>JBBBDQ010000738.1:1160000-1235000 GCA_037127315.1 Ascarosepion bandense
TTTACACACGCTAAACAAAAGTCAATGCCAGTTTGGTACATTTTTGTAATTGTTTCTTGATGTAGCATCAAACATGATAAAAGCCTATTGACCTTAAGTATAGCAATCATTTCCCAAATCTCAAAACAACCCAGTAGTATAACCTGCTATCTATCTATCTATCTATCTATCTATCTATCTATCTATCTCAGTCAATTCAGTATCTATCTATCTATCTATCTATCTATCTATCTATCTATCTATCTATCTATCTATCTATCTATCTATCTATCTATCTCAGTCAATTCAGTATCTATCTATCTATCTATCTATCTATCTATCTATCTATCTATCTATCTATCTATCTCAGTCAATTCAGTATCTATCTATCTATCTATCTATCTATCTATCTATCTATCTATCTATCTATCTATCTCAGTCAGTCAGTATCTATCTATCTATCTATCTATCTATCTATCTATCTATCTATCTATCTATCTATCTATCTCAGTCAATTCAGTATCTATCTATCTATCTATCTATCTATCTATCTATCTATCTATCTATCTATCTATCTATCTATCTATCTCAGTCAATTCAGTATCTATCTATCTATCTATCTATCTATCTATCTATCTATCTATCTATCTCAGTCAATTCAGTATCTATCTATCTATCTATCTATCTATCTATCTATCTATCTATCTATCTCAGTCAATTCAGTATCTATCTATCTATCTATCTATCTATCTATCTATCTATCTATCTATCTATCTATCTATCTATCTATCTATCTCAGTCAATTCAGTATCTATCTATCTATCTATCTATCTATCTATCTATCTATCTCAGTCAATTCAGTATCTATCTATCTATCTATCTATCTATCTATCTATCTATCTATCTATCTATCTATCTCAGTCAATTCAGTATCTATCTATCTATCTATCTATCTATCTATCTATCTATCTATCTATCTATCTATCTATCTCAGTCAATTCAGTATCTATCTATCTATCTATCTATCTATCTATCTATTTATCTCAGTCAATTCAGTATCTATCTATCTATCTATCTATCTATCTATCTATCTATCTATCTATCTATCTATCTATCTATCTATCTCAGTCAATTCATTATCTATCTATCTATCTATCTATCTATCTATCTATCTATCTATCTATCTCTGATCAATTCAGTATCTATCTATCTATCTATCTATCTATCTATCTATCTATCTATCTATTTCAAATATTTTCCACAGAAATTGCATCGCTCCATACCTGTAACTTGTGCCTAAAACAGTAGTGAAATTATCGAAACTAGAGTAGGGCGCTTTTGGATTATGTTCATCTCAATTTAATACGGAAGCCTCAGCGAAAATAAACATAGAAAACGATCATAAAAAATGCATGCACAAACATTGTCAACCTGCTTTACAGAATGTAAGCAAATCTAATACAAAGATACGCTTCTTGTAGACGCTACGACATCTGGTGATGTTGAGCTCTTTATTCGTTAAAAAGAAACGCCGCTCTGTAACATAGAATAATTCTCATCTAACCATTGTAAAATATATTACATACACAGTCCGTTCAAAAATGATGGGATCATTACAAAATAGTTGAATTCTTGTTGAACTATTTCCTAATCAGAAGTTTATCGGATGCATAATTACGGATATAACAAGACGGAATAGGTTCTATAGCTTTAGTTGACAACCAGTCTACCGTATAAAGAAGTAGAAATCTATCGCAGAAAAATGTTCTGCCTAGTTAGTAAAGGAACGAAAGAGACAGGATCGCCCAAATGTGTATCATGTATGACACTTAACTGACTGACTGAGTTATGGTCTTACCTTTACTTCTTTGTCTTTGCCTTCACTTTCTTGTCTTTGACATCGGGAAAGGTGGGCTTCAATATCCTGATAGTCAAGGGACGGATAGCGGATAGAGGGGAAGAGGGACAAGGGGAAGCATCGAACCGCATACCTGATGGACTTGAGCAGATGGATGGCGGAGCGAGGATTGAGTGGAATAACAGGAGAAGGGGTATTAAGAGCGACAAAGTATAGGGAAAAGTGGAGAGCCATGATCGCCTACGTTCTCAAGGGACACGGTACATAGAGGAAGAAGTATATTTATACACCCTAAAGAAACGTCGATGATAGTTTAATACATTTTTGTAAGTGACTCCAGATGTTGCATGAAACATGGTAATGGCCCATTGACCTTGAATATAGTAAACATCTCTCAAACCTCAAAAACGCACTCAGTAGTATCCCCTACATTGAATTTAATGGAGCCTTTAGCTGTGTATGAAACTAAAGGATAACTCCTATGTCTGTTATAGATCGAAAGAGACATGATCGCCCAAGCGTGTATTAAGTATGGCAATTAACTGACGGAAATTGAAATAAAAAAAATGTGGAAATTGAAAACAAGAATAGTACCAGTGATAGTAGGAACGCTTGGAATGATAAAAAAAATGAAACAAAATAACACATTGAAAGAATCTCTGGAAACGCCAGCTTAAGAGATATACAAAAAATTGTCTTGTTAAGTGCAACCCACACCCTAAGGAGAACTTTGTCCATGTAACACTAGTGTTGTTATGGGAGATAGAAAAATAAAGGAAATGTAACCATAATAACACACCACTACCTGTCTTAGGTCTTTCCGTAGACTTGGTAGGTTAGTGTTACCCTAGCAGAAATTGAATTATAATGAAAATGAAATAATAATAATAATAATAATAATAATAATAATAATGCAAGATTTTAAAAAAAGGTTTTTTTGTTTGTTTATTTTTTTTAATCATTTCACCCCGAGCAAGGCGGAAACGCCACTGATGTGCAGGGGGCTACATAAATGTAAAAAGATTAATTAGAAAAGAGTGAGGAGTACAAACTAGTTAGAAAGGAACAATAGAAAGCTGAAAAAGCAGGTGCGATGACAGATACATAGGTGGAGAGAAAGGGAAGGTTATACAGGGGTGGGGAGAGAGCTAGAGTCCAGTGGTTAGTAGATGAGTATTGACTTTGCATTTAAATTTCTGGAGGTTGTAGCCGTCAGGAAAGCAAGAATACGGGAGCGAGTTCCACAGGGGGGAAGTGCGAGAGAAAAAGCTACAGGAGTAGAATTGTCGTCTGCATTTGGCTAACCTGACTGTGAATGGGTGGGACCCAGTTGCCAGTCTGGTTGCACGAGTAAACACCTGTTGAGGAGGCATCAGTGACTTAAGTTCGTCTGAGCAGAAGCCATGAAAGTATTTATAGAACAGACAAAGGGAGGCCACCTTTCGACGATGGGGAAGTGGCTGCAGTCGAGCCGCCAGATCAGTACCTATCACATTACAGATTCTCCTTTGGAGCCTGTCAAGAACACTGAGGAGAACGGCAGGGGCACCTGACCATAAATGGCAGCAGTACTCCATGCACGAACGGATGGTTGACTTGTATATATGTAGGATGGATTCAGGTGGAAAAAACATCCTGGATCGACATAGTGACCCAACCTTCTTAGCAGTAGATTTTGCTATGGATTCAATTTGAGGTCTGAGGACAGGGTAAGTCCGAGGAGGCGTAGTGTATTACTCTCCGAGAGAATCGCTTGGTCCATGCTTATGGGAGGCAGGAGAGGTTGCCTGTAATGGTTGACAGACAACAGCTTGGTCTTAGATGAATTGAAGTTGACAAGCCACTTCTTGCCCCAGTTCACCACAGAGCGTAGATCCCGTTCAAGGTCAGCAGCGAGATTATGTCTGTCCGCCACTACAGGTTTCTTACTGGTGCGGGAGTATATTGTAGTGTCATCTGCGTAAATGCCTACTTTGGACTTGATCTCATCTGGGAGGTCGTTGATGAAAATATGGAAGAGCGTCAGGCCCAGGATAGAGCACTGTGGGACACCAGCATTCGTGCTGTAGGACGAAGAGGCATGCCCATTGAGAACGACCTTCATTTTGCGGTTATTTAAGAAAGATTGGATTAGGTCAAGCAGGCGACCGGTAATACCATAACCGCGTAGTTTGCATAGGAGGCCAGAGTGCCAAACCCTGTCAAAAGCCTTGGAGATGTCCAGAGCAACCGCGCGAGCCTCGTCAGACGCATCAAGGGCCTGTAGCATGTACTCCGTCACGGTTGTTAGCAGGTCGGCCGTGGACCTGGCAAAGCAGAATCCATATTGCCTGTCGGAGAACAGTTTGTGGGCGGTGAGATGATGAACTATTTCAGCATTGATCATAGCCTCGAATACTTTCCCGAATATCGGTAGAAGACTGATAGGGCGATAGTTGGATGGGTGAGAGGGTTCACCACAATTCTTAAATACAGGAACGACTGAAGAGAACTTCCAGCATACAGGAAAGCAGGAAGCAGAAAGGCAGTAGTTAAATAGTTTAGAGAGGACAGGGGAAAGTTCAGGAGCACACCTCTTAAGGGCTATCACTGGGATTCCATCGTCTCCACACGCCTTATGGGGGTCGAGTTTTGAAATTACTCTGGATACTACTGTCGGGGTAATATGTACGTCGTGCAGTTTGGCCTCAGTTCTAATAGGGAAGTCGGGTGGGTGTACTCCGGACGAGTCGAAAGTGGAGTTGGTCGAGGAAGGGAACTAAGGATTAACTAATGGCTTTAACTAGTACCAGGCAAACTAGGCAAAACTAAATGTTGATGAGCTCTTCAGTGATTATGCAGAATGTCTAGGGAGAGAAGGGCGACTATCATTCATGCTGTATCATAATGCAAGTGCGTGGTTCCGAACGACTATAAACGATGGAGGCATGATAAAGTTGCTGTCCTGACCTGGTTTCTTGACAATCAAGTGCAGAAATTTACATACTTCGGAAGTGTTCTGACAGAGGATGGAAAGTGCGACACTGAGATTTGAAGTCGCACTTGCATGGCCAAAGATGCATTTTATAAAGTTAAACACAGTATTGAGAGACAGGAAAATTTCGTTGAAAACAAAGAAAAGTGTACTGGATTGTTACGTGATATCTGTCCTCCTATATGGTAGCGAATGCTGGACAATCTCATCAAAGATGAAAGAAAGACTCAAACCAACAGAGATGTAGTTATGCAGAAGGATGCTGAGGAAACCATGGACAGAACATGTGAGTAACCACGAGGTTCTGGAGAGGATGAAAACGAAAAGGAAACTTATACTTGGTATCAGGAAGAGACAGCTGAGGTTTCTGGGACGTAATGAGAAAAGAGGGCTTAGAGAATCTGGTACTCACAGGACGGATAGAGGGAAAGTGAAACAGAGGAAAGCAGCGCGAGATATGCTTGATGGGCTTCAGATAGTGGATTGCATTTACTTACACGGAAATACTCGTGGGAAAGGTATTAATTCGTCTCTTCCCTCCAGCTATGGGTCAAATGACAGGACAGATGGGGTTCTATAGCCTTGAGAAACCAGTCTACCTCAGAAAGTAATGGCAACCTATTGCTGGAAAATCTCTTTCGAGACATGATCGCCCAAGCGTGTATGGCGTATCACACTGACTGACAAAGAGGAAAAATTTAAAGAGCGACAAGAGTTAGGAGCAAATGGAAATCCATGATTGTCTACGTACTGAAAGAACACGGCACATAAAGAAGAAGTCCCTTTCCAAATGCTGTGACGTGACTTCATAATATTTTCATGGAAATTATTCTAATGAGCTCTCCTCCTTGATGCCATATTTGCGTGAAAATTAGCATACTCCTAAATCAGCTACGAGATCTCATTGTTTTACTGTGGAAATAGCTAGCTATAACCGTAACTTATATTCTAATAGTTTCTTTTCTTACACTTCCCACTTTCAGAACTCTATTCCGATGTTTTCCTTCCCTGTCACGTACAATCTTCAAAGATTTAAATGCAACGTCTTCCAATTTCCTGAAATCCATTCTTTTATTTCCATTTCATCTCGCTAAAATCTTTCAGTTCTCTTCTATTCTCAGTAAGCTCTTGTGTCTTAGTAGCATTATCGTCTTGCATAGGATGAAATGATTAAAATAAAAATTATACAGCGGAAGTAAAATGTTTGAATGTAGTGACAAGTATTAGAAGAAATGCTATAAAATAAAAGAAAGTCAAAATCCTGTGAGATATTTAGATACAGAGAGTAACAAGGTTCTTTTTCTTCTTCTCATTCCATTCCGCTCCACCTTCTTCTTCTTCTTCTTCTTCTTCTTCTTCTTCTTCTTCTTCTTCTTCTTTTATGTGCTGTGTTGCTTCAGAATGTAGGCACTCATGGCTTTCCACAATTTCTTGTCATTTGTTTAGCTCTAAGTAGCCGAATTGTTTATAGCATTGTCTATCAATGAAGACTTTTTAATAATCATTTCACCGCAAGCAAGACACTGGTGCGTAGGGGGTTGCAGTGAGAGAAAAAGCAAAGCAAAGGGGAATATCAAAGGAAGGATAAGAGAAGGTGGGAATCAAGGAAACAGAAGATAACAAAAATCTGCCGAGGTTGACAAAGCGATTCTCGCTGCTGAGCTTGAAAAGGACCTCCAATCCATGGTGGACTGGGGTAAGAAATGGCTCGTGAATTTTAATGTTTCCAAAACGAAGCTGCTATCTATTAACCATCACAGACAATCGCTCCTACCCCCATTAGCATGGATCAAGCTAGTCTTCTTGAAAGCAAAACACTGCACCTCCTCAGGTTAACTCTCACAACAGACCTCAAATGGAATGACTATATCGGATCCATAGCTAAATCCACTGCTAAGAAGATCGGTTCGCTGTGTAGGACCAGGAAGTTTTTCCCGTTTGAAACAGTCCTGCACATATATAAATCAACCACCTACCCGTGCAGTGAATACTGCTGCCATATCTGGTCGAGTGTTCCTGCTATCCACCTAGGGGTCTTTGACAAATTCAACGGAGAATCTGTAATGTGATCGATCTCGACTTGGCAGCTCAGATACAGTCACTTTTTCACCGGCGTAATGTGGCTTCCCCGTGTCTTTTCTACAAATACTTTCACGATTTCTGCTCCGATGAACTTAGCTCTCTGGTACCCGCTATGTACGAATTTACTCGAGTGACAAGATTAGCAACTAGGTCCCATCCTTTTACTGTGAAACCAATAAAATGTAAATGCAAATTCTACTCCATCAGCTTCTTTTCTCGCATTTCCCGCCTTTGGAATATCCTTCCATTTACTTGCTTCTCCGACAGCTACAATCTCCAAGAATTTGAATGCAAAGTTAGTAGTCATCTCTTATCTCACTGACTTTCATACTTTCTCTCATGCTTCTTTCTCCGTTCCCTCCACTCTAATCAGTATTCTCATCCTTCTCTTACCCACTTCCTGACACCCAGTATAACCTGTCCCTCTTTCTCATAACTTCCCTCCTATGTAACCGCCTGCGAACTAGTGGCAGTAAACTGCCTTGCTTGGAGCGATATGATTATAAAAAAAATTGAAGTTGCATTTAAACTGTTGGGGCTTGTCAGTCAGTTAAGTGTCATACGTGATACACGCTTGAGCGATCATTTCTCGAAAGAGACATGACTGACTGGGAAGAAGATTATCCCGCAGTAGTTTGCCATTGCGTTCTGCGGTAGACTGGTTGCCGACCAAGGCTATAGAACCCAATCTGTCCTGCTATTTAACCCATAACTGGAAGGAAGAGACGGATTAATACCTTTCCCAAGAGTATTTGTGTGTAAGTGAATACAATGGATTTAGCTGGAATTCGAACTCGGCTCCCCGGTTTCTCCCGAGCCAATATCCACTGTAGCACAACGCTATCAGAAAAGCAGGCAAACAGAAAAAAGTTCCGCAAGCAGATAGTTCGAGAAAAGAAGAATTACAGTAGAATAGATGGTTATATTTAACTATTTCAACGGTAAAAGGGTGGGACCTTAATGCCAATCTAGTAGCACGCATAAATAAACGTAGTCGGGGAATCAGTGAAAAACGCTCTTCAGAGCATTTGCCATGAAAATACTTGTACAAAAGGCAGAGGGAAGCCGCATCACGTCGGTGAGAAAGTGACTGAAGTCAAGATGCTAAGTCAGGATTGATTATATTGCGGATTCTCCTTTTTTAAATTTTGTTGTGAACCTCAAGATGAATAGCAGGAGACTTGTTTAGATACAGGATGCAAATTCAATCTTTAGTCATAGGCTCTTCTTTATTTGAATTTTTCACTGGCAATACATCATCTATTATGTCAAGTAATCCAAAACTTTACTGGATAGATACAACCTGCTAAAAAAAGAATAATAGCGTGGAGATACGGAGTGGCAATACAACTGAAGCGTTATGCCCTGTCTCGCCATGTGTTTTCGTAGCCGAATCGATTCAAATATAAAATGCCATCCCAAGAAACGTGATGGAATTTCAAGTTTTGCTACTTCTTTATTCAACAAGCATTTGTTTAAGTGCAGATGAATGTTATCAGACGAAGCTTTGTAGCATAATTATGTCTTTATATTTTTGGTTGAGTTTTAAATAATTTCCGTCCTTCATTCACGATATTTTTTGTAATATTTATTCCATCGGAAGACTTGTTGCCAATTGGCAATAGCTTGTTCCTAATTATCATATAGCTCTTCAAATGGCAAACAGTCGAATCTAGTTTTCTTTCGAGAAAGATTTTTCCGTCAAAGCGTTTTGCAACATTCAACAAACGCAATAATCAGTTGGCGGGAGATCGGGTGAATATGTCGAGTTGAGTAGAAATAATTAAATCCATTCAACAATTTTCCTCTCTGTATTATTCTTGCTATATGCGTCCTTGCGTTGTCATAGTGAGGAACAACATATTTCTTACTGAGACGTTTTTCACCGAAACTTTTATGGACACGTTTCAGCCGCTAGACGAAGAAATATACGTTAAATCTTTATGTTTTACGAGCACCAATACCTTTTTTCTGTGGTGCTCAGATTGTGTGGTTTTACGGCCACATCACGTTGAAACATAGGTTCCCGTGAGGTTAAGTAACGTCAGAACCTAGAATCGATCACTGTTGGGGGATACTAGACGCTATAAGTGCGTAGGAGCGGGTTGTATAATGGATAATGACTTGGAATTGTTAATCGAAGAGTCGGTTTAGAGTTCAGTTTGTTATATTCTCTTAGGCACACGTGCCCTTTTGAAAGGCATGAGTCCATCTCTTCTTCCCATATCTATAAGTTAATTACCGTTATTATCACAAAACCGTTATTATCACAAAAAGAGATTCTTGAAATCTAAAATATTTTCTGAATTTAAATAAGATGTAAAGGGTTGATAAGTTGTAAAAACTAAGCTGGAAGCTTTTGAGGTCGGTTGCTAAGATTTATGCTCGTCAGATCACGCCAGTATCCGAGTTTTTATCTCTCGGAATGACGGCAAATCTTTAAATATCTTTCATGGTTTAAAGTATACTTGATGACTTGAAATATTTTGAAATTCTAACAGATTAAATCTGTTTTGAGATTTCACATTTTTCAGTTCTCTTTGAGAATTCCATGGAATCATGATCTACCTATAAACAGCACACATCATGGCTGTTCTTCAGTAGTGTTTGCACCACTCCAGCAAGGTCCTGATTATTGTTTAAAAAATATTCACAAACTATTTGGTGTCTCATTTTGTAGTACGTATATAAGTGTAAACGAATATATATATATATATATATGTATATATATATATATATATATATATATATATATATATATGAGAAAACAAATTAAAATAGGTGAAAAAGAAAGCAAAAGAAGTGGGTAAGCAAAGAGAAAGATGGAACGTACATGAAGACACATTGATAAAATCAAGGAATAGTTTGTACGGCCAACTGAGAAAGGCTTTAGTAAATTAAGGGGCTTAAAAAAGAACGGAAAAAAGAGGAAATGAAGACAGATGAAAAACGATTTTGAATATGTAAGTAAAGAAGAAATGAAAATAATGAAAGAAAATAAAAGAAAGAGAAATTATAAAAGATAAAAAAGAAAGAATCCATATGCCGAAAGTTAATCAAAAGAAAAATATTAAGAAAAACGATAAATAAATGAAAACTCGCTTAAGAGAGGATAGGACAAAAGAAAGGAATGATGTATAAAAATGAAAAGAAGGAAAAATAATTGCAATAACAGAAAATAAATGATACAGGGAACGAACAACGAAAATGGCGGACAATGTTTGGGAAAAGAGGAGGCGATGGTTGGAAATTAGGGAAAAATTGGTCGACAAAAAAATAATCAGCTAAAAATGAAAAAATAAAAAAATAAAACAAATCCATAAATAAATATTCCAAATAAATCAATAAACAAAAAGTAAGCAAAATAGAAGAAATTTGGCTAGGCCATAAATATGGAACTGTTCACTGAGGAACGTTGTCCAATTATATACTAGTCAGTCCTAGAGTTTTTGCACTTCGTTATCACAGCCACCGCCAGGGGGCAGCGCAGCAGTAACAGTAACAGTATTAGCAGTGCCAGCTGTTGCAATGGCAGCCGCAGTTGTAGTAGCGGTAGAAGCAGAAACGGACAAAGAAACAATATAAAAAAATAGATTGGTGAAAAAAAATAAGAGGTGGAAGAAAGAAAACCGAACATAGAATCAAAAAATGGAATAAGGTAAGTAAAGTAAGTAAACTGACACAGAGAATAAAATAAAATTTGAAAAAGAAAAGAAAAATAATCTCATCGTTAGATAAAAAATATTCCGACATGTTCGTCTGCAGCAACCACAGTTGCAGCAAAGGGCCATCTTGAACACTCGCAATGAGACAATGCACAAGAGTTAACATCTTGAAAAGGAGAGAAAGAGTACAAAGATACAATGATAACACGAAAAATAATACAAAAGATTCCTTACGACTGTTACGAATAATAATGATAAATATTACTACAACTACTACTACTAGAACTAATAATAATATTAATAATAACTTAAAAAAGTAAATAAAAAGAGAGAGAGACGGGCGTGTGAAACGTTTTCGTAGCGAAAGAGGTATGTTGCTTGCAATAAGTAATTGAGAAAGGTGGTAGAGGGCAGATATAAGGTAATGGTGAGGGTCTAAGCCGGATTGGGCGGGAAAAACCAATGGAACAGGGATCGGTGAAGGAAAAGGGTCGGGTTTGGGTGAATTGAGTGCGTATTGGCGGTGAGGTCGTTCGATAGGAAATAAAAATTGGAAGAAAGTAAGAAAAAAGTGCGAAATAGATTGGTGGGTAAGAATGGCAGGCTTGATGAAGAGGAGAATAGGAGGGTAGAATCTGATTCGAATGTAAGTCTAAAAAATAAGGGTAAATTGAAAATGGAAAAAAATGGACGAAAGTTGTCTGAAAAAAAAGAAAAAGAAGGAAAGACTGAATGGATATGCGACAAAAAAGAAACCATTAAATGAAATCATTTAAGCCAGAAAGTTAATGGAAGCAGGAAGAATGAAGAAAACTAAATCGTTGTGTAAGAAGAAGGTTGATGGAATAATTAAAACATACAGAAGGAAAACGGTGAAAAACGAAAAAAGAATTAAAAGATAAGAATATCGTGAGAAAGAAAAATGTGAAAAAAAAAACAGGAATGAAACGTAGAAGGAAAAACTATGAGAAATAATGAAATAAAATTTATAAAAAAGAAGTGTATGAAAACAAGTAACTCATAAGAAAGAAGGAATAAGAAATAATAGACGTAGAAGAACCTAATATACAGAATAGAATGAAAATCAAAAAATTTGATTGAAAAAAAAGAAAGAAAATAAAACGATATGGGACAGCACGAAAGAAAAGGGAATAAAAATTTTAAAATATGTATCATTTACAAGTGAAAAATTTTAGGAAAGAAGAAAACAAAATCCAAATGAAGAAAGAAAACTTTAATGATTTTATTGACTGTTGATTCAGAAACTGAAATGAAGAAGAAAGATTTCGGAAATTTTGCCTGGGACTCGAAAATTGTTGAAGGAAGGACATTTCAATGAAAAAGGTTGGCTACAAGTGAAGACATTCGACAGAAAGACTACTTTCTGGAAAGGAATGAAAAGTTTAACTACAAGTGAAGACATTTAGCAGAAAAACTGTTTTCTCGAAAGGAATAAAAATGGTTGACTACAGAAGGAATCATTTGACAGAAAAAACTACTTTCTCGAAGGGAATGAAAAAGGAAAATTTAATAAAAAACAATACGAAAATCCCAATGAGTAGAATATGAATAAAATATGGAGAAAGAAATGAATAAGACAAATAGTGAATAAACGAATTAAGGATTTAATAAATCTATAAAACAGAAAGAAAAATTATTCAAGTATGAAAAAACTACTTTTATGTTTAATAGAAAAGATTAGGAAAAATGAATTAAAATAATAAAAAAAAAGAACAGCATTCGCTGTTAGCTAGAATTGAAAAGAGAAAGAATGGGAGTTCCATGATTGACGACGGAAAGAAAAAATCGATCGAATTTAGAAAGAGTTAATAGAGAAAAGTAAGGAACACAGCAAAGAATGTAAAATACACACACACACACACACACACACACACACACACACACACACACACACACACACACACACACACATATATATATATATATATATATATTAAATAATAAAGAGAAAGAAAATAAAAGGATCCCAAGCAGAAAGAGAAGCAAATTTTAAAAAGAGGACAGGCAAAAAGGAAAAAAAAAAATCAGCAACGTATAAAAAATATCGCAGAGAAAGAAATAAAGTAAAAAATGACAAATCAGTAACGAATAAAAAAGGTTAGGCAATAAACCAAAGGCAGAAATAAAAAAAAAACATAGGGAAGCAATAAAAAACAAAAATCAGCTACGTAAATAATAATAAAAAAAAACAGGGAGGAACGAATAATCGAAAATAGGCAAAAATAAAAGGACAAGGAAGTAGCAAAAAGCAAAAACAAAAGTATAAAAATAAAGGCAAGGAAAGAAAGACAAACATCAGCAAAAATAAGCATAGGAAAGCAACAAAAGGCAAAAATTCTCAAAAATAGGAAAAGGGAGGAACAAAAAACAAAAATCAGCAAAGAATATAAACAGGAAGTCAAGAAACGAAAGACATAAATCAGCAAAGAATAAAAACCGTATAGTCAAGGAAGGAAAGACAAAAATCAGCAAATAATAAAAACGGGTAGACAAGAAACAAAAGGCAAAAAATAGCAAAGAATAAAAACAAAGTCAAAGAACGAAAAGCAAAAATCAGTAAATAATAACGGCAAAAATAAAAAAAAAAAACAGAGAAGGTACAAAAGGCAAAAATTAACAAAGATTAAAAATAAAATAGATATAATCGAAATAAGCTTAAGCGTAACTCAATAAAAGTTCCACATAAAATTTTAATTGACTGGCAATATAGATTTCTTAAAAATATCCAGTATTAACTTTCGGTTTATGAAAAAAAGTCAGTTTTTAATGATAGGTTTCTAAAATACGATCTTACATTAATTATAGGAATCTAAAAATCTTGTACAAATTAAAGATTTCTAAAATATTTATTGATTATAGGCTTTTGCCTATAAATACAATCCCATTTTAGCTTAGTAGGTATTAATTTGTTAAATTAGATCATAACCCCTATTAAGTTTAGTATTGAAAAGAACCAAATGTAGAGATGACATAGTCGGGATTTAACACACAATTCGAGTTCGCTGGGATACAAAACGTGCAGTAAGCTTCCAAACAAATTTAATAAAATGTAAGAAAATTCAACATGAGTGTAGCATCTAGGGAAGATTGAAATCATTGCGCTAACAGCTTCATCTTGCTAATTTTTGCTCTGTGCAAAGCCTACAAAACGAGAAATTTAATGATCCTAGCTAAATCTCTCTTTACACCGTAAACGCGGTCACTCGGTTAGGAACAAACTCACTACACTAGACTAACACTACACCAACTAAACAAACCTGATAACTACTACTACTACTAATAATAATAATAATAATAATATATATATATATATATATATATATATATATATATATATATTCTATTAAATATAACAGACAATGAATGTCTATTATGTTAAATCATGAGCCGTTCATCGTATTTTGGCTTTAATTTCAGGTGAAAATAAAGACAAAAATTGTCCAACATTTGGATATTTTTTATTATGCTGGTTCTAAGCTTTCAGCTCAAATGAGCCATCTTCAGAGAGGTTACATGGACGTTAACATAAAGACAGTCCCCATCAAAAATGACATTATCATTGCTATGCGACGATAACATATATATATGCTCTCAAACCGTGATTGAGCACTCTGGAAGAATGGTAGATTTTGAAAAAACAATAGCTACTCTAGCATCTTTGCATCGCTTATTCAGTAATGAATTAGAACACGCTAACGACTGGTGTATGATACATCATATGCTAAAAGTCCCCCTCCTTCTACCGAGCGCCCATAGCTAAGGGGGAAAATCGCCGACTGACGTTAATTCGGCCGGGTTTCAATCCTGGGTAAAAGCAATCGGATGTCTAACCGTACTGATGAGTTGTAGCGGATGACTATATATATATATATATATATATATATATATATATATCGCTCAAAGTGTGTATCACGTATGACACTTAACTGACTAATAGTTAAATAGTCGCAATTTAATATTTTTAATCTCATGCATGTGCGTTGTTTGTTTTTGATTTTGTCGACTGCATATAATAGTAGGGTCAGTTGGGCAGCGTATGTAAATAAATAAGCACCATGACACAATTCACTCTGCTAGAAATTTGGAAACGACATGTTGTGCTGCTTGAAATTCGCACCGGAAACTCTAATACGAATATTTCAGAGTGTTTGGGTGTCAATCGAAGGATAGAGCAGTGGATTCGGAAAGAGTTGGATGAGTTTAACGGTGATTACAAAAGTGTTTGGAGTGATCACTAATGATGGCGACGTTATGCCTCCTTTCATCTGAAAAGGTCTCAGACTCAATACGGAGACCTACATTAAGTGCCTTGAGAAGATAGTGCTACCCTGAGTGAAGAGTGTGTCCGCTGGAAGCCCCTCTCTGGCAACACGTCAAACAAGCAGTAGAACCTGCTAATGGTTATCAGACAATTTTTGCGACCATATCATCCCCTTCCATCTGGTCCCCCTAACTCCCCAGACTTCAATCCCGTCGATTATTATGCGTGAGCGGCAGTAGAGCAAGAGACCATCAAAACTCTTCGTAACATCAACGATTAACTGAAGGCAACTATTATAGCAGCATTCACCAACTTAAACAAGGAAACCGTCCAGAAAAGTGCCAGGAGATTTCGAAGTCTTCTGAAGGCCGTGGTTGAAGCCAATGGTGATTTTATTGAATAAATTTACTTTCTTATATTTTTAGTTATTTTTGTGCAGCTTTGATAAATATATATTAAAAATAAGACGTAAATGTTATTTTTGCATAATTTATACAACAATTTACCCATCGTCGGAACTTTTATATGTGCTGTTTTACTGTGTACATGTGTGTAGATAACTTTGGGTTCCTTTGGAGTTTTTTTTTTTTTTTTTTTTGGTGGGGAGAGGGGAGTTTCATCTTCAATAAACAAATAAACAAATGAATTTATAAAAATGGCTCTAGAATCTAGCACAAATATGCATATACACTCGTGCTTTATGATAATGGCTTCTGAAAATCAAAAGCATACAACAGGCATTGAAAAAATCATGAACAAATTCTCCCCGAAAATCATAAATAGTTAAAATCGTTAAAAAATTAAATATACAAAAACAGTTAAACAAACAATATTCGTTGTACATCGACCAAACTAGAGGATCATAGGATGTCGCCTACTCGTTTTTGAGCATATCTCTCTGCTAAGTCGGCTTACCAATCCCTGTTGCAGACGCCTACTCTGCCACATTTGTATTTGTTCAGCACTTACAAAAATCACATATTGTTTATACTGCAACATGCGCTCAGCGGACTTTAGTCACAGTTTCTGATAGAAACTGTATAACATGGCATAACCAACCGTTTGAGCAAGTTCAGTACGCTTAAATCCTCGGTCACGATGATTTGTGACTTCGAGCTCGCAAAAGCTTAGACGAATTGTCTGCCCAAATTTCGCTGGAAAGGCTTCGATAAACCAGTCAACACGTGGCAAATTAATTGAAACAAATGCTTTAGTTTCCTTTCTTTCGCCATACGGTCAGTTTTATACCCAGGGTGCAATCGATTTCTATTTTTTCTCAAATTAGGTCATTTGCAGTAATGTGAAGTGATATGAATCTATTTTGAGGGGTGTATGATGAAATTTGTTTGGCCTTGAAAAATATTGTGTCATCTGTGATTGCATTAAATTTTATCATTATTGCCTCGATGGACGTTACTTCAAGGAAGCGTACGAAAATTGTAACGCTACACGAACACACTGGCAAACCTTGCAGAGAGATCGCTGATATTGTTGGTGTCAGCATTTCAACTGTCAGTCGTATCTTCAAAACGAAGAAACAATCTAGAACCATCAGTCTAAAATGTAAAGGAAAATGCAATCGGAAGAGAAAAACAGCGCCAACAGACCTAGTATACGTGATCAGGAAATTATTGAAAGAAAACGAATAGTCTTCCTAAAACCTTTCACTCTTTTCCTGATCACGTATACTACGTCTATTGGTGTTGTTTTTCTCTTCCGACCGCTTTTCCTTTACGTTTTAGACTGATGGTTCCAGATTGTTTCTTCGTTTTGAAGATACGACTGACAGTTGAAATGCTGACACCAACAATATATATATTATCCTACGTCTATAGCACGACTCAGAGTTACATGCACTATGCAGTCATTAGATGCATATTACAAATTGACCATTTCTATAATTAATTTTTATTTTTGATTCTCAGGTTGTTCATATTCGTTACAAATTATAAGACTGGGATGTCATTTTTTAATACGTTGAATATATAATTGAATTTTATTTAGACTGAAAGTTAAGCATGAAATTAGAAAGTAAAATTATAAATGTTGAATTAATAATAAAGGGTACTTTTTTTAGAGGAGATATTGTACTTGTAGTTCAAGGGGGACTACTTATAGTTTATTATTGTCAGGAAACGAAAGGCATTGAAATAAATATGTTAAAAACAATAAAATGGAGTAAAAACATAACGTAAAATATGTAAAAAATAAGGTAAAGTAAAAGTAAAGTAAAGCAAAAGATACTATATATATATATATATATGGACATATGTATGTTTGTGTGTGTGTATGTGTATTGTTGAGTAGATTTTAGCCATTAATGCTTTCTCTCTTTCTTATTCCTTCCCTCTGCCTCTTTGTCTGCCTCTTTGTCTGCGTCGCTCACATTCTCTCTCTCCTCTCTCTCTCTCCCTGTATATATATATATATATATATATATATATATATATGGAAAGTTTCAGACATTAACGAAATTACAACCCACATTTTTAACTTATTTGTTTGAATATTATATATATATTTATATATATATATCTTTGTGTTTGAGAAATAAATATATATATAATTATAATATTCTATCTATCTATCTATCTATCTATCTATATATATATATATATATATATATATATATATATATATATTAATCATGTCACCCCAAGCCAGGCATTCCACTGCCACGATAGCGCAGGGGGTTACACAGGGCGATAGACGAGTTAGGATGTACATGGGGGAGAGTTGGAGAGAATGGGAGGGTTAGTGTATTAGGAGGTGTCTATTGACCTTACATTTAAACTCCTGGAGGATATAGCCGTCGGGGAAGCAAGCATGCGAAGAGAATTCCACAGGAGGGAAGTGCGAGAAAAAAAGCTGTGGGAGTAGAAATTGCAGTTACATTTCATCGGTTTCATTCTAAAAGGGTGGGACCTAGTTGCCAATCTAGTATCTCGTGCAAACTCACACCTCTTATAGAAGAGCCACAGGGAAGCTACGTCACGCCGGTGAGAGAGTGACTGCAGGCGGTCAGCTAAGTTGGTATCAATCACATTACAGATTCTTCGCTGTATTTTGTCAAGAAGCCCGAGGAGAATAGCAGGGGCACCCGACCAGATGTGGCAACAGTATTCAAAACATGGGCGGATGGTAGATTTGTATAAGTGCAGGATAGATTCAGGCGGAAAGAATTTCCGGGCCCTGCCCAGAGAGCCAACTTTCATGGCAGCGGATTTAGCAATGGATTCGACGTAGTCATTTCACTTGAGGTCCGCTGAGAGTGTCAGGCCAAGCAGGCGTAGTGTTTTACTCTCTGGGAGGCATTCCTGTTCCATGCTAATGGGAGGGAGGTGCGGTCGTCTGTGGTGGTTAAATTGACAGCAGCTTCGTTTTGGAAGAATTGAATTTTACGAGCCATTTCCTACCCCATTCCACCACGGATTGGAGGTCCTTTTCAAGCTCAGCCGCGAGGTTTGTCTTATCATCAACATCAGATTTTTGATCGAGGCGATCGTATACTGTGGTATCATCGGTGTACATGCCTACTTGTGATCTTATGGCATCGGGGAGATCATTGATGTAGATTAGAAAGAGCGTAGGACCTAGGATAGAGCCTTGGGGGATACACGCGTTTGTAGGGTAGTTCTGGGAGGCATGTCCGTTTAAAACCACCTTCAGTGTGAGGTTGGAGAGGATTGACTGGATTAAGTCCAACAAAAGTCAAGTAATGCCGTAGTTTCGCAGTTTCCGTTGAAGGCCAACATGCCATACTCTGTCGAATGCTTTAGAGATATCCAGGGCGAGAGTTCGGGCTTCACCATTCTTGTCGAGAGCCTGGTATATATACTCGGTGATGGTCGTTAGCATATCAGCAGTAGACCTGGTGAAGCGGAAGCCATACTGTTTGTCCAATAGGAGCCCGTGGGCCGTGAGATGCTGAACGACCTCGGCATTGATAATGGCTTCGAATACTTTGCCGAAGATCGGAAGAAGGCTGATAGGACGGTAATTTGCGGGGTCCACCAGTGTTCTTGAATATTGGAACCACAGAAGAAGACTTCCAACAGGCAGGAAAGCAGGAGGAAGATAGGCAGAGGTTGTAGAGCTTAGAAAGGACAGAAGAGAGTTCAGGGGCACATTTCTTCAAGACTATGATTGGGATTCCGTCCCCAACACTCGCTTTGTGAGGGTCAAGTTTTGATATTATGCTAGAAATCAGCGAGGGCGTGATGTGGACGTCATTCAATTGGGCCTCAGTTCTAGATGGGAAATCGGGTGTCTGGACTCCAGACGTATCCAGACACGAATTGGTCGAGAATCTACGGGCAAAGCATTCAGCCTTGTCCGCTGAGGAGGTGAGGACCTCAAACTCGTTGATTAGTGGGGGAATTGAGGAGTTACTCTTGTTGAGCACGCTTTTACAGAGGCACCAGTAGTCTTTGGCTCCGAACTCAAAGGATGCTATGCGCTGCTTCATTCTGGCAGCAAACAGCATCTTAGCTTCGTTAAGTATCTTTTTACACTTATTACGAGCTGAGGTGAAAAGGCGGCTATTTTGGTCCGACGCGTGGCTACAATAAAGCCGGAAGAAGTGATTCCGGTGGGCATTGGCGGCCGAGCAAGCGGGCGAGAACCAGGGAAAAGAATGGGATTTAAGCTGAAATTTCCTGGCAGGGATGAAAGCATCGATTCCAGCCTTAACCCAGGATGAGATCTCTGATGCTCAGTCATCGACGGGAAGACTAAAAACAATGTTCCAAGGGACGTCGCAGAGGAAGTCACGGAACGAATCCCAGTCTGCTCTTTGATAGCAGTAGGATATTCTGCTGGTCTGGGTTTCTTGGGTAGGGGTGGAGTGGAACGAGATGTTGACAGAAACTACGGCGTGGTCAGAATTCCCGAGAGGGCAGAGTTGTCTGGTGGTGCAAGAATTTTGGATGTAAGTGGAGCAGAGGTCTAGTAGCGAGTCCCTTCCGTTAGGCCTATTGGAAAAACGCGTTGGGATGTCCACCACTTGCGTAAGGAGTTGGGAGATTGAAAAATTAAAGTTGTGGACACCAGCAGTGGCGGTTACAGAGTTTTCGAGCAACCTAGTGTGGTGGGCGTTAAAGTCACCAAACACGAAAATATGGGCAGATGGGTGAGAAGAAATGGCCTTGTCGATATTGTCAGAGATGCTGTCAAGTACTGAACAGTCAGAGGAGGAGGGGGAGCGGTAGAGGAAGAAGAGATAGCTAACGGAGCTTAGAAGTGAGAGACGGAAGCACATGAAAGACTGCTCCAGGGATTCAAGAGATGTTACTCTAGCTAGGGGGAGGTGTTCGCTGACATATACACCAAGCCCATGCATATGGACGTTGGAGTCCTTCCTGAAGAGGGGAAGGTAACCAGGAACATAGAACTCAGAGGAGGGGTTAGACGGGTCAAGGTTAGTTTCACACAAGGCTAAGATATCAGGTGAGTTAGTTTGGAGGAATGATTCTACGCTAGAAAGGTTAGTGTGGATACCGCGAATAATATATATATATATATATATATATATATATTATATTATATGTGTCTATATACATATATATATATATATGTTTGTATATATATATATATATATATATATATATATATATATATTATATTATATGTGTCTATATACATATATATATATGTTTGTATATATATATATATGGATTGTTGCACAAATTCACACTAATAAATGCACATGAATATACGTTAAGACCTGTGTCATTATATATGTTTTTATATATATGGGTTGTATGGCTGTTATATTTCTATATTAAGCATTTGTTTACTGACTTCTTGTATCAGGAATGATAGCAGAATGGATTGAACAATTGTCGAAATGGACACGGTGCTGTTCAGTTTTTTCTCTATAAACACTAACAGCGATGTATGTATGTTATGTCACCTCGTACCATGATGCCAGCGTGTTGGGCCTATGTATAGTAAAGATAAAATATGTCGCTTTTCAGGCCTATTTTTCACTCGCAAGTGACTATCATTTGCATGAACGTAGAATCGGCCCTCAGCTTTCACGGCGATAAAATAAACGATCCCTCAGCGGACCCACTCGCGACATCACTTGATCCATACACGTTGGTGTTGTAGCAAAAGTTTTGCTCGGAAGACGCGTGTCCATGTTCGACTATTCCAAGAAGTCCATACCGTTACAGACGTTTCCCAACGGCTTGTGCCCGTAGTAGATAACTTTGAACAGTCCGTTCTTGCCTGTAGCAGACAATTCCCAGTGGTTAATACTCAAAGTACACGATATCCAACGGGTTCGTACTCCAAGAAGACAACATCCAACAGTCCGTGCTTTTAAAAAAACTTTATCCTATAGTTCATGCTTCTAGTAGACAACTCTGAAATGCCTGTTTCCGTAGCAAATGATTTCCAAAGGTTTGTGCAAGTAGCCGATTATTCCCAACCATCCATGACCGTAGAAGTCTATCCTCAAAGGTCCGTACTAGTAGGTTATTATTCTCAAAGGTCCTAAAACCAAATGTTCTCTGATTTATGCTGTGGACGCCATGAAGTCAATCACATCTGCTATTGTAAAGGGTCTATCTTGGCGCATATCTTGTACTGTGTGGCCATACATAACCTGATCTACGAATGGTAATTTGACGTCAAATGCCAGCACCACAAATGCATCAAGTTCAACAGCTGCAGTAAATCTTCAAAATTGCCATCTTATCTCACGAAGCCCCATATCTCAAAGGCACTGAAACATCGCTAATCAAATAAAAAGGACCCCGTGTGCGTCTCCGTGACATGACAAAGGCTTGTACACGAGTTTTTTACGATATTACTGAACCATAAGTGTTACTGGCTGAAGCTCAGACTCAAGCAATACACAAGTCTAGATGTTACTAAGTTAGAGCTTTACGAAAGCGCTTAAAGATATCAATCGAATATATCATTCAAAGATAGAATACACAGGGTGACTGAAAAGTAACCCACCATTTTAAAATACTTATAATTTATATTTTAACTATAATTTTAGCAAGAAATGCATATGAGAAGAAAGTGTTTAGTATGAGATTTTAATTAAAATTCAATATGAGTACCAGATTTCGCTATCAGCATCTCGATCCTTCCAAGAATCGCATCAACTGATTTCCCAAGGAACTCTTGTGGTATGGAAGGCATAACTTCTTGTATTCGCCCTTTTAGTTTTTCTAAAGTCTTCGTTTGGCATAGTAGACTTGCTCCTTTAAATAATCCTAAAGAAAATATCACAGGGTGTTAAGTCAGGACTATTGGCTGGCGTCTCAGACATAAAATAAAGAGTTACTTTTCTATCTCATTGTATATACATATACTGTACCCAGGTCAAAATCGGTATCGGGCGTTGCAATTTAATTTTCCTTCGGTGTCTGCACAGAGTAGAAGAGAGAGAGAGAAACAGGGAGAAATATATAGAAAGAAACAGAAAGAAAATAGAGACAGAGAAACAAAGAGAGTGAGAAACAGAGAGAGAAATATAGAGAGAGAAATAAAGAGAGAAATCCGTAGAAACAGAGAGAGAGAGAGAGAGAGAGCGAGAGAAATAGAGAGAGAAACAGAGAGAGTGAGAAACAAAAAGAGTGAGAAACAGAGAGTGAAATATATAGAGAGAAACAGAGAAAAAGTGAAAATCACAGTAATATATATAGAGAAATATATATATAGAGAGAAATAAAGACAAAAATATATAGGGAGAAACAGTGAGAGAGAGAGAAAGAGAGAGAGAGAAACATATATAGTAATATATATAAAGGGAAAGAGAAAGAGATTGAGAGAAAATAACCTGGTATTGAACTCACAACTCTACAGCAGTGATGAACAAGTAACTTACAGGGAAAGAGGGAGATAACTCATGACTGCCAGAAGAGGCTCTAGCCAAGGAATGAAGATAATATACCCCATTGAGTGTATTAAAGGGTTCATTTCAAAATCCCTAGAGGCTGAAGACGACCGGAGAGTACAACGGCTGAAACATCGTACAAATGACAACAAAGATGACGACAGTAGTTCAAATAATGTAAATACTGTAAATAGTAACTCATGTAAAAAATATAGACAAATATATATATATGTGTGTGTGTGTACACGCACATACACACATACATAAATACTCACACATCTATATAATAACTCACACACACACACACACACACACACACATATATATATATATATATATATATATATATATTATGATGAAGTGCCTAAATTCAATTATGTAAGCGTGCACAGAAAGGTTTTTAATTCTTATAGGGATATAATAAAAATATATCCACATCTACGCACGTGTTTGTTTGTGTATGTACGTCTTTCTATGTGTATATACGGGTGTATTTGTGTGGCTTTACGCGTATGCGTGCGCGTGTGCTGATGTCGTTATTGTTGTTGAGAAATTGTCTATCGTCTATAAGTGTTGGCTGCCGGGTTTCGACACAGATTGAGACGAGACGGTGAGGACGAGGGGAACGGATACGACTGCATCAGAGCGGTTATTAATATTGGCCAGTAATCGATCAGTCGATCAAAAGTCGTATCATTTGTATGAATTGTGGAACGGTGCGCAGATGGGTGGCAAAATTTCAGTTCCACCTTCAGTCTCAGAATGATTGGCTGAACGAAAAGTGGATTAGACTGAAGAGAGGGAAGGAAACGAGAAAAAAGCGATTGAGCGAGAGAGAAAGAGAGAGGGAGAGAGAATACGGGAAATAAATAGAAAGATAGAGACAAGGAGCAAGAACTTCAAGGAGAATATACTGAAACAGGAGTTAATAGAATAAGGGCAAATGGAGAGAGAGAGAGAAAGAAAAATAACGATGACAAAAAGAAAAAGGAGAGAACACGAGAAAGAGAAAAAGGTTTATAGAAAGAGAAAATACATATAGAAAGAATGAAACAAGTTCCTTCAAAGAAAGAGAAAGATAGACATCATAAAAGTGAAAATGAAATGATAGTGGAAGCGAAAAGATAGATAGATAGATAGATAGATAGATAGATAGATAGGAATAAACAGAATGAGATAAACAGATTGAAATTAGATAGATAGATAGATAGATAGATAGATAGATAGATAGATAGATAGATAGATAGATAGATTGAAAAAGAAGATATCAAAAATAGTATAAACAAACAGGTAATCTATATGAAGAAAAAGAAAGTAAGAATTATTAAAGAAAGAGAAAATACAGAGCGAAAGAAATAAGGAAGGCAGGAAGGAAGGAAGGAAGGAAGGAAGGAAGGAAGGAAGGAAGGAAAAGAAAGAGACAGAATTGTATAGAAATAAAACTAAATCTCATCGCCAAAGAAACTAGGCTGTTTTTGTAAAAGCCTTTGCTCTGTTTGTGTTCATGAAAGAAAGTTTTACTCTCTCTCTCTTTCTCCACATATATATCCATACCGCCTGATGAGACATTGAAGTTTCAATGTCGAAACAAATGTACCATTTGTAGTGGATATATAAAAAAAATTATGAACATGTTCTAAAATATGATTTATAATAAATATTCACAGCTCTATATTATATATCGAGCACTGTTTTAAATTCATGCTTTGGACGTTGTAAACATTCTTTCTTCGTTCTGTATTCACTCAGATATATATATATATATATATATATATATATATATATTAAGTTATCATGCATGAAATGACGTTGGTTGTTGATCCGGTCGTCTAACGAAGTAATAGCCTTAGTATATAAAAAAAATTGACTTACTCTTTACTTTTTTTTTTTTTCAGTTAATTTTTCTTTCAATATATTGTTACTCATAAGCCCAACTGAAAATTATTACAATTAAACAATGTCGATTAATCTCACTGTATGCTTTCCCGACTAGAAAAAAGAACAATTTTTGCATCGGATCATTACATTAGATAAGAAATACATGCTCTCTGACAACAGTAATATAGTTAGATATATAGTTATATATATATAGATATATATATATAGTTAGATGCAAGTGAATCACCAAAACAATCCCCAAAACTTCCACTACACCCTAAAATGTTAGTGGTTATTGCATGGTGATCTTTCAAAGAGTTTTTTTGTTTTTTTTTGTTTTTGTTTTTATAATCATATCACCTCAGGCAATGCATTTTACTGACACTGTTTTGCAGGAGGTTACATAGGAGGAAAGTTATGAGAAAAAGTGACAGGTTATAGGGGATGTTAGGAAGTGGGTAAGAGAAGGATAAAAATACTGATGAGAGTGGAGTGGACGGAGAAGGGAGCATGAGAGAGAGGATGCAGGTTAGTGAGATAGACGATGACTCTTGACTTTACATTTAAATTCTTGGAGATTGTAGCAGTCGTGAAAGCAAGTAAATGGAAGGGAATTCCACAGGCGGGAAGTGCGCGAAAAGAAACTGTGGGGTAGAATTTGCGTTAACAATTTATTGGTTTCACAGTAAAATGGTTATTCATTATTTCTTGCAACAAGGGAAAACAATAACAGCAACCTTGTACTGTGTAAAAACTGTGTGTATATATGAAAAATTGTAAAAAGAAACATCCTAGACTTCTGAATAAGGATGGCTCAATTTTTTTTACTCGACAACAAACGACTGCACAATTCAAGGCTAAATTTTGAGATTTTGCCTCATGCTCTATATTCACCCGATCTCTTTCCTACTGATTATCACTTATTTAAATGTTTTAAGCTTTTCATACACATATATATATATATATATATATATATATTACGGAAATTAACGAAGATTAACGAAATGGTCTTTAAACAACTAACAATTTGAAATGATTTGTTTGAACATTATTTTTTGATCGATACTAGTATTTAAGTAGATATTCTGTTTATAAGCAAACAGTATTATATATTTATTTCTACCAGCATGATTATTTACGATAAATTTTTGTTATGAAATGCTGAATGACACACATTTTCGTAACAAAAATTTATCGTAAATGACAAGGCCGGTAGAAATAAATATATAATACTGTTTGATCATAAACATAATATCTACTTAAGTACGGGTATCGATCAAAAATAATGTTCAACAAAACACTTCATATATATATATATATATATATATATATATATATATATATATATATAATTTAGAAAAGGTTTTAGATATTCTACAATTTCATGGGTAATACGTATTTTTCAGGCTGGCCTTGCTGCTCGTCAGACCCAAATGATACAACAGTTAACATTCAAAATAATCCAGAAAATAATTACACACAGGCGCTCACGTGTCCATATCGAGAATAGACATTTGTAACAGTAATCTACAAAAATCAATTCCTCGCTCATTCAAAAAAACCAAAAAAGAGGAAGAAAAAGAAAAATATGGACAATTGATAAATGGAAAGAAAAGAACGAAAAAAGAAAAGGAAGGAAAGGAGAACGAACAGCATAAACAGGAATTAAAGTTAACGTCTTAGATCGACTCCAGCGTCTATTACAATTCATCTGCTTTCTTAAAAAAACATGACATGGAAATTTGACATTAACATTTAGTTTTAAATAGAATGGAATATATTTACGGTAAAAAAATAAATTGTAAATCATAATGTATAATACAAATTAAAAAATAACCACTAGTAGTATTATATTATAAATATATTTAATATAATTAACTTATAAAGAAGATGATAAATAAAATATTAAAATACAATCTTAAAAAATATCTTAAATACTAGTAATAAATAATAATAATAAAAATAATAATATATATATAAAAATTTAACACTAATAATAGTAATAATATTAAAAATGAAAAAGGATCTTAATAATAATAATAAAATAATATTAATAATAATAAAAATAAATACATATATATATATATATATAAATTTATAAAACTGTAGAACATCTAAAATTTTTTCTAAATTATATTACTCTGTTAAATTAGATAAATAAATTTAACACTGAATTCTTTTGAGTTCGTCTCTATCGGAATTTACCTGACTTATATACCAAGTAATGGACCTAAATAAAGTTGACGTCATAATGTAAGACCTTAGGAACTTTTCAGGCAACACATTATCAAAGGTGCTCTTTGGGTTAACTGTTAATGATATTCTGTAAGGAATTTTCATGTCCTGTCTATCATTAACGATTAAGCCAACGAGCACCTTTGTTAATGTGTTGACTGAAAGGATCCTAAGGTCTTACATTCTGACGTCAACTTTATTTAAGTCCATATATATATATATATATATATATATATATATATATATATATATATATATGCATGTATGGGTATGTAAGGCCATGTGTGTGTAGGTGTATGTGTGAATAAAATATTTTTATCAAAATAAAGCACAATATTAAGAAATAAAGCATTAATATTTTAACGAATAAAATAAAATCTTAATAATTATAATTTATCTTAAATAAATAATAAGTCAAAAGAGAAAAATATATATATTATATATAAGGTGTTTAAAAAATAACTTCTCTTTTTAAAATATTCTAAATTTATTTATTAACTATAATTTTTGCAAAAAATAGTATGAGAGGAAAGCGTTTAACATAAGGTTTTATATATAATTCGATATAGGCACCAGATTTCGCTACCAGGAATCGCGTCTACTGATTTCACTAGAAACTCATGTGATGTGGAAGACATGACTTCTTGTATTCGGCCTTCTTCCAATGTGTTGATATTTTTATAGTAGACTTGTTTTTTTAATCAGCACCAAAGAAAAAACTCACAGGGTATTAAGTCAGGACTCCTGGTTGTCCTCAGGAACTAATTTCCAATCATCCTGTATATATATATATATATATATATATGTGTGTGTGTGTGTGTGTGTGTGTGTGTGTGTGTGTGTGTGTGTGTGTGTGTGTGTGTGTTGGAGCAACTACATTGACTCAATAGCTAAATCTACTGCTAGGATGGTCGGTTCATTGTGTCAGGCTAGGAAGTTTTTTTCGTCTGAATCCATCTTGCACATATACCATCCGCCCGTGCATTGAATACTGCTGTCAAATCTGTCATCTCCGGGTTTTCGACAAAATCCAAAGGAGAATCACCAATGTAATCCATCTCGACCTGGTAACTTGACTCCTGTCACTTTATAACCAATGTGATGTGACTTCCCTCTGTCTCTTCTACAAATATTTTCAAGGCTTCTGCCCCGACGAGTTTAGCTGCCTGCTGCCCACTCTGCATGAATTTATGCGAACTACTAGACTGGGAATATTTTTCCAGTGAAACCAATTCACTCGCAACTTCTACTCTACCAGCTTCTTTTCTTGAATTTCCCTTTTGTATACTTGCTTCACTAATAGCTAAAAAAATCCAAGAGTTTAAATGCAATGTCTGGTACCATCTCTTATCTCCTTGACTCCCATCCTTTCATCGACACCCTTGTATCTTGTTCTTTTTCCTTTGCACTCTACTCTCACACATCTCTCTTCACACGAGTGTTCACATATTTCTTTTATCCATTCGCCGACACCACCTGTAACTTGTTCCTCTTTTTCTTCACTCTCCTCTTATGTAATCCTCTGCGCACAAGTGGTTATTACATTAAATACTTTTGCTTTGCTTTAAATCATAATTTATTCTCAATATATGGCTGATAGATATACACATAATACAGTCTTTATCAAGTGTTTTAAATGTGACCTTACGTAAAGAAAAGATTTTCATAAGCAGTTACTAAATCTATTGAGACCTTTTCTGAGTTCGTGAGATGTACTAATGAGCAGAAACTTTTGTATTCAGACCGTGAAAAGTTTCTTGGTATTTTCTTAATGTTTTTGTAAGTTTTCTCATTTGAAAAGTTTGCTCATATTATTGAAAATATCTTCTTTGATGTGCTGCATTCCTTCAGGACGTAGGTGATCATGGACCTCCACTTACTCCTATCCCTTGTCGCTTTTAATACTTTTCCTCCTGGTATCTCTCCCAAACACTTGAGCAAGTGGTGGGTGGAGACCCACCACTTGCTCAAGCTCATTAAGTATGTCTTGCGTTGCTTTCCCCTGTCTCTCTTTCCTTCTATCTATCGCGGGAGTATTAGATTCTCCAAGCCATCCTTCCTCATTACGCACCCCAGAAACTTCAGCTGTCTCTTCCTGATGTTAATTATAAGTTTCTTTTCGTTTTCATCCTCTCCAAAACCTTGTCGTCGCTCACATGTTCGATCAGTGGTATCCTCAGCATCTTTCTATAGAATCACATTTCTTTTGCTTGAGTCTCTTCTTCATCCTTGAAGAGATAGTCCAGCACTCGCTGCCATATAGAAGGATAGATATTACATAGCAATCTAGTACTCTTTGCTTTGTTTCTAACGAAATCTTCTTGTTTCTCAATACTCTGCTTTGCTTTTGAAATGTGTCCTTGACCATACCAATATGTCATCAATTCGCAATGTCGCACTCCCGTCCTCTTTCAGAACACTTCCCAGGTATTTTAATTACTGTATCTGGTTGGTTTTAGTATCCTCGACTTGTACTTGTCATTTTGTGCTTTACTTTTTACTGATGACCATCTATTCAGTTTTTTTTTTTTTTTAGTTTATGTTTAGTTCTTTCTTCTCACTTTCCATTACTACCTTCTGTCGTAGATCATTTATTTGACTTTCCGTGTCTGCCATCAGCACTGTGCCATCAGCGTATCTTATATTATTAAGATTGTGGCTGCCAATGACGAATCCTGACAGGACTCCTAGTTATCCCAAAATTGCTTCGCTATACAGATTTAATAGATTCGGTGAGAAGACACATTTTTGTCTTACACTTCTTTATTCTGGTAATTTTTATCCCCCACCCTTTTTTTTAAATATTTGGACGTTCGACAATTTCTTTTACTATTTTACTATATTATTATTATTACCATTATCGCCCTTGATTTTTGTTGTATACACAGTTCTTTCCGGGCCCTAACCAGAGACCTAAGGTGTGAAATGGCTTCATGGCTTCCTCATGGGTATTTACGCGTAAGTGAATGCAAGGGATTTAACTGGAATTCGAACTCGGCACTCCGATTTGTCGTTCTGAGTTGATATCCACTGCAACACAACGCACATCCAAACAGCATAGTGTGGGTATCGAACGCCCGTTGTTAAGCCTGTCATCTAAACCACTACACCATTTAGACAGTCTGTGGGGTGTTCTATTAAGACGTATCGAATTTAGCAGTAAATAAAACAGTGTTACTGATTAAATTTTATTGATTTTACTATTGGACCATCGTATTTGAGTCATGGCAGTTATGTGTGAAAAATAATATCGCCCAAATATCCGCCAAGACTTCGGTGGCCCACCTCCACATGATGGTCAAAATTAGTGAGATCATGTCTCTGCATGACATGATCTCACTAATATGTCTTATTATCTCATTCTTCAGCTATTGAATCGTTGTTGGTTTTTTGGCATAGACCTTACTTTTGAAATGACCCCCAAAAGAAGAAATCTAAAGGCATCAAGTCGCACGATCTTGGTTGCCAACTGACATCACTGTTTCGAGAGAGGATGCGACCTGGGAACTTTTCATCAATAAATCCATCGTTGCATTGGATGTCGGGCATGTGGTGCCTTCCTGTTGGAACAACAAATCTTCGACATCCATAGCATTCAATTCAGGGCATAATTGTCATGACTCAAATAACATGATCCAATAATGAAATCAATAAAATCTTACAAATAACACTGTCTGATTTCGATCCATCTTAATGGCACACCTCATGGTCATTGTTATCATCATTATTAATACTCTTATTATCCTAGAAATGATTTTATTTTATCATCTAATTACTATTAGTAGTTGTAGTAGCTATAGTAGTCGTAGTAGCAGCAACAGTAGAAGTAGTCGTATTCTTCCTGTTTCTTTCACGTTATGTTCATATTTTGTGATTTTAGCCTTTTATTCTTTCTACCCGTCTACCACCCTGCGTATTTTCCGAGCAGTGAGCAAGTGAATAGCGGGACAGGGTTTAAGAGAGATATCAAGAGGAAAATTATTAAGATCAACAAGGGATAGGGGCAGGTGGGAGTCGATGATTGTCTATGTCCTGAAAGGACACGGCACATGAAGAAGAAGATAATACTGTATTCTTAATTTTTATAATCACCCCCAGATTTTATAACAGACCCCAATGAGTAAAGGCTGCTCTAATGGCTCCAAACCTATTTGCAGCATAACCATGCACTCAGATCCATATTTCACTTTGTACTGTGTCAGTAGGAATAAAATAACTTGCAAAGACAACTTGAATGACTGCAGATACTACTTCAGAAAGTACATTCGAGTACTTAAAGCTTTTAATAAAAAGCTCCAAGAAAGTACATTCGAGTACTTAGAGCTTTTAATAAAAATCAAATTCCTTCTTTAACCAGAATATTCACTTCATTTGTTCAACATTGTATACTGAGGTAAAATAAACTCCTCAAATCAGAATTTTTAAATTATAGATACCAAAAATAAATAAAAATTACAAAAATACCTGACCCCCAAAAATACACACATACCACTATATGGTGCCAGATCTGATAATTATTTTGGGCTGTTTAAGCATCCTATCTAGGATATCCTATATGGCAGCAAATGCTAGACAATCTCCTCAAAGATGAAGGAGAGACTCGAAGCAACAGAAATGTGGTTCTACAGAAGGATGCTGAGGATATCATGGATCGAATCTCTGAGCAATGACAAGGTTTTGGAGAAGATGAAAATGAAAAGGAAACTTGTACTTAACATCAGGAAGAGACAGCTGAAGTTTCTGGGACACATAATAAAGAAGGAGGGCTTGAAGAATCTAATACTCACAGGACAAATAGAAGGAAAGAGAGACAAGGGAAAGCAATGTAAGACATACTTGATGGACTTGAACATATGGATGGCAGAGCAGGATTTGGGAGAGATATCAAGAGGAAAAGTGTTAAGAGCAACAAGGGATAGGGGCAAGTGGAAGTCCATGATCATCTACGTTTTGAAAGGACACAACACAAAAAAAAAGAAGAGAGTTACAGTTTTAACCACATCTCCCAATATCTTTCACTATTTTCTCTTTCTCGCATTTTTGTATTGTACTTTCTTTTATTTTCCTTTATCCTTACTTTCCATATATATATTTATTGTTTGTTTGTTTTTTCTTTCCTTTGTTGGTTTCTTTTTCTCTTTCTTTGTCTTATTTTTTCTTTTTTTCTTGTTTGATTTCTTTCTTTATTTTTGGCTTTCTTATATTTTGTCTTTCTATATCCTTTTTTTTTCTTTCTTTCTTTATGTTTTTTTGTTTGGCTTTTACTTTTTTCTTTCTGTCTTTTTTAGGGAACAGCTTAAGGTTTGAAAAGAACAACACGGCCATAAGTGTAGAAATAACAAATATATATTAACAAGAAATAACAATACAAAATGTGGAAGGTGTTAGTATGAATGTCAGTCTGGTTTGGAGTGAACTACTACCAACTCGACCCTCTATCTCTTGAGAGTCGTAGTATATATAGTGTTAGGAAGAGTTCATTCTGGATTTACAGGTAAGGATCCATGACACTTTTTTACGTCCTAACTTTGTATTTTCCTTCTTTCTTTCTTGCTTGTTGTTTTTGTCTTTCTTTCATTTTTGATTTCTTTCTTTTCGATTTTTTTGTTTGCTTTTCTTGTTTTTGCCTTTCATTCTCTCTTTTCTTTATTTATTTCTTAATTGGCATTTACTTTTTGCTTTCTTTGTTTTTACTTCCTAACTTTGTATTTTCCTTCTTCCTTTCTTTCTTTCTTTCTTGTTTGTAGATTTTGTATTTATTTCATATTTGATTTCGTTCTTTCCGTCTTTTTCCAATCTTTTTTGTTTTTGCCTTTCTTCGTTCTTTCTTTCTTTCTCTCTTTTTTCTTCCTTCCTTCCTTCTTTCCTTTCTTTTTTTCCTTTCTTTTACCTCACTCCAATTTGAAATATTCTATAGCCCAACTTAGATGTTTTCTTTCATTCATTTTATTCCCTTCCATATTTGATTCGTTCATTAACTCACATCCTCATACACCTAAAATTCATGCATATATTATTTTAATCATTTCTTTACTCTCCCGTTTTATTATACTTTTTTCAACCATTTTCCTATATTTGCTTAGTGATTTTTTTTTCATTCTTCTTCCTTCTCTTTCATCTCTTCAGACTTTCATTCCATTTATTTCTTTTGCATTTCCAGGCTTGTCCATGCTCATTTTTTTCGCTTCTTCCTCACACACACACACACACACACACACACACACACACACACACACACACATATATATATATATATATATATATATATATTCACTTCTTTTCAGAAAGATCCTTTATTATCTATTCTTGTTTTACTTTGTCCTTTAATGTTGTCATACGAACGCCGGCATGCGGCCGCTTAGTGCAATCATTTTTTTCTTTTTTTCTTTCTCTCTCTCTCTCTCTCTCATTCTCTTCTCTCTCTCTCTCTCACTCTTAAATAAAACGCGAACACATACCAACATTCATCTTTATTTATACACACATAGATGCGCACCATATTTTCTTTCTTTCTCTATCAGATCCACTTATATGCATAGAATTGCCCATATGGTTAATTAGACATTGCGAAAACGTACCGTGTATACCGGTGTATAAGTCGGCTTTAAAAAATTGCATAAAAATTGGATATCTCGTTCAGTTGAAATTTATTCAATATGGTGTGGGGGGGATGACAAGAATAAAATCCCATGATGATAAAATAATCAATTAAAATTGTTTAACATTAAGAAAATCAATAAATCATACAATGATGTTTTAGAATAGGCACTACGGCCAGAGATAAACATGTGCAACATAATATTGTGTACAATGTAATACATTGTATTAACCACTGTATTAATACATTGTATTAATTGTATCAACAGTGTAATACATTGTGTAAAATGTAATATTATCGCTGTACCGTATTATTTAATTTCTCATAACAAATCACTCAATAAGTCCTAGGCCTGACATATAGTCAGTCAGTTAAGTACCATACGTGATACACGCTTGGGCGATCATGTCTCTTTAGAGACATGATTGACTGGGCAGAAGATTATCCCGCAGTAGGTTGCCATTGCTTTCTGCGGTAGACTGGTTGCCAGCCAAGGCTATAGAACCCAATCTGTCCTGTTATTTAACCCATAACTGGAAGGAAGAGACGGATTAATACCTTTCCCAAGGGTATTTGCGCGTAAGTGAATGCAATGAATTCAACTGGAATTCGAACTCGTCTCCCCGATTTCTCGTTCCGAGCCGATATCCACTGGACCACAACGCACATATGGTGCCATTAATAAAAATTGCGTATGATTTTTATGAAATACTTACCTTCAAATGGCACGTGACAAAATTTGGACCCAATCGGATTATTAGTTTACAAATTATAGTTATTTAAGTGAAGCTACTGTTGCAAATTTTCAAAACAATTGAAAAATCTGAATTTCGTGTGTGTTGATAAAGCATTGCTTTCTGATAGTTAAGAGGTGGTATGTTGACTTTAAACGGGGTCGTACAGACACAAATGATGCTGAACGCTCGGGTCACCCAAAATCGGCAGTTGTTCCGGAAAACACCAAAAAAAATCCTCAAACTCGTTTAGGCCGATCACAAATTGAAGTTGCGTGAGATAGTAAAGGAGTTGAACATATCAGAAGGCACTGTATTCCCTATTTTGTCAATGAGCAGGTTGTGTTCAAAGTGGGTGCCGTGTTTGCTCACAGTCAATCAAAAACAACAACGTGTCGACGATTCAAAGCGTTGTTTGCAGCTGTTTCAACACAACAAGAAGAGGTTTTTGCGTAAATATGTGACAATGGGGGATACATAGATCCATCACTGCCCTTTGGAGTCAAATCGGCCGTCACCTGAATGGAAAGCAGCAGGAGAAAGCCGTCTAAAACGACCAAAGACTTAAACATCAGCAGGCAATGTTTTGGCATCATTCTTTTGGAATGCTCAAGGTATTTTGTTCATCGATTACCTTGAGAAAGGAAGAACCATCAATAGTGAATATTATATAGCATTATTGGTACGTTTGAAGGAAGAAATCACCAAAAACAGCCAGGAATGAAGAAGAAAAAGTGATCTTTCACCAAGACAACACCTTGTGTCACAAGTCGATCGCAACGATGGCAAAACTACATGAATTACACTTCAAATTATTTCTGCAACCATCATATTCTCCAGATCTGACACCAAGCGACTACTGGCTGTTTGCAGAACTCAAAAGAATGCTCTAGGGAAAGACATTTGGCTCTAATGAAAAGTGATATCGGAAATTAAGGCGTATTTTGAGGCCAAAGACAAATCGTTCTACAAAAAGGGCATCGAATTGTTAGAGAAGCGTTTGAATCGGTGCATCACTCTAGAAGGAGACTATGTTGATGAATAAACTAAAATTTTATCTAAAAGTTGTTGTTTTATTAGTTAAGCCCAGGATTTATTGAGTGATCACGTGACATCATATTTTTTATATTTTATTCAGGACTGAGATTGACTTGTAGATGAATATGTATGCATAAGATACATCCATAATATACTTTAGGATTGTTGTGGATATTTTTATCGGTAGCGAATAACGGTATCAGTTCCTCTTTACAAAGTACGGCTGTCCATAAGGATATAAAATTAAAGGTATTTAATGAAATGACCAAGCGGATATGTTTTGATGTATTGTGCAACAAAACCTTCATCCTTGATAAAGTCGTATCGTTACAAAAAAGTAAAAATTTAAAATTGCTACGATAATCATGAATTATGAGTTTCTTACTTTTTGAATATTAAATAAAATTGATTTAATTGTTTATCAATAGCAACAAGAATAAAGCAGCAGATTTTGAAATTTAGATGTTTCATCATTATTCAATTTTTCGCCCTTTTCATAAGTAATTTTAAAAGTAATACTCAAATAAAATAATGTTTTGTTTAATAAAAGCTTAGTTTTATTTGCTAAATTATATAGTGATATTTGGAGATGTAAAGTGAATTAATAAAAAAGTAATAAAAGCTACAGTTTCATCGTTTATGGATTATAATGTGAAGTCTTGATTTTTCTTTTACAGAGTTGTTCACTTTAGAAGGTTCGAGCGTCTCTTGAGGTAGATTGTTACAGATTAAGAGGTAGAGTTTATGCGAATATGGAGAGAAGACAACGGTTGACACTAGACATGAATAAATTGGAGGGATCAGGAAAAAATCTCTTGAGAGTCGGTTGCACAGGGCAGTGATTCGCGCCAAGAAGCTACACGAATGGCACTTACGTCTTACCGATAGAATACGGAAGGAATGACGGTGCTCCGCTACATTGTGCGTAGAAAGGCCGGTCCTAGCCGTGAAGGTTAGAACTGGTGTTAGTTGGTCATATCACTTTCAATCGAAGTAGCAATAGAGAAGGAAGAGGTTCGCAACGTTTCGTCTGTGAGAAATGGTTTGTAGGGTAAAAAATAATTTATCATCCCTAAGGACACGGAGACACTTTTGGATTCTATCGAGACAAGAAAGTGAAAATTAGAAAACTCCTGCCCATATATGGTAGCAATATTAGATTTTAGGCCTGATCTAGCTTTTGTAAAAGTAGAAGATTGCAGTAGGAGTCAGGTACTTACTGGAGCAGTACAGGGAACCGATCCTTTTGCCAGCATCTTTAGATATGGATCGTACATTGACGCCTGGGTTGATTTTAAGATCCTATAGGCGCAATCATATAATCCTTAGTAAATTCTTAAAATATCAGCTAAATTGCCCTAAGTGCGCCTTGAAAATTCAAATAATACATTTCTGAAATTGCTGTAACAAATCGAAGCAAAACTTTAGCAAATTGATCCGTTTTATGTATTACAGCGCTCCTCAAATTTTCCTATATAAATTATTGGTAGTTGTTTTTTGAATTATCACATGTTTCATACTTTTACTTTTGGGTCAGTCAGTTAAGAGCCATATGTGTTTCCTTCAATTCATGCGGGAGACTGGCTGCCAACCAAGGATACAGGACTCAGTTTATCCTGCTATTCATTACATAGCTGGTGGGAGAAATTATATATATATATATATATATATATATATATATATATATATATATCCCAAGATAAAACTTTATCAGAGGTAAAGGCTTCTTTGCACAATGTATCAAATCCTTTCCGTTTGGAAATTCATAGTTGGATCGATATTAATTTTTTTTAAAAATTTTACATCCGTATGGGCATCCATTCTTTGTAATGGGAAATGTTATTTTAATCAGTGTGTGAGTGAATGTAACGAACCAAACTGAAATTAGACCTCGGCTCTCTGAAATTTCATTCCTAGCTGACACCACAACGCACCTACTTTTGTGTCTAGAAACAGAAAATGCCAGATATTTGGAATCGAAATAATTTCGGGGAGAACTCAAGAAGAATGTTGATTTTCAATGCGCCTCTTAGGTGTGGCATAAGGTCAAATAAACGTGGTACCTAGTGGGGATCGAACCCACTGCTCAGTTGTAATAGGTTCTAGCGAGACAAGTTTGCTCACTATTACACCACGTCAAGGTGCCTAAGGCGATTTTCTAAGCGCAGCTTAGATATGGCGCAAGCCCGAAAGTATAGGATACCCACTGAAGATCGAACACACTACTCATTTTTTTTTTATTCTAGAGAGACAATCTTGCTAACCATTATATCACGTTGAAGTTCCCAAACTCAGGAAGAAAAAATTTAGTGGTTCAACTTGAAATAAAGGTGAACTGAAAAAAAATCTATAAATTGATTAAATCAAAGCGAGAAAATAATTTAAACACGTTAAAAAAAAATAAACATTCATTATAACTAAATAAAGAAAGCCAATCATAGTTTTAATATTGTGCATAAATCTAAGTAAAAAGATGAATTCAGAAAAAATTGCTTTTCTAACAGTCAATGATACGTGATACATGTTCGGGTGATCATGTCTCTTTGAGCCATAATTGAATAGGAAGAAGACTTTCTCGTAATAGGTTGCCATTATTTTCTGCGATAGACAAGTTGCCGACCGAGGCTACAGAAGCCAATCTATACAGCTATTCAACCCGTAGCTATGTATTTGCGCGTAAGTGAATAAAACGAATTTGACTGGAATTCGAACTCGGCTCTCCGATTTCTCCTCCTGAGTCGATGTCAATTATACCACAAAGCACATCCGCTTTGCTATCATTGAAAAAAGTAATTGCTATAAAAAAAGATTTTAAAAAAACGTAGTCTTTTTTATGGCATTTTAAGTGTGATTTGAAATTTAGTCTTGACGCAGGTGGCTGTTGGGCTCGTTTAACAAGGTGCTCGCTTTTTAATATCTTTGACGTCACTTTTAAAAGGACTATAGAAAGATGAGACAATAAAAGATCGGTCTGATTCTTCCTATGAGGAACTTGCGGAATCCACTTAGCATTTGAAAACAGATTTGATCATATAAACTATTAAAATTAACAACAGATGCGATCTCATGTGAATATACCCTAATCCTCAACCCAGGTGTTATAATTTTAATAATAGTGAAAGAAAATGTCGTTTTATAGTTTATATAAATGATTAGAAACTGGAAATTGCAATTTAAGATATTTGACCACGACAGTTAATGTAACTTTTCCATTAACTCTTTAGAGGGCTTAAATACGTACTTCTATCAAATTCTAAAATTCTTCTATCAAATTCTAAAATCTTGAAACCCATTGTTTTTTTTAATTATTAGTTCAACCAGGAAGGCAAGCTAATTCTTATTTTCTTCTTCCATGGTGAGCTGGATCGAAGGTTTTTTTTTAAATTCACATGTCGCAGTATTATTTTTATAGCTTCTTAGTGTGGCCAAGGTATGAAGATGTCGTCTCCATATCCCAGTCACTGTTGGCTTTAGTTGTGGCGTTTCTAAAGCTATTTCCTCGAAATACACTATGTGCGCTGTGGTGCAGTGGATATCGACTCGGAATGACAAATCGGGGAGCCGATTCCGAATTCCAGTTGAATTCCTTGCATTCACTTGCGCACAAATACCCTTGGGAAATGTATTAATCCGTCTCTTCCCTCCAGTTATGGGTTAAATAATAGAACAGATTGGGTTCTATAGCCTTGGTCGGTAACCAGTCTACCGTAGAAAGCAATGGCAACCTACTGCGGAATAATCTTCTGCGCAATCAGTCATGTCACTTTCGAGACATGATCGCCCAAAGCGTGTATCACATATGGCACTTAACTGACTGACTGATGCTATGTATACGTTTGCCATCATTTGTGACAATGGCGAACACATAGCCAAGCCTTCTGTTGGTATATACCAGACTCTAGTTGGAAGACTGTTGTCTGTACACAGAAAATTGACATTTTCATCATATTATGTATTAGAATGTTGGTACGTTCTCCCGGTGAGAGATCTGATTCCAATCGGTTTTGAACTACTGTCAGGGCCTCGTCTGTAGGAACTTTACCACATCCAAACTTACCATCCGATTGTTATGGATGGGAACCCCTTGAATCAGTTACACTATGTGTTCTCATTTTCTAACATAGGTTGAGGACTTCCTTGTTAGGGGTAGAGTGACCGTATCCACTTAGAATCTGCTCAGCGGGTGGCATGCTGTGTCCCTGCAGCTAACTATGGAATACCAGTCTTGTGAATCTTGGGGAGACCATACATGTGCGTCAGCTTGGTGTGACCAGTCAACTGTTTATAATTATTTCGTGCGAAGCAGTTCTTGTTTTTATTTAGGTTGTTTGATATGTTTCTCTCAGTTTTTAGGGTTGGATTCTTTTTCACTTTGCTATAACTACTAACCCCAACAAGGCTATCAATCCCTGGGACGGACAGTATGTACTCCCTTCAGTGGAAACGAGTGAAAAATAACTGACAGTACTAAATAAAAGTAAGAACTAAACCCTAGACATGAGCAGTGAAACAAGAACAGTCTGCTTCCGTAGATTAAATAACGAGTTCAGTTCGGAATTCCTTGTAGGTTACATAGATCTATATACACCTGAGGAAGACCGGAGAGCACAATAGTCGAAAAGCTGTGATAAAAAACAGCAAAGACGAAGACAATAGTCCGAAAATGTTTTAATAATATTTTAATTAAAGAACATTTTTTGCCTAAATACACAAAATTTTGTATTTGTGTAGTAATCCCACTTTTATACAGGTTTCATTGAAGAAGACAGTGATTGTACAAGTGATTTCTTTTCTGGGCATAGAACTACTCAAATAGATCCGAGTAATTTCTACTAATCTGTTAGCTATTATCAAGTATGTTTTTTGTTTATCTGAATATGTCACTCAGTGCCATACGTGATACACGCTTGGACGAGCATGTCTCTTTCGAGACATTACTGACTGGGTAGAAGATTATCCCGCAGTAGGTTGGCATTACTTTCTGCGGTAGACTGGTTGCTGACCAAGGCTATAGAACCCAATCTGTCCTGTTATTTAACCCATAACTGGAAGGAAGAGACGGATTAATACCTTTCCCAAGGATATTTGCGCGTAAGTGAATATAGGAATTCAACTGGAATTCGAACTCGGCTCCCCGATTTCTCGTTCCGAGCCGATATCTACTGCACTGAATATGTCGATGTTATAAATAGCATTATAGCAGCAATTTAAACAAGAACACCGTCCAGAAGAGATGCAGGAGATTTTGAAGTTCTTTTCTGGAGGTCGTATTTAAAGGCGATTTTATCGAAATAATTTACTATTTATTATTTGAAGATATTTTTTGTGTAATTTTGGTAAATATATCTGTTAAAATGAGATGTCAGCTTTATTTTTATTTTTCTGTTATAAGAGTCCAGACGATTTCCCTGGTATGATTCTGAGTTCATGCCAACAACGTGGTGACTGTCTCATGACTAGAGTTATTTGTCATTATAACGACTCACCTCGGTTCATTAACGTGTTCAGATGCAAAGTTGTAACTAATTGCACAATCATTAGTCCTTAAACAATATTAAAAATGCTTTGCACTAAATCTGCGTTAAAAGCAATCTGTATTAAAATCATCTCTAATGGATTTTTATGGCATTAGTTAATTAGGATCTTAATTAAGCGAGCGAGCAAGAACTTGAAAAGCGTGTGGCTGACTTAGGATGGGAAGGTCAAACCTAATCAAAGCAGATCAACGAATTCTTGTGGATATCATGGTTACACTTACAAAACAATTCGATTTAAAACATAGAAATTATTCATCTCAGCTAAGTTTGGATCAAGGTCATTTTACGAGAAGTTAACTAATTTTTCCTGCTAGAAAAGTTGGTTGTCGTGTGAAACATTTTCTTTGCCAGAATATATCTTGTATATCTATAAATATGTCATTCGTTCATGTCTTGAATATAGCTGCCACATCTGATTTTGTGTTCCTGCTATATATTTAGAGATTATTGATAAAATTCAAAGAAAAATCTGCAATGTTATTGGTCAACACTTTGCATTTTGGTTTCAGTCACTTTCCCACCGCCGTAATGAATTAAGGCGCAGTACGAAACCGGTGAGCTGAGTTGGACTCCCGGTTCGGTTCGTTGCCTTCACTTATGGGCAAACACCTTTGTGAAAATTATGAATTCATCTCTTCTCCCTCCGGCTATTCTTTTAATAGCAGGGCAGACTCGGTCCTATAGCTTTTGGCCGACAACGATTCTATCGCAGAACAAAACGGCAGTCTACTGCGAGAAAATCTATTGCTTAGTCAGTCATGAATCGAAAGAGACATTGTCGCCTACGGGTATATTATGTGTGGCCTTTAATTGACTAGATTGGTGGCAAGTTCTCATCATTTGTACAACTGACTAGATGTAGCAGCAAGTTCTATGCTAAGAGTTTCTTCTATCGTGGAACTTGCTATGAGTTTCTTCTATCGTGGTATTTGCGCGTAAGTGAATATTCTTTCTCTTGTGGAACTAATTTCCGACTTCTTGCTTCCTAATCAACTTTAATCTTTAAAAATTTAAACACCGTGTCAATCGTTATCTTCTGTCTTCTTAATTCCCACAATTTTATTTTTCTTTGACATTAATAGTGTTTTTCTAATCTTCTCTAACATTCAGCCCGCGAAAACATATCTATACGTTCTTTTTCAATTGTATTGCTTGCACTGATAGAATTCTGATAATAAAGCTCACATTTCTTGTATCAGAGTCTTTAACAAAGCCATATTGTTCATACCCTATTTCGGATCTAAATCTATTACGGCTTCTATTTACTAGAATCCGAATGATATGCTCAATGCGGTTCATTAATAGCTTTCATTCGCACTGAGTTTGTCGGGCAACTAATTACTGTGCATTCTTTAAAAATTACATAGTCTCTGTCAGGAAGTATATTCTGCCTTTACAGTTCTACAATTCCTGTATATGCCGATAAACTATATATCTGTGGATAGATTCGGATGAAACTCTAAGGAACGATTAGCTTCATGACTGGCACGAACTGATTCGATTTTGGGTTCGATCCGGTACGGGATAAAGTTTTGGGTTATTTTTCCGTTCTTTTTACTCGTATTTTCTCGTACGTTTCACATGCTAAATACGGAATTACTTTCCCTAGACTGATTTACATCATTCCATATCCTAGATGAAAATATTATCATTTATAATATAAATTTAATATTTATTATTCAAAAGAAAGCGATAAAATACACAAAAATATAACTTTGGCATATTAAAAAGTAAATACGAATTCTTCCACAATTTTTGCTGCCTAATTTTAACTTTACTTGTTTTGTATCTTCACTCTTGAGAGTGGTCAAGTTCATTGCAATTATTTTTCTTTTAATAATTATTTCTTGCTGATGTTGGCATTGCCTTGGCGGAAGATTATAGTCATTGACTGCTTTGGTTTTTGTTGTTCCCAGGTTCACGCTGACCCGTGTTGGTAGCACCTGTTAGGGCCCCAACTACGTCAAACACAGAAATCAAAAATAAAACAATATGAATATCTAAAGGTACGTTTAATATATAGTCAATTTTATAATAAAAATACCAGCATTACATTTTTATTTAAAGGTACCAACAATATCTATTTATTGTGAAATCACCAACAACACATTTTTAAAGCAAATGACCAGCAAATACATTTTATAGTAAAATGACCTGCAATACATTTTATCTGAAGTTGAAAGTATACAACTGCGTTCAAAATATTTAGGTTTCGTCATTAAATAGCCCATAGAAGAAGTTGATATGCCGCTAAAAATCAACCAACCAACTACATTTGTATAGTAAAGTTAGAATGCTCTGTCATTAACGTTTAGAAAGTTTCAAACCCACTAAGAAAATAAATTATGCATTTTCATCTTCGAAAATTTTATTTATTTGGGAAAATTATTAGAATAATCCAGAACTTTTACTTGGAGCAAATTGCTTGCATACGGATTTTGTTTATCTCTCTAAAGGCATATCAATTTCTTATGGGTCATTTAATGTTAAAATTTTATTTTCTTTGAAGATTTGAAGTAATAAAAATATGACATTCTTCTTTCACAACTGAATACATGGTAGATGATCTTTTTTTTGTTTAGCGACATATCAACACCTTGTGGGTTATTTAATACTGAAATTGAATTTTATTGGGAACATTAGTAATTTATTCTACAAAAATGTATTGATGTTAATATTTGTTTTTAAATGTATTGCTGGTAATTTTTGTTTTACTATGAACATGTATTGCTGGTATTTATGATAAATATGTATATTTTATACTTTCATAGGGTTTTAGGGGTTAACTATTTGCCCATAGTTGCGACTCTAACAGATGCTACTACCCCGGATCAGGTTGAACCTGGAAACAAGAGGACATGTAGTTTATCATCATACGCACGATGAACCCACATATGGAGAGTAAATAAAACTAAGTACGCAAAAATAGAAATGAGCGTACAACAATGATGCATCTTCTGCAAGAACAGAAGAGTAAATCAGTAGAAAATAAGAAAGAAAGGCATGAAAAGAGTTAAAGAAAGAAAGAAAGAAAGAAAGAAAGAAAGAAAGAAAGAAAGAAAAGGAGTAAAGAAAGAAAGAAAGAAAGAAAAGGAGTAGAAAAAGAAAGAAGTAAAAGAAAGAAAGAAAGAAAGAAAGAAAGAAAGAAAAGAAAGTAAAGAAAGAAAAGAAAAGGAAAGAAAGAAAGAAAGAAAGAAAGAAAGAAAGAAAGAAGAGTTACGTCAACCGTCCTGTACAGTCGAGAAACTTAATTAAAAAATAGGCAGTGAATGCTGGGTAACTGAACTTTGCTAGGCACCAAAGGTCCCTGTAGCCAATCTGTATAAAGCACATTGGCTCAGACGATGTTTTCAATTATAAAGGATTGAAACCAGCAAGGGGTCAGATTTTCTTTACCCAGCATTCACTGTATTCTTAAACATGTTGGAATATAAATATTTTTCTTTTTGCGTTCTATTTTTAAAATTCCATCTGATTTGTTTAATTACACATTTACAATTACCTGTGTCTTAATTACGATTTTTCCGTATGGAGCTCTGAATAAACAAACAAAATGTCCTCCCTTTTCTGTAAACTCGAAATATCAATAAAAAAAATAAGTTATACGCATTAATTAAATAACCGAATGCGCTGTCGTGTTTTCGCATTAACAATTGTCTATAGTCTTATCTTGATGCAAAAAAAAAAAACACGCACACACACACAATCTGGAAATATGTAAACAATTCCCAATTTTCATCTTATTGCTAATGAGCAGTTAATCCTGGCGGGTGGGGTGTGTGGGCAAAGTGCCCTGCCTTTACTTCAATGTCCTTTACTGTCCTTTCTCACTCTGCAAGAATGTGTTGTTGTTTTTAATCGTTTCACCCCAAGCAAGGCGATACTGCCACTAATGCGCATGGGGGCTACATAAGAGAAATAAAGATTTAGGCAGGAGGAGAGTGACGACAAAGACGAACCAGTTAAACGGGGTGTCAGAGAAAGGGCAAGAGAAGGATGTGAACACAGGAATGAAGACAGTTACGAAGGTAGAGAGAAAGGAAAAGAACAAGGTACACGGGGTGATGTAGAAAGGACTGGAGTTAAGTGGATAAAAGATGGGAATGGACATTGCTTTTAAATTCCTGGAGGTTGTAGCCATCAGGAAAGCAAATATATGGAAGGAAGCTCCACTGACAGGAAGTGCGAGAAAAAAGGATGGGTCCTTGTTGCAAGTCTGATTGCAGGAGTACATTCTTGTGGAGGGAGAAACAGTGACCTAAGTTCGTAGGAGCAAAAGCCATGAAAATATTTGTGGAAGAGACAGAGAGAAGCCGTCGGTGAGAAAGTGGCTGGAGTCGAGCTGCCAGGTCAGAACCAATCACATTACAGATTCTCCCTTGGAGCCTGTCGAAAACACTGAGATGAACAGCAGGGGCGCCTGACCAGATATGATAACAGTTTTCCATGTACGCTCGGATGATGTCATTCTACAGTGATCGTAAACGTAATTTCCCAGGCATTACTATCAGCCTTACTTGAAACACACTAACCGGCATAAAACAGTGTTTATATTCAGTGTCTGGTATTCGTAAATGTCTAAAAAAGTGACACTGAATAACACCGGGTGTTATTTTCATACGAAAGGATCCAATGTTGCACCATTACTTTCGAAACACTTTAATGCCAGGTTTCTTCGTATTTTATTAGCGAGAAACAAGATTCACTTGAACAGCTTCGATTGAAAGGCTTGGAAGAGACTTTTGAGAACAATACAATCTTCACTTCAAGTCTATGCTGTTATCTATCCTACCTATATAAGAATAAGCAACAACCCCTAGGTTCATAAAACAACCCTACGCAGTAAACCTCTACACTTAGTGTCTCTTAGGTTTTATTACTGTGTGAAGAATTGTGTAAAATCTGCATCTGTTTCATGGCAAAAATAGGATAGAATATTGGTGAGAATATGAAAAATCTACTGCGTTTGAATCATAGACCAATGTACTAAAAAAAGTGGGGTTGTATTACTTTTAAAACGACTCTTAGGGAATCCCCAGTACCCTAATATGTTGCTTGACGTGAGTTAATGTTTTTGCAATGGAAGTGACCTTAGGTGTAGAGAGTAGGGAACTATAACATTAAATCTTGTCGTTATAGTTAATATTTCTTGCTTCCTTCTTTGCAAAATGGAGACAGAATTAAAAGTAGAAGAAACGATCTAGTTTCCTCTTTCTTTTTTCAAATTGTTTTATTACTTACAATAGCATAGTTGTAGTATTTAACCCCAAGCAAGGCAATAAAGCCACAAAAACGCAAGAGGTTAATATGAGAAAAAAACTATTAAAAAGATAGAACAATTCAAGAACGGAAATTAAAAAGTCCGAAGATGACGATTAACATTTCACATAAATTTTTGAATATCGAAGAAGCCAGAAGAGAGTTCTTTAAGTGCGAGAGAAGAAATTGCATAGAACGTGCGGTTACATATAGCCATTTCAACTGTAAACTGATGAGACCTTGCTGCCAATCTAGTACTGCGTTTAAATTCATAAGTTCTCAGTACAATTGAGTAAAGTCTATCAGAACAATTACAGCAAAAGTACTTATAGAAAAGGCACAGGAAATCTACGTTACAGCGGTAAGAAAGTAACTGAAACCGAGATGTAAGGTTAGGGCCAATAATATTGCAGATTCTTCTTTGTATCTTATGGAAAAAAATTATTATTATATATAGCAAAAATATCAGACCAAATATGGAAGCAATATTCAAATCATGGACCAATAGATAGATAGATAGATAGATAGATAGATAGATAGATAGATAGATGTTAAAACTTTTTAAAAAATGCCCTAGCAAGTAGAATCGTTTCGAATGCCTTTTTTATTTAAAATAGTAGCGTTGACATTAATGCTTGCTCGAATAGGGATACAATTGGAATAGATAGATCTATCTAATTGGAGTAGATATATCTATCTCAACTGGAGTAGATAGATCTATCTAATTAGAGTAGATAGATCTATCTATCGCCCGGTTCACACTCCACCCATGTCTATTGAACAGGTAAAGAGGCTCATCCCTTGTTCCCTGTTTAGGATGTGGTTTCCGGGTTTTTCTTTTCCAATCTTCTCACTTTGTTTTTTTTTTTTTCAATTCAAGTAGATAGATCTATCTATCGCCCGGTTCACACTCCACCCATGTCTATTGAAGAGGTTAAGAGGCTCATCCCTTGTTTCTTGTTTAGGATGTGGTTTCCGGCTTTCTTTTTTCCAATCTTCTCACTTTTTTTTTCAATTGGAGTAGATAGATCTATCTATCGCCCGGTTCACACTCCACCCATGTCTATTGAACAGGTTAAGAGGCTCATCCCTTGTTTCCTGTTTAGGATGTGGTTTCCGGCTTTCTCTTTTCCAATCTTCTCACTTTTTTTTTTCAATTGGAGTAGATAGATCTATCTATCGCCCGGTTCACACTCCACTCATGTCTATTGAACAGGTTAAGAGACTCATCCCTTGTTTCCTGTTTAGGATATGGTTTCCGGCTTTTTCTTTTCCAATCTTTTCACTATTACGTAGCCCCCTGCACATCAGTGGCGTTGCCGTCTTGCTCGGGGTGATACGATTAAAAAATTAAAAAGAAATAATCATCGTGCCAAGACAGATTAACACAATGGGTCATATGTGATTCAGAATACATTATTTTTATTGTTTCATTATATCTTCTGTGACAGAATAACGGAATATTTTTCGTTCATTTTTTAGTTGCTTAGCAGTTAGTGAGTCTTTATTCAAAAAGTGATATATATGGTTGCTGTATGATGATAATAAACACTTCACCCTCTTCTTTAAGGAAAGCAAGAAAACAGAATGTATGGTTCTCAGAAAAAGAAGTAGCTAACATGAGAATTACAACTTAGAGACGCCAAAATCTAACAAGTACAAAAATTTAATGATCAAAGAAGTGTTCTAACAGACGTCGGGAAATACAGCACCAAAATCCAAAGGCGCATTGGAACAGCAAAAATGCCTTCTAAAAGCTAAACAAAGTATTAAGAAACATGAAAACTTCGTGAAAAACAGAAAACGATACCAAACGTTTACGAAATATCGCTGGAGTGAAGGTTGAACAATCTCTGTCCAGATGAAGAAAATACATGTGGTTCTACAGAAAAATGCTGAGAATTGAATTCGTGTATGAAGTGAAAGTTAAAAAAAAAAAGAAAACCTTAGTCAACATTTGAACCTGGTATGCTGATCCTATTTTTGTACCGGTATCCCTTTCGCTTCTCAAGCATTGAATAAATAATATACGCCATTAAACTTCTCTCATCGGTTGGTTTCTTTTCAATTTCTTATTTTCCCTCTTTTTTTACTATCAAACCCCTTTTAGTATTTCTTATTATATTCGTTTCCGCCCGATTTCACTTTTTTCCCGCCTTTTTTTCACATGAAGACATTAAATTCAATCAATGAACTCATATTGTTTACCGAATTTCCCCGGCTATTCGCCCCTACTCTCCAATGCCACCATGTTTTATACAAGCACTAACTCTGTCGGCATCAAGCATTTCCTTATGATTACCATTAAAATTACTTGATGTGGTCTTCGCTGTCGTCGAAACAATGTCAGATGGGAATGTCTGCTGTTGCTGGCCCGTATCGCTTTTTTATATTTGCACAATCTCCATGTGCAAATACGATTCGTCCCGATTACAGTCTAACGCATCACCGCTTCTATGACCAGCAAATCTGTCAGATATTTTTGGGGGGCTTATTATTTCCTTTTTAACATTCTTTAATTTAAAAGACGTTTAAGTTGATTGTTGTTTGTTCGTTCGGTCTTTTTCCCCTCTTTTTTTTTTTTGTATTTTGTATTTTTATTTTGTTAGCTTTTGATGTTTTCTTTATTTCTTTTACTTCTTTCTTCTCATTTTGACTATTATTATTTGTCAATTTTGTTTATTTCGTAGGACTGCTTTCTTTGCCGAATCCAATTCTCACATTTTTTTCCTTCTATTTTCTTTTTTTGTTACTGTATTTACTTTTTTACTTCTTTCTTTCTCTTTTTTTTTTTTTTACATTCATTCAGTTTATCTTCTATGTTTCTTTCTTTTCAAGTATTTCTTTTTAATTTCTTTTCGTATTTCCTACTTCATTTTTTATTCATTCCAGTTTTCTTCCATCTTTTCTTACTTTTTTAAGTCTTTCTTTTTGTTTTCTATTTGTTTGTTATTTATTTCTCTTCTTTTTACGTCCATTCCTTTTTATTTTTCCTTCCTTTGTAAATCTTTTTATTTTATTTTATTTTATTTTTTTTTTGTTTTTTACTTTTAATTTCTCTTCTTTTTTTCAGTCATTGGATTTTATTTACATTTTTCCTATTTAAGTATTCCTTCCTTATTTTCTTACCGTTTTTTTACTTAATTTTTTTCTTACCTTTATTTGTATTCTTTTTTATTTTCCATCCTTTTTTAAATCTTTATTTTTACTTTCTTTTTTTTATTTCCTTCTGTTCTTTTTACGTTAATTTTAGTTTACTTCTACCTTTTCTCCCTTTCTGTTATAACTCCCTCTCTATTTGCTCAACTGACTGCAACGGTCTTCTGTTTATTACGTAAAAATGCAAAAATGTGGCGAAAGGCCAAAAGGGGGATGAAAAAAGGATGGTGTTCTTCTCACAATCACCCGGGCGCTCTAGGCAATATGGAGCGAATCTCCTGCTTTGTAAAACAGAGCTCTCCTATCAAGTCATCCTGAACAGAAATATTATTCCTTACGCCAAAATAACACATACTCACTTACCATTCTTACAACATCCACTAGAATATCTATATGTACAGTTCTTGTATATGAGATTCAGGAGAATAAAACAATAATAAAACAATTTAAAAATCTAAACCCTAGTTTGTATTTACATTATGATAAATTATTTACAAGAAACTAAATAAAACAATGTTAGTAATACCTGCTTCACACTTCTTAATTGTGGCAGAAATCCCATTTAACAAAATTAATATGCGATTTTACGATCTTAATAAAATAAAACATTCACTTTTCTAATCACTTACTCAAACACACACTCATTTAAACACATCAACAAATACAAAAAACGACACCCGAAATACAAAAGGCGTTCCGCATCAGCCTGAGAACTGACATCTATGGACACATAACGGGGTAGTGGAGAAAAATTAAACTATGGGAAGTGGGGTAGAAAGAAAAGAAGTCAAATGAGCTTGCATCCCCTTACTAAATAAATTTTGATTGAAAAAGTAAAGACAATAAAGAACCTTAAACTAACCCAATTTTGGATTGGGTTGGATTGGCAATATCCTAATGCTTAACTGTCATCAAAATGCTACTCTAAATTGGCACATCTTCCTCGATACAGTCGGTCAAGTCTGATGCTTAAAGAAAAAGTTTAGTTGAGATGAAGTGAACTTCCGCCTTCTGACGTGTCGTTCATATAATAACTTCTAGCAAGCCAAAGAACACAGTATTCAGCCTTTGGTACTACATTGTTACAGGCAGAATTGTTCCAGAGGACGAAAAACCTTTCCCGCTGCATGCGAAATAGGCATCTCCAACAAACTTGCCCAACGAGACTACAACACTGCAATGAAAGAAGGTGTAATCTAGGGTCTTGAAAGCCTCATTACAGTGAACGCAGTGTGGAGAATTTTCCAAATCCGCTGAAAAAATTATTTGGCCGACTCAGAGGGCCGTTCAAGCTAGGTGAGTGTTTCTACATCATTAGTTAGGTATTTCAACCCGGGTGCCCAAGGCAATATGGAGCGAATCTCCTGCTTTGTAAGACAGAGCTCACCTATCAAGTCATCCTGTACAGGAACTCCTACGTAACTAACACGTGATATAATGCCTTACAACATAACGCCCAGACGTCGGAGAGGCCATCGTCGCCCATAAGAGGTTCCTCAGAGCAATCCAATATTCATGGTACAAAGAATATTCGCCTCGAGGTAAACGGCGGGCCTCCTCGAAAGAGTGGATATTTCTCAGGGATGGGAAATTTTACGGGCGTCTTCCTTCCAAAATTCGCTCTCACCATCCGATTGTTGACACATTCTATCTAGGAACCCGTTGCGGAACGTATGTTGACGAATCTCAAGGCTAGGCATACTCTTCAGAAGGGTGGAAGTAACATATTTCCCGAAATACCATGGGGGTCTTGCCTCTCCACAAGAAAGTGAACAGGAGTCTTACTAATGCCATTAGTATAGCACATATATGTAGAAAGTGAAAGTTACAGTCGGTAAAGGAGAATCGGCTAGATGTGCGAGACACATACTTCCATCATCCCCTTTAAGGAAAGATGGCTACAGACGAACTGCGACTTCGGCCTTCTGTACCTACGATTAATTCATTTCCGAAAAGAGATCGAGACCGAACCAGACACCGAGTAACTTGACCGGCCCATCCGTCCAGAGAAAAGGCCCGCAAAGAGAAACCCATTTCAACGCACACAGTTGCAAGCTAACATACTTATTATGGTTAATCTTGACCATTTTAATTGTTAATTTTAGCTGTAATACTAGCAGCTGCTGGTCATGGAAATCTCGCTCATCAAATATGATTCATTCAATTTCCTTTAGGCAGCCATATTAACCTTCGGCTTATCAAAGTTTACCCGGACCCGGACGAGCCTATCATCCGAGTAAACTAACGAATGAAAACTTACACTTAAACTTACACTTAAAACTTAATCGACACTTTTAACTATAGTTTGAGACTGTGAAGATTGTGAGTGAGTCTTGCCATGCTAGTCTCCTACCACAACTATTCAAACTAGCCAACCAGAGAGACATTATCAGAATGATTAGGATTGCTCTTCAGCATTGAGCATGACCGAGGAGAAGACACCGACGGCCTGTCCCATTGAACCTTGTCCTATGTCACTCTTGATGGTAGTATCAGGAGAGAGACCACCAAAGTCCCTGGGGAACGTTACTTTTAAAGGAAGAGTGAACGAAAAGCAGATGTCTTCCTGAACAAAATTCTTTTAATCTTTTCACGTTGGTGTGACACTGCACAGGCCGGACTGCTGCCCTCAACCCAGATCCTGGTCGAAACGGCACCAGATGTGACACCTCAGCCTGGCTGGCCGTCTGTCTAATGAGATGCTCGTCCTCGCCCACGGTCGTAACTTTCCCAGTTGTGACACTGCAACCCGGTCGCACGGTTGGTCTGGTCGCAGTCGCTGGTCAGGACGATCCCGTTGATGACATCGCCACAAAAGCTGGACTACAGGACGTCTTTTGCAACAACGGGCCACTGTCCCACGTTGTGATTAGATCCCAGAAGTCTTGTCGTGCAATTTCAATAGTCGTCCCTTTTAGCCAGTCCGGACACTGGTGTACACTTATGAGTTGAAAAAAAAATAAACACGGCACCAAAAAAAGATTAATAAAATAAATGAACGAAGTCGAACACGCCTGAAAAGCTACGTAGAATGTCTTTATATAAAGAAAAAAAAACAAAAAACGATGTCTGTTTTTTTTTTCCAAGAATACAGTTGTCGAAAACGATATACAATCGTCGGAAATGATATACAGTTGTATAAAATGCTGGTTGTAACGGAGAGAGAAAGTTCGCCAAAAGCATCAAAGCTTCTAATCGTTAATTGATATGTTTACTCTAAATTTCGTTAGCGTTGAAATGTACTTCTTAAACAGCAAAGTTCTTCCGGGTTCTTGACGGAATCTGACGGAATGTGCCGAATCGGGGCGGTCGCTAGCGGGGTGTGTGTTGGTACTGACGGCGGGGCACTCTGCCGAAATCTGAGCTAATTTGCTCTCCAACTAAATTTTTCGTGTCGAGCATCTATTTTCATAACCAATTTCGATCCTCTCTGGGGATCCGGCTGGCTGACAGTCTTCGGCCGATGAAAATCGGTCTCCATCCCTTCGATTTGCAGATGTCTTAGCTTGATCAATGAGATCATGCCAACTCACACCGAACCGAATCCAGCTCGGGTCATTTCGGACTGTTGTATTCAACAGTGGCCTTGACATCTGGGTGACCTTATCAAATCACTCTGACACTTGTTTTGTCTACGCTTTTCAGATTAGCGGAATACATTTCAAATCTAAGAGAAATCCATATTGAACATGAAAAGAGGCGTAAATCATGAAAGACGAGAAATGTATATTTATCCAAAATAACTTTATTTTATGCTCCCGTGTTTTTAGAAGCACTTGATGTTACTAAATTTTTTTTTTCCTAAGCTCACATCGCGTGACGCAATAAAACAGGAATAATATCACCAATATCAATTTCTCTCTCCGTTGCTTTAAACCAACCAAAGGAAAGTATCCCCGCGGGAGAAGCGAAAGCATCACTGCGTGAGATAGTGTCACAGTTGGCGTCATGAAAGTACGCTAAAGGGGGAAATATTCGAGAACGTGGTTTACCTCTTTTTGGGAAATGAAGACTTCTTGAGGGTGATCATTTTAGAAGAAGTGGGGGTTAAAAATTTTAAAATTGGAGGTGGTGCGATGAAGTGAATGACCAATTTTCCGTGTAGAATGTTCATGTTTTATTTTAAAACCTACTTCAGTTGTAATTTTTCCGGGCTTTTCGAAACTTGGTTTGTATTTCAATTTCTGGTTTCTGATTTGTTCGGCGTAGATGGTCAGCAAATCATCCTTGGAATTGGTAGAGAGATTTTTCTTCCTTTTCAAATCTTTCTTTCATTTTCTTTTTTCTTGTTTTTCTTCTTTTTTTTTTTCTTCTTTCGTTCTTTTCTTTTTACATTCATTATATTTTGCTTCCATCTTTTCTCCCTTTTTCAATATTTGATTCTTTTTATTTTATTTTCGTTTTATTTACTTCTTTCCATATTTTTTGGTCCTGGGTATGATGGCAAACTGCATCCAGCAGCAAGGCCTCTGATTGGAGGGTTGTGAGGAGCATGGAACCACCTCTTAATTGCTGTTGTTCGCAGGTCCACCCTGAGCCGGAGTGGTAGCATCTGTTAGGGTCCCAGTTATGGGCAAATTGTAATCCCCAAAGTGGGGTCAAAACACTGTAAAAATATAAAATAGACTTTTATAGAAAAATATACATTTTTTGAAAAAATATTACCACCAATACATTTTTGAATACAAAACTAGAAGACATCTTCAGTTTTCTAAAATAAAAAAAAATTCATCAAAATCTGGCTTAATCAACTTTCTCACTATAACTGAACATTAAAAAATACCTTAAAACCCTACCTTTTTGGCATTAAATAACCCACAGAGATTGATACCCCGTTAAACGAAACTCAAATTCTATATTTTTTAAATGTATTCCATTTTATTTTATTTTATTTTTGAATCTTTCTTTCTTTTTGTTTTCTCTTCATTTTTTCACTTCTGTTGTTCTTTTATGTTCACATCAATTCTATTTTATTTTCCTTTCTTTTTTAAATCTTCTTTTTACTTTTTTCCGTGTTTTTTACTTGTTTCTTTCCTTTTGCATTCAATCCATTTTATTTTCCTTTTTTTATTCTTTCTTTGTATTTTCTCTTCAATTTTTACTCTTTTCTTTCACATTTCTTATATTTATTTCCATTTTACTTCCATCCTTCCTTACTTTTTAAGGTTTGTCTTTCTTTCTCATTTCCTTCTTTTTCTTTTTCTTTTTTTATCTGGCCGTTTTATTTCCAAATTTATATTTTTCTTCAACCTGTTGTTGTTTTTTTTTTATCTATTCATTTATCTCTGGGTATCCATATCTGTTCATTGTTCGAATCATACGTTTGAATATAATAATATTACTATTTTATCTGATCATTCCTCTCCGTCTAAATTTATCTATTTGTATCTCAGACTGGGAAAATTAATTCCTCACATATACGCGCACACACACACGCGCGTGCGCGTACGCACACACACATGCACACACACACACACACATGTATAGTCGATGTGTCCCCACCTACGCGAATTTACTCGAGCTACTAGACTAGCAACAAGGTCCGACAATTTTACTGTGAAAACAATCAAGTGTAACCACAACTTCTACTCTATCAGCTTCTTTTCTCACACTTCTCACTTGTGGAACTCCCTTCCGTATTCCTGTTTCCCTGATAGCTACAATCTACAAGCGTTTAAATGCAACGTCAACTGTCATCACTTATCTCCTTCATTCCCATCCTTCTTCTCGTTTTAAACTTTGCTCTCACACAGCTCCCTTTACACCAATGTACCCATCCTTCTCTTACCCATTCTCCAACGACTACTGAGACCTGTTCTCTTATTTCTTCTATTATGTAACCCCCTGCACACCAGTGGCAGTTTTGCTTTGCTTGGAATGAGATAATTATAAAAAAGATATATATATATATTCATCCGCAGACAGATCTGTTTCGCTGTATGACAGCTCATCAGTACGGTTAGACTGCGATCGCTTTTTAACCTAGGATTGAAACCCGACCGAATTGGCGTCAGTCGGCGATTCTACCTCTGGGCTATGGGCGCTCGGTAAAAGAAGCCATACTTTTTAGCCCGTATATTTTCATTATACACGCCCAATATATATATATATATATATATATATAAATTGTGTGCATTTTGGCAGCATTTTTTCATTAATACAGGCTTCGTTGAATAATATAGACAAGTTTTGATCCTTTCGTATAATCTGGTAAGCTTGATAGTGCTATCGTTAAAAGACGACAGAAATCGCAGTAATTGTTGATTTTTTTTATCGGGTCTGCTCTTTCGGCTTACATAAGCCATCATCAAAGAACGAACATTTAACATATAATAAACATAGAACATTTAAGTTATTAACAAAGTGGAATTAAACAAAGAAATTTAAACCAAAAAGACAAGTCCATTTATAACGTGGCGGATGGCCGCAGACGGTGATAAAATGGTGGTGGTGTGGTTCTTGGTCACATAAGGGTATAGTGGCATGAGGGGATTGGTCTGCGAGTTACTACTACATATATATTACAATGATTTTCAACCTGTACAATGCTCGAGAGCCATTTTAAGTAGAAGCGTATAGAGTAAGAAGCACGGTTTATGATCTGGGTGGAAGATAACGGTTAAACCTAGACAAGAACAGGTTAAGATTGTAGTGATCGGGGGAGGCATCCTCTCGGAGTTGTTTCCACAAAGCAGCAGTTCGTAAAATGAAGCTGCTCAAATAGATTTTACATCTCACTAATGGAGTACGAAGGGAACGAAGGCCTTTGCTACAATGTGCGACGAATCGCAGGTCTTGGCTGGTGGAACTAACGAATGTTGTTAGTTTGAGCACTTTCCAAAGAAATAGCGATAGAACAGTGAAAAGCTTGTAACGCTTCGCCTGAGAGAAGGGTTGTAGAGTGGACAATAATGCGTCACTCACAAGGACGAGGATATTATCGAAACTGGAATGTGAAGACTGAGCGGCTTCTGCCCACATATGGCTGCAGCACTTCATTTTCGGCCTGAACTCGTCCTTGTAAAAGCATAGGATACCAGGAGGTGTCAGGTACTTTCTAGTTTGATATAGAGAACTGACAATAAAAAAAATATATGAAGGCAAAAACTTATTGAAAGGGTACTATTTTAAGAATTTGCAGTTGTAAATTTACGTCCAGGATGTTGTTCTTGGTATTACGGTAAACTACATCCAACAACAAGACCCCTCATCAGGAGATTAGGAGATTCTGAGAAGCATGGAACCACGTCTTAATTACTGATGTTCGCAGGTCTACGCTGATCCACTAGGGTAGCACCTATTAGGGTCCCAACTATAGGCAAATATGAACCCCGAACAAAAGCAAAACACTATGAAGGTATAAAATTGATGTTTGTACTGACTTTTTGTATTGTGGCTCGATAAAGCCTCTATCTTTGCCCGAGAGTATCTTTGTCGAGTTGATGGAGATGGCTGTTAAGTCTGTCTCCTTTAGCTTCGATAACTCCATGTATAGATAAATAGATGGAGTAGCAATGCCCATTGGCTCCTCTGGTGGCTAACATTTTTGTTGGCTTTCATGAGAAACTGCTTTTGGAAAAGATTAATAAGCCTTATTGTTACTTCCGCTATGTTAATGGCACGTTTTCTACTAGTCGTAAGGTGGAAGAGTTCTTTTCATACTTGAATAATCTTCAGCCTTTGTTAAAATACACTATGGAGGTAGAAAAAAAAGAACAACTTTTTCTTGATGTATTGATAAAAAGAACAGTTTCAGGCTTTCTTACTAGTGTTCATCGTAAACCCACTTTGTCCTGGGCTTTACCTAACTTGGGACTTTTTTACTCTCGCAACCAGGAAAAGAAATCTTATTGGCAGTCTTACCCATCGGGCTCTTATGTTCTGAGTGCAAACTCCATGCTGAGTTTTAAAAAATTAAACAACTATTTTTGATGAATGGCTACTCCGAACGTATCATTACATCTACCATTTAATACAAAATTATTAAGTTCAATGAAGCTAAGATGCATAGGTCATCTAAATGTCTTGTATATGTTAGACTACTGTGGCTTGGTCCCGTTTACCAGACATACGCCCATAAAATTTCTATTTCCATTAAACGGAGTAATTTTTTTAAGTAGAAGGGCTTTCTCTCCATACTGTAAGGATGTTTTCCTTACTAATCAAGAAAGTCTGGTCATGTATCAATATAAGTGTCCATGCGAGGTCGACTATGTAGACAAGACTATCTAGAGGTCGGAAGTTAAAATTGCCGAACATGTCCCGTGCCAGGAAGGCAAACATAAGCCAGTGATATTTGGGTATTCGCAGACTCATGCCTCCGCTATCGGCGAGCATTTATTAAATTCTGATACTTGCAGAAATAGTTATTCTTCTGAGTTTTTATCTGTGTTACACAGGGCACAGAACAGACTCCATATAGATTTATTGAAGTCTGTTATTATTAATATAAAAAGGCCCGCACTGCGCACACAGAGAGAACTTAAACACAGAGTAGCCTTGTTCGGGAAAGCTATTTTCTAGCTGGGGAGGATTACCCCCTGTATCTCTCAATTATTTTTGTCTTAACCTCAGTAGCTGATAAAAAAATGTATCTATTAGTTGCTTAGTCTTATTTTACCAACGGTTTTTTTTCTGAAAACGTGTCTGTCGAAAGGCGACATAAATCTTAATCGTTTGATATTTTTGTATCCAGTTTTATTAATAAAATATGACCCCTTTATTTATATATATATATATATATATATATATATATATATATGTGTGTGTGTGTGTGTGTGTGTGTGTGTGTGTGTGTGTGCGTGTGGTTAATATTTATGTAAGTATAATTCACAGTTAGATATTGGCATTTAAAAGTGCTCAATACGAAAGTAGAGCATAGTTATATAGTTATTATTATTATGTTGTCATTTTTTATCATATTTCGATTTCTGCTATGGTCGCACTACCTACCAAGTCTGCAGGAAGACCTAAGGCAGGTCGTGGTGTGTTGTTATGGCTCCATTTCATGTTTTTTCTATCTCCCCTATCATCCCTAGCGTTACATAGACAAAGTTCTCCTCAGTGTGTGGTCTTAACAAGACAATTTTTTGTATATCTCTTAAGCTGGGGTTTCCAGGGATTCTTTCATTGTGCTGTTTTCTTCCATTTTTTATCATTCCAAGTGCAGCTACTATCACTGGAACGATTCTTGTTTTCAACTTCCACATTTTTTTCTATTTAAATTTCCAGGTCTTTGTATTTTGACAGTTTTTCGAATTTCTTGGCTGCTATGTTACAATCCGCTGGACAAGTCATATCAATTAATAGGCAAGTATTTTCTTTCTGGTTTTTAACAATAATGTCCGGCCTATTTGTTTCAATTTTTATGTCTGGGTAGATGGTGTAATCCCATAGAATGGTGACATCTTCTATTTCTGTAACCGGTGCTGGATGATATTTATACCAGTGTTTGTTTACAGATTTTCCATTGTGTTTGCACACTGTCCAATGTAAATATTGCCCCACTCTATCGTGACGATTTTTATATTCATTTCGGGCAAGTACAGAACATCCTGAGATTATATGGTCAATTTTTTCTTGGTGTTTATCAGAGAACCTGCATTTTGGATCCACATTATTATGTATCCAGTTTCATTTACCTGGAAGTTCCTAGTGAAAAGACTTTGGTCTTGCGCTGCAAGAATAAAGCCTTCGGTCTCAGATTTTAATCCAGATGCAGGTAACCATGGATGTGTATTAACTTTATCAACATTGGATTTATTGGCACGTTCTGGATATTGGTCAGGCAGAGATTTGTCTTGCCAGCGTTGTTTCATCTGTTCAAGAGCTTTATCTTTGGCCTTCATTTTCATATTTTTTGCCGCAATAGCTTGTTCTTGGCTTCTGTTTTGCTTTTCTACAGAATCTACTAAATGTAAATCTTGTTTGTATTTACCGCCTTCTTTTATTATTGAATATTTTTTCTTTCTTGCTTCATGCTGCTTGACTAATTGTATCATCCAGTCCTTTGTTGTTTCTATGTATGTTAGTAAGGCAATAGTTGTTGTCTTGTATGACAATTCTAGCTGAATAAGACCTCTTTCACCTTCTATACGGGGTATGTATAGACGGTCTACATCAGACTTTGGATGATGCATCTTATATTTAGAAAGAAGCTTTCTTGTTTTAGAATCCATTCGCCTGATGTCGTTTAGAGCCCAGTTTACGATGTTGAAACTATATTGGACAACTGGGACTGCAAGGCTTTTAATGGTCATAATTCTGTTCTGAGAATTTAATTCAGTTTTAAATATCAGTCGTAGCCTTCTGTAGTACTCTTTAAGCACTATTTCTTTCATTTTTTTTATGGTGAATTTTTTCACTCTCATTTACACCTAGGTATTTATAAGCTTCTTCTGGCTTTAATTCTTTTATTGTTACAGCAGGGTCTAAGCTAATTGAGGATGGTTGCTGTTTGTATGTTGTCGGAAGGCATATAATTGGTCTGTAGTTGTTCGGGTTGTCACTATTCTTGGGTAAAAGAAATATAATTCCTTTAGTCATCCATGCAGGAATTTTAGTGGGATTGTTAACCATTTCTTGAAGTTCTTTGGTTAGTTTTTTATGTGCTGTATTTAAATAATATAGCCAAAAGTTAGGAATCTTATCTATACCTGGAAATTTCTACTTGTGTGCTTTTTTCAGTGCACATTTAACATCCTCTTCTGTGATTCCAGCCCATGTCTGTTGTGGTTTATTTTTAATTCGTTCTATCTCTTGTGCAATCCAATCTACTTCTTTGTTATTTATTTTTTTCTCAGAACTGTATAACTTCTTCCATTTTGGGGGGACTGTCACTTCAATTCTTTTTTTACCTATTTCCTTGTAAAATTTCTTTGCATCGGTTTGAAAAATCTTGTTTTGGCTGTAGAATCTTGATCGTTTCTCATAGCGCCTTATTCTTTGAGTTGTATTGTTTGCTTAATTTTTTCCTTAGTTGATAGAACTTTTCATTTCTAATGTTGTATTTTCTTTCGACTCTCTCTCTCTGCCTTTTCTAGTTCTTACATTTATTCCTCTTGTCAGTTCATCGAGTACTGATAGTTCACTTCGAAGTTGTTCGATTTCTTTTTCTATTTTTCTTTTCTAAGGTGGATATTCATGTCTGCGAGACTGCCCTGTTTTTAATTTGATGTACAAGTTTTTGTTGCTGCTATTGCTGATGAATATATTGCTTCATTGAGATTTATATGAGTGTCTTCTTCATCCAAAATTAATCTGTGTGCTGCATTGTAGAGCTTAATAGTTTCGAGATTATGCTTTGTTGGTTGTAATTTTGGGAGCTTTTCTCGTTCCTCCCTTGCAATATTTTGTATTTGATTTATATGTTTCTTGATTTCTTCCTTGGCTTCTTGTATACTGTTCTTGTTTTCCGTAAAATAATTCTGTTCAATGTGTTCTGAATTCATTTTATTGTAGTCTTGTAACTGACTCAGATCACACCTCTCCAGCACTTCTAAACTTACAGCATTATCTTCACAGTGATTTGTGTGTATCACGGTTTCTACATTATGACCTGTGATTTGTTTGATGTTACTACTTTTTATTTCTGATTCCGGTTCCTTTTCATATTTTGTTGATTCGTCTATTCTGGTTGCAATTCTTTTTATCTCATTAATTTCAGCCTCTGTCAATCGGTTATTTCGCATGATGTATCTTCGTACATTGGCTAATTTATTTTCGTCAATGTATTTTCTATTTGCTTGTCCAACTTTTTCTCGCCAAATGTCATGTTTGGCGAATGATGTTTTTTTGAAGTCTGAGTAACGCTTCATGAAATGCAGTCATAACGACTTTGTATTCCTCACGAGACCATTTTATTTTTTCTTTCTTTAAATATACGGTTATAGATCTAGCTGGAGAATTTTCAGGGCCATCATTAGGATTATCCTGGTTGTGGGGACCTGAAGATTTATTCTTTGTGTAGGAGTTTGTTCCTATGGCAGATTTTTCGACCTCGGGTAGGTTCCCTCCTGAAGGACGGGCTCCATGTTTATCCACTGGAAGATCATAATAGACTTTTTATTTCTATTTGTATTTCTCATATTTTTCCCAAGAGTGACGAACGGTCCAAAAGTTCACCCAAAGTTGCCCGGCACGTTGGGTAACAGTCTTTTACAAACAAGGTCCCGAAGCCTGTAGGGGATCGTTTGTGACCTCATAACGCAGTAGCCATTCAATTCTCGGCCCGATTAACACCTTGAGTTGCGGGTTGTTGTTCGGAGTTTTCCTTCTCCTAACTGGGTTGCCAAGCGACAGCTGACAGAGATGCGATTGGAATTCAAAGAGAAAAACGCTGGTTAAAAAAAACAAACTTGGACGTAGCAGCCGCTCAACGAAACAAAACATCACTGCACTAGAATATTTTGTTAAAAAAAAAATTGTTGCTACTATCACTAGTCCTTGTAACAAAAAATAATTGTTAAGAAAAAAAATTAATGGAAAAGAAAAAGTTGACATACGTTTAATTTATTAGTGCTGTGAGATTTAAAATAAAATAATAATTTGTTCGTCCACTGTATATTCAGTCATTTTTTCATTAAAGTGGTCGAAAATAGGGTTATCAAAATAAAATAAATTAAATAAGTAAATAAAATCAATAAATAAATAAAAATAAATATATAAATAAATACGTATTTTTTCTATAAAAGAATGTCGTAGTAATTATAATCAAACTGTTTTTCATCGTATTTTTTCCGTATTGTTTTGTTTTGTCTTTTGTTTTAAGAAAATTATAACAGTTTAAAAAATTATCGTAAAAATATCGACACGTAAGGGAAATATGGCTAATAAAAAACCGATGATTCTATTTATTACGATCATTTAAAGAAGAAACAGATAAATTAAATAATATATGAAGAAAAATTCATGTTTATGTTTAAAAAAATTCATGTTTATGTTAAAAAAAATTCAGTAAAATTAAATAATATATGAAGAAAAATTCATGTTTATGTTAAAAAATAAAATTCATGTTTATGTTAAAAAATTCATGTTTATGTTAAATATAATTCAATAAAATTAAATAATATATGACTAATATATCACTAGTCCTTACAATAAAAATAATTGTTACGATAAAATGTTTAAAAAATCAAAATTTAGTGGAAAAGAAAATGTTGACATACGTTTGAGTTTATTACTGCTGTGAAATTTAAAAATAATAATTTGTTCGCCCACTGTATATTCTGGTATTCTTTCGTTAAAGTCGTCGAAAATAAGGTTATCGAAAAATAAACAAATAAATAAAATGAATGAATAAATAAAAATAAATAAATACGTATTCTTTCTAAGAAAGAATATCGTAGAAATTGTATCAAACTGTTTTAAGTGTTTTTCATCGTATTTTTTTCTGTTGACTTGTTTTATTTTTTGTTTTTAAGAAAGATTATCATAGTTTTATTTTTGTTTTTAAGATTATCATGCTTTATATTTTGTTTTTAAGAAAGGTTATTTATTATTTATTATTTACTTTGTGTTTTTAAGAAAGATTATCATAGTTTTTTCTTCGTATATTATTTAAATTATCTGTTTCTACTTTAAATGATCCTAATAGATTCATCAACTATTATTATTATTATTATTATTATTATTATTATTATTATTATAGCAGACTGCAACGTATTAGCTATAAAGTTTCGGTGTTTAATACATCATCAACAGGAAGTGAAATATTTAATTGACTTGGTTATACATAAATATATACATATATATATATATATATATATATATATATATATATATATAATATCTAAACTTATTTATAAATGGAACTTTGTCTGTGTGTGTGTATGTGTGTGTATGTGTGTGTGTATGTGTGCGTGTGTGTGTGTGTGTGTGTCCGTTACCTGTAGACTTCGAAACGGCTGCACCGATTTTCTTGAAAATTTACACAGTTGTATTATAAGCGTCTGCGAGTGTTCTTAGCTAGGTTTTGTGTCGAGGCAAAGACCGATAAATATCGATAATCGAAAAGATCGGGTTATAGAAGGAGTGGTCCGATTTTAATCAAATTTGATACACTCATAGACAAAGACATAAGAAACAATTTTCAGAAATTTCAAGGTTGCAGTTTTTACAATAGTGCAGAAAATCGATTATATATATATATATATATATATATATATATATAAGGCAAGATGCTTGTGTGTGTGTCTGTTTATCTGCCTGTATGTCTGTATTTTTTTCAGCCCTTTTATTTTAGTTTTTGCTTCGTGTTTGGCTCTAAATAGGTATAGTTGTAGTTCTTAGTCTCAGCCATGATACCATTTACTCAGAGGACTTATTTAGCCTTCAAAATTCAGTTTACGATGAAAAAACTTATTTGATATTGATACCAGGAAATTAAAATTTAACTTACATCAATTCATTTTTCTTTTAGTCTACGGTTTCGCTTTAACTGGAATCAACTACTACTTTTTAGTCTTTCATGCCAACGTCCAAAGAGTCTGAGCTCCAGGACCATGGATTAGTTTTAATGCTTTCATTACACCCGAGCAAGTCTGTGTTATACTGCTAGTATATATATATATATATATATATATGAGATTTTAAAAATAAAATTAAGCTAAAAATGAAATCAAGTTAGATAAATGAGGTGGTATGGGAGGTTATTTCATTTTTTAAAAAAATGTGTGTGGTGACTTCTGCAAAAAATGTATCAATGTGTTGCCAAAGAAAACTGGACACGTCAAAAGTTTAAACCGGAAAGGAAAAAGGAATAAGATAGTAGCGGAGAATAAAAAAGCGATGAGCTGGAGAAAATAATTATAAAAACACAGATATTTACTTAAAAACAAAAGTTCAGCATAGATTTATTATTATTATTATGATTATTATTATTATTATTATAGCATACAACAACAATAGCTATAAATTTTCGGTGTTTAATACACCATCATCTTTGTAATCTAACTAATTTAATATTTTCGCGATACAAAATTTCCCGTGTTTCGGATTCATATCCTAACTTTACGAAAAATTAATGAACAGTAATGTTCTTATTCTCCTTTCTTCACATTATTATACATTATTTTTCAAATTATTTATGTATATTAGTCATTCACACACAAGCCTGTTTTGCTGTATTACAGTTCATTAGTGTAGCTAGGCATCCAATTGCTTCCAGCCGAGATCGAAACTCGACCGAGTTGGCTATCGGCGCACGGCCGAGAGAGATTTTAACGTGTTATATACACGCGGTATACCTACACGTCAGCAGCCGAGAGAATTCAATTCATGACTTAAGAGTAATGCGTAAATCGCAGAAACGGCAACTTTTTTTTTCAAATTTTCCTTTCTAGATAGCTGAGTTGGAAAACGAGAGTATATCTTTATTTTTTATTTTTTATTTTTTCACCCCAAGCAAGGCATTTTACTGCCACTGTTGCACAGGGAGTTACATAGCGGAAAGTGACGAGAAAGACAGGTTAATTATAAGAAATGTCAGGAGAAGGATAACAGACGGATGAGAAAACCGGTGTAATGGGGATGGAGAAAAGAGCTTGAGAGAATGGATTCGAGTTAGGGAAATAGGAGATGTCTGTTGACATTACATTTAAATTCCTGGAGATTGTAACTGTTGAGGAAGCTAGTATATGAAAGGGAATTCCACAGGCGGGAAGTGCGATAAAAGAAGCTGTTAGAGTAGAAATTGCGGTTAAATTTTATCGGTTTCATTGTAAAAGGGTGGGACCTAGTTGCTAATCTAGTAGCTCGTGTAAATTCATACCTACGGGGCACCAATGAGCTAAATTCATTGGAGCAAAGTCGTGAAAGTATTTGTAGATAAGCAAAGGGAAGCCACGTCACGCCGGTGAGAGAGTGACTGCAGCCGGACTGCCAAGTCGGTATCGATCACATTACAGATTTTCCGTTGGATTTTGTCAAGAACAACGAGGTGAATAGCAGGGGCACCCGACCAGATGTGGCAGCAGTATTCAATGCACGGGCGGATGGTAGATTTATATATGTGCAGGATGGATTCAGAAGGGAACAACTTTCTGGCCCTGCACAGTGAACCGACCTTCTTAGCAGCGGATTTAGCTATGGATTCAATATAGTCAATCCACTTGAGGTCCGCTGAGAGGGTTAGGCCAAGCAGGCGTAGTGTTTTGTTCTCAGGGAGGCTAACCTTATCCATGCTAATGGGGATGGGGGTAGGAGCGATTGTCTATATCTATATTACATCTTCATATTACGATTCAGTTAGTTGACTAACTTGGCCATTCTAAAGACATATGTGTCTTCTTTTATGTGTTGTGTCCCTTCAGAACATAGCAGATCATTTCTCTCCACATCTTTCAATTTCTTGTAAACCTTATCCGTTTGTCTTAGTTGGCTTTTCTGTCCTCCGACATATAATATAATATATATATATATATATATATATATATATATATATATATAAGTATATGTATACATATGTATATGTATGTGTATATATATATATATATATATATATATATATATATTATGTATATGATCTGTCGTATTACTTACAGCATAATCCGTTATCCTTAAGAATGCTAATTAGCTTTGCTCATACAATATTTATTCCTTGTATATTTCGTTAGTCCCCAGAGAAAGAATAATCGCCCTCAGATAAGTGTATCAAAGCAAAAAATTGAAAGTGAGTACACGGACTCACTAAATCTTTATTTAATTAGCTGAGCAATTTTCTAAAGTCAGCAGAAAGACAGAAAGAAAACTGTAATAGGCGACTTAGAACAAATAAACGTTAGATGCAAATTATGAGATATATTTTGTTCCAATTAAAAGAGAAAAAATACTCTGGTGATTTTTTATAGCTTACGTCTACTCAATCACTAAATGACCGAGAGGTGAGAATAAACAATATGGCCAACGTCAATACAAACAAGTAAAAACTGGATAGAGGTATGACTTTCAGAAACGGAAACGAAATAATTTTTTTCTTCTTTTTCTAATTCATTTTCACTGATGTTTCACCATTTTATTTATTTGATGGATTTATTATTTTATCATATTATTTTAAGAGTAGCTGTGGTGATTTGTACTCAAAAGTAAATGATACTAAGTCTCTTCAGTATCAATGCAAAAATACTCAACTGCATCCAGCAATTGGTGCCCACTGGATTTCAAGATTATGATTACAAATTAAAAAAAGAAAAGTGGCTATAAAATATTTTTGAATTGATGCAAAATTTCCCTGGCAAACTCAATGGCAATCACTTCACTCCCGCTTTCAAGTCATTCCATAAATTATGTCGGTAATTTGATAGTTTTAGATTGAATATTGTCCTCTTTCTAAAATGTCCGAAACATAACAATACATTTTCGTACAGTTTTCAATGAGAAAGTTACTTTATATTTAAATCTTTATATTACGATTCGGTTAATTGACTAACTTGGCCATTTTAAAGACATCTGTGTCTTCTTCTATGTGTTATGTCCCATCAGAATATAGCTGATCATGTCTCTTCACATTTTTCTATCTCTTGTAAACCTTAGCCGTTTATCTTACTTTGCTAAGTTTTCTGCCCTCCAACCCTATAAACTCGTCAGGTCTCACGTTCTCCCTTGCCCTCAAAATCCCCCATGAGAGTTTTGTTTTATAAGCCCTCCTGTCTTATTATATGTCTAAGGGATTTCAGCTGTTTTTTTTTCCTGATTCTGAGGATAAGTGTTCTTTCTGTTGATCTTTTCTTTGAGACTTCCTTGTTGCTTACTTGCTCCATTCTAAGAATTTTCAGTATCCTTCTACAGTATCACATGACTGCTGTCAATAGTTTTCTCACCATCTGTCATGCAAGAAGATGGATATCACATAGCAAACCAACACTATTTTCACTATTACTGATTATTGTTTCCCGTTACTTGGCACCTTACTTAGCTTTACGGAATTCTTCTTTCGCTTCTATGTAGCTCTCCCATATTGCTGTTAGCAGTTTTTCTCTCTTTTGCTAAGGTTTAATTCCACGGCCCCCGCCACCCATTCCCAAAAGCTCGACAGGTAAGTGACACTCTGCTTTCCCTTTGCTCTCTCACCCTCAATTATGCATCCAAGAAATTTCAGTTGTCTTTTCCTGATTCTGGGTGTAAGTGTTTTTTCTGTTGCCATTTTATTTAAGACTTCCTTGCTCTTTACTCACTCCGTCCATAATTTTTTCATTATCCCTCTGTAGAACCACATTTCTGTGACCTCTAGTTTGTTCCTCATTGGTGAAGAGATTGTATTCACTGCCACACAAAAGTATGGATATTGCTTAGCAATCCAGTACTCTTTTATTTGTCACCAACGAATTTTTTCCCGTTACTTGGCACCTTGCTTAGCTTTACGGAATTCTTCTTTCGCTCTTAATACGTTGCTCTCCCATATTGCTCTTAGCAGTTTTTCTCTCTTTTGCTAAGACTTAATTTCACGGCTACTGCCACCCGTTCCCAAAAGCTCGACAGGTAAGTGACACTCTGCTTTCCCTTTGCTCTCTTGCCCTCAGTTATGCATCCAAAAAATTTCAGTTGTCTTTTCCTGATTCTGGGTGTAAGTGTTTTTCTGTTGCCATTTTCTTTAAGACTTCATTGCTGTTTATTTGCTCTGTTCATAAACCTTCCAGTATCCTTCTATAGAACGACATTTCTGAGGCCTCAAGTTTCATCCACGGCAGGTTATATTCACTGCCATAAAAGAGGATGAAAATCGCATAGCAATCTAGCACTTTTATTTGTCTGCAACAATTATTTTTTGTTTCTCAGCACTTTGTTTAGCTTTAGGTATGCTTCCTTCGCTAGTCCAATGCATACTTCGGATCTCGGTGTCGTATTTTCTATCTATGTTAAAACACTTCGCAGAGAGTTAAGCTTCTACCACATGCTTGATGTTGGCTTCTCCAATTTGTAACTCGCATCTTCAGCTTTTGTTGGTGACCATACATTCTTGCAGTTGATGCTTAGTTCTTTTTTCTCGTTTTCTTTTACCATCCTGTCTATGACGTCGTTTTCATTCCGAATCACAAATCGAAAGTGTCAGCTGCCTATCTTATACTGTCATAATAACGTCCAGTGATAATAAACCCTTATCGGACTTAGATCTTTTTTTTTTTTTTACTCATATCACCCGGAGCAAGACGGTAACGCCACTGATGTGCAGGGGGCTACATAAGAGTGAAAAGATTGGAAAAGAGAAGGCCGAAAACCACATCCTAAACAGGGAACAAGGGATGAGCCTCTTCATCTGTTCAATAGACGTGGGTGGAATGTGATCCGGGCGATAGTGTTGTGGCGAATCTTCGTTGCCAGGTTGTTGTGGCCTGTTAGAGCCGGGAAGAAAGACACGGAAACAAGAAGGTAGGTTTAATAGTGTATTAAAATAATAGAACATATATGCAAATAAGTGTTAGTAATCAGCAAAATAGAAGTGTGAGTACGAATGGTATAGTTACGCTGCGTCGTGACTGTCTCACGACTGTCTCAGAGCTGCCTCCCCGGAAGTTACGCAGGCTAGTATTTATTGACGGAGGAAGAGTCTATTCTTATAGATAGGGCGCCATAACACTTAAGATAGCGTCGCTATAGATGTTGAATAAATCTGGGTAGAAGACATCCTTTTCTTACGTCACTTTCCACTGAGTGCATAAAGCATGTCATGTTCTGTGCGTTTAGAAAACGAGGCAGTGAGGCAGAACAGCACAAAATACACATGGTGCTTATGAGATAGATCCTTTAAATAAATGAAACGGGTGAAGATTATTTAAAAGATTTAGAAAACGTCAACTTCAAAACGCTTCACGTGCAGCTCGTTTAAGGGTTTCTACTTTCTCCTCGAATAGTTAGAGCGTTTATTTTGCTTTGTGGATTATCTTATGCTAGAATCAAAATATTTTAACATAGTTTTATGGTTTCAAGTACAGATAATATATATTATTTGTCATTTTTCTATAAATATATATTGTTAGTTATTTTACTATAAATATAAATTGTTGGTAATTTTTTTAATATAAAAATATTAATAAGATGTAATTTTATACTTTCATGGTATTTTGGTTGACTATCTGCTCAAAGCTGAGGCCCTGACAGGTCCTATTAGCGCTGATCAGAGTGGACCTGGGTATAACAGCAGGTGAGGTGGTTCCACGCTCCCCAAATCTACATTACGGGGGTAAGAAGGTGACTGAAGCCAGAACCAATAACATTGCATATTTTCTGGATCTTATCCAGAGTATCTCAATTTATAGCAGGAGCATCGGGGCATACGTGGCAGTAATATTTTGAGGATAGACCAATCGTTGCATTTCATGTCACCAAAAAACGTTAGCTCAAGAAGGTCAATGAGCCACCCTCCTGGAGGTTAGCATCAGCATTGTTGATGAGAGGCAGAAAAGGGGCCTCTCAGACGATTACTAGAAATATTTTTTTTGTGGGGTGTATATATATATATATATATATATATATATATATATATATATATATATATGATTCTATTTTTCAGTTCAATATATTCGCTTTTTACATATTAGCTTCGTGATAGAGAATAGTATTTTTCATATAACCTTTCCCGTATTATCTCCTATGCTAAAGTTGTTATAACTGATCCATACTAAAAGATATTTGAAGTCTTCAAAATAAGTCTTTACTTGATTTGAATCAACATAATTAATGTAAAATGGTATGTTACTTTTTATTTTTGGAATTACTCAACGTTACTGTGAATGCGAATTAATTTTCTCATTTCAGTTGTCTTCTGCGCAACCATATCAGTATTGCTCGTAAAGTTTTTACTGACTTACTGCTTCTCGTATGATCGTCAAAATAAAGCCATATTGAATCTGGTCAGTACATAGATGGGTGACAAATTGGGAATACCAGGTGTTGTAAGCATGAATGTGCATGTGATGTAATGGATGACGGCTCGGAATTATTAATCGGAGTGCCATGTTCCAATTCCAGTTTGGCTTGTTATTCACTTATGCGCAAATACCATTAGAAAAGGTATGAATTCACTTCTTCTTTCCCAAGCTAAGTGCCATACGTGATATACGCTTTGGGCGATCATGACTGGGCAGATGATTATCGCGCAGTAGGTTACCATTACCTTCTGCAGTAGATCGGTTGCAAGCCAAGGCTATAGAACCCAATCTGTCTTATTATTTAACCCATAACTGGAGGGAAGAGACGGTTTTATACCTTTCCCAAGGGTATTTGCGCGTAAGTGAATGCAAGGAATTCATCTGGAATTCGAACTCAACTCCCCGATTTTTTGTTCCTAGCCAATATCCACTGCACCACAACTGGTTACTTTCCTTTAAATTTCAATTGTTGGTAATTTTATTATAAATATATATTGCTGGTATTTTTATTATAAAATGTATTTTTATGCTTTCGTACTCTTTTGTTTTTGTTTTCCATAACTGGGACTCTAACAGGTGCTAGCACCCTACGGTGGACCCGTGAACAACAGCAATTAAGAGGTTGTTACACGCTCCTCAAAACCTCCAGTCTCACGAGCAGTGGTATTGCTGCCAGATGTAGTTTACCATCATCCCCAGGATTAGCCAACGGACGAACTGGGCAATTGACGAGAAATTTAGTAACGAGATTTTGATATGCCAGTCACCGATGGAGTTTTTTTATTATTATTATTATTATTCTCAAAGCCTTTATTCTGTTTTGATCAAATATTGCATTATGGACAATTGCTTGCAATTGAGCAAGATGGTAAGGAGACGGTGGGGAGTGCCGTGATAGCAGGTTTAGTAGCGATGGCGGATGAATTGCCGTGTTATTGAAGAAGATCGATAATTGACGGTGGGAAAGATGCGACTGTTGGCTGTTTGATTGGTAAGGGGAGCTGGGAAACACCGTATGATTTTCGGGGGAAGTGAAAGAGGGGAGAGACAGCGTAGAACGAATTTAGATAGTGACTGAATAAAAGTAAAGAGAAAAAAGGACAGAGACGAGAATGAGAAAGTAGATAAAAAGGGGAAGTGTAAAGAAGGATAGACTGTGGCGGCGAAAGATTAACCTTAAAAGAAAAGCCATAAAGAGCGATTTACTGGCATTTATAAATATCAACAAAACGAAATAAATCGGTGAAGAGATAACAGACGTCTGTCTACTACTCTCTCTCTCTCTCTCTCTCTTTCTTTCGTTCTCTCTTTCTCTCACTCTTTCTCTCACTCTTTCTCTTCCTCTCTCTCTCTCTATCGCTCTCTCTCTGTCTTTCGCTCTCTCTCTCTCTCTCTCCTCTCTCTCTCTATGTATATATATATATATGTCGGAATAATGAACAAAAATACAGATCTGAATAAAAACTTTTATGTTCATTTTCTCCCTTTTTTTTTTAATAATATTCGGACCTAGGCTGCCTTTCTTCTTCAGGGACTAATTGTTGGCAGAATTATAATTACATTAGACTGAATAGCAAAGAATTCCAAGAAATAATGCTGGAGCACGTTTAAAATTACGAATATAAATACGTAAAATTAAGAAAATAAACAAATTTACGATAAAAAAATGCGCATATATATATAAAAATTGAGATAAAATGAAAGAAAGCAAAAAACAGTATTATATATATATATATATAATACTGTTTTTTGCTTTCTTTCATTTTATCTCAATTTCTATTTTTCTTTCTCTGTGTTTGTCTTTCTTTTTCTTCTCTTTTTCTTGCTGTAACTTATTTTTTGATTTCTTTCTCTTTCTCTCTATTTTTTAATCTCTATTTTCTTTTATTTTCTTTTATTTTGTTTCCTTTCTCTCTTTGTTTGCTCATTTATTTCCCTTTGCTTTTCTTTTATTTCTATTTTTGTTTCACTTTTCTCTTCCCTTTGGCCTCTTAATTCTTTTGTATCTTTCCCACACTCTTTCCTACCTTTTCTTACTCTTTTTCTTCCTTCTACTTTTACCTCTCTCTCTCTTTTCTCTTTTCGCTCTGTCTCTTCTTCTCTTCTTCTCTTTTCTCCCTCTCTCTTCCTCTTTTATTCTCGTACTCGAACTCATTCAATTTGCCTCTCTCGCTCTCCTTGTCTCCTTTCTCTCCGACATTTTTTCCTTTATCTTTGTCTCTTTTTTCGCTTTCCTTGTCTCAATTTCTTTCTTTTTCTCTGTTTCTCTCTCTCTCTCTCTCTCTCTCTCTCGATCTTATCTCTATCTTTCTCTTCCTATTTTCCCGTCTTTCTTCTTTTTCTATCTTTCTTTTTCTTTTTCTTTTCGTCTTTTGCTTTTTCTTTTTCTTTCTATTTATCTCTTTCTCTTTTTTCCCCTATTCCTCTCTCATATTCTTTGTTTTTTCTCTTTTTACTCATCTGTCTCTTCTTTCGTTCTTTCTTTCTGTCTTTATTTCTTTCTATGACTTTATCCGTCTCTCTCTCTCTCTCTTTCTGTATCTCTTTCTTTCTAGTGTTTTGTCACGCCTTTGTCACTCTTTTCCTATTTTCTCTTTGTCTTTCTTTCATTCTGTCTATATTAATTTCTTTTTATCTCTCTTTTTTGCCTTCCCTCTCTCTTCCTGTACATATTCAGATATATTATAATCTTATTTTAATCCAATAAAATCAGTTTGATAGGTAATCGAACTGTCAGGAATTGTACTAATTTTGGTTTGACAGTCGATCAATGTAATAAAATATTTCATTTTCTCCGTCCCCTGAACTTAGTCTTCTGAACTTAGTCTAATACCAGCATCTGGAATGATTACAACTCATTTTTGTTAAGAGTTCTCGCTTTATTCAACGAGTCGATTGGAGAAGATTAAGTGGTTGAACAAAAGATAATGTTTTTTCTCCAGACAAAGAATCCATTTCATCCAACCATTTGTAATGGCGCAAAATGGCAGCAGGGCACATTGGGATTTTTCTTTTACCCACTGACTACTGTCCAATGTCTAGACTTTTTGTAATACATTTTAAATTTGCACCAACGTAATGAATTTGAACGCTCTCGGCTACTGGCGTGTGTTTACATTGTGTATATAAGACGCAAAAATCTACTTTGCTCCGCCGAGCGTCAATAGTTTAGAAGTAGAATCGCCGACTGATGTTAAATCGGTCGGGTTTCAATCCTGGCCGGTGTCTAAACGTACTGATAAGCTGTGATACAGCGAAGCATGATTGTCTCTGAATGACTATATATATATATATATATATATATATATATATATATATATATATGGGGCGCGTTATATATATATATATATATATATTGTCATCCGCAGACAGATCTGTTTCGCTGTATCACAGCTTATCAGTACGGTTAGACTCCGATTGCTTTTTAACCCAGGATTGAAACCCGACCAAATTGGCGTCAGTCGGCGATTCTACTTCTGGGCTATGGGCGTTCGGTGGAAGAAGTCAGACTTTTTAGCGCATATATTATCATTATACGCGCCCAATAGCTAGAGTGCTCTAATTCATTTTACTGAATGAGCGATGCGTACACGCCAGAGTAGCTACTGTTTTTCAAAGCCTACCATTCTTCCAGAGTTCTCAAACAGGGTGTGAGGATAGGGCGTGTTAAAAAAAATTTACAAACTTTGGGAGCGTGTTTCTTACAGCAAAACAAGGACAAAAGTACATATAAATATAAGTCTGCAAATTTTTCATTTCTAATTTATTACGTTTAAAGAAAGTTTATAGTCGATGAGATTGTGTTGCAATGCGGACTAGGTTACATTTGTCATTTGTGTACATTTGTGGATCGTCTGTCTTTAATAGTTAACGTGTGTAGTAGTGACTCAACTGAGAATAGTCCCGTTTGACAATGGCAGAATATTCATATCATGAGCAGGAGGGTATGCTTTTTACATACGGCCACGTGAATGTTAATGGACGCGATGGTTCGTGGCTGTATTAGACTGAGTTTCCAGACCGAAGATAGATGAGTAATGCAAAAGTTTTAATCATAATTTGTAACTCTAGTGGGCACGAATTTCTGGATGCAGTTGAGTTTTTTTGTTATTGATGCTGAAGATACTCGGTATCCTTTAGTTTTGAGTACAAACCACCGCAACTGCGCCTAAAAGAAAATGATATAATAATGTAATCATCAGTGAAAATGAATCATAAATTGGAAGGAAATTCCGTTTCTGCAAGTCATACGTCTATCCTATGTTTACTTGTTTGTATTGACGTTGGCCATATTGTTTTTTCGCCTCTCGCTCGGTTGGTATTTGAGTAGACATAAACTATAAAAACCGCCTGCGTCTTTTTTTCCTCTTTTAATTGGAGCAAAATACATCTCGTAATTTGCATCTAACATTTATTTGTTCTATGTTTGTGCCGTTCTCGATTCAGCCGATTTTAACACTTTTGTCTTTCTGCTGATTTTAGAAAACTGCTCAGCTAATTAAAAATGATTTATTGAGTTTATGTACACACGTTCAATTTTTTTGCCTTGATACACTTATCTGAGGGAGATTATTCTTTCTCTGGGCAATAACGGAAGAAATATTGTATGACAAAACTAATTAGTACTGGTAAAGCTACTGAATTATGCTAAAAGTAATACGACATATCATCCATGCAGATTGTTGATACACATATACACATATTCATTTTGTTTTTCATTCTGTCACATGCGCAGTATAGTAGGGCGAGTTGGGCACCAGCTATGAGAAAAAGTGCACCATGACGCAGTTCAACCCACAGAAATATGGAAAAGTCATGCTGTACAGCTTGACATTCTCGCCGGACGTCCCGATACAAATATGTTAGAGTGTCTGAGGACAGTGCAAATAACATGATTCTAAAAGTGATTACGAAAGTGTTTAGACTGATCACTAGTGATGGCAATGTAATGCATTCATTGGTCTTTCCACATGGCCTCAGACTCAAGACGGAGGCCTACATGA
>JBBBDQ010000738.1:1237500-1262500 GCA_037127315.1 Ascarosepion bandense
TATATATGTACGTAAAAATAAGACAGACAAGTTATTCTATGGTTAAGTGGAAGTATAGGCCTATTTCAGGCGAAACATTTTCAACTTCTGTCTTTATTGTACAGATTTTACACGAATGAAATTCACAAACCCCGAAAAAAACCAAGATCAAAAATAAAAATAATGATAGCTCCCTTAAAAGTGAAAATTTAAAAAAAACTGCATCATTACATCAGTTAGGCGAATGCACACAGATACATACATAAACATGCATACATACACACATATATATATAAAAATGTACACATACATATAATCAAAGAGTACGCGTAAGAGCGGATGCCAACTTAAAGATACATTACGTAAGTCAGTCAGACTGCTGACACACCGATTTAGAAAGTAAAAATTAAAATAAAAAATAAAAAAGGGGGTTGTGCGAGAGAGATAGCGTTAAAGAAAAAGGGTGTTTTTATAAGCGTAAACGAAAGGGGAAGAAAAAGTAAGAAGAGAGGAATAATTTTAAATATGAAAGAAAAGAGGATATGAGAAAATAAAAATAAGAAATACATATTATATATTAACGGTGAAAGGATAAGAAATTAGAGTCTAAAAAAATTTAGGAAATTAAAATATTTAAGAAAATATAGTTAAGCAATTTGTTGTGATCACAATTACCACCACACCACTGAATAACTAAAATTATATTAATTATTCAGTCAACAAAACAATTATAATACAATATAAAGTTAATAATGCAAAAAAAATATATTGTTAAAATTTTTTATAAACAAGTAAATAAAAAATAAAATAAAATAAATGAACAAATAAATAAATTATTTTAATTTAAAAATAAATTTAATTATTCTTTTTAAATTTAATTGTTTAAACTTAATTATTTAATTTACAAATAAATTTTCCGTATTAACAGTGAAAGTATAAAAAATTAGAATTTTTAAAAAAATAAGAAAATTAAAAATATTTAAGATTTAATAATTAATCAATCCGTTGTAACCACAATTATCACCACACTACTAAATAATCAAAATTATACTAATTATTCAGTCAATAATACAATTATAATATAATATAAATAGGCCTATACTTCCACTTAACTATGGAATAACGTATCTTTTATTGCGTATATTTACTCTATATGTTTTTATATATATAGAGGTCTCCTACTGTTATCCTACCATTTTATATAGAGGACACTCCTTTGGATTCTTCTATATCTACACAGCATATATATATATATATATATATATATTTGAAAAAGAAATCACTCGACCGGCGGTCGAGAGCCAGGGAAAATTTACTCGACTGACTCCATTTTCTTAATAATCTCCTTACATAAACATAGCGTGAATCGCTGACGGAAAACAAAAAATGAAATTTTAATTAAAATTTCGAACGTGTTAGTCAGGATTTAAACAAAAAATCAAAATAATAACAACAAAATTTGATCTTTCCTCTTCATAACAGCATAACCATTTTGATCATAAAACTTTTTATTAAGCTTGAGCCCTTTTAACATCCTGATATTTTTTTTTGCAATTGAGTGGGGGGTACATAAATTGTGGGTACATAAATTTTAAATGTACATAATTTTAAGTGTATAGATGGCTTGGTGTTCTATTTTGGATAAGTTGTGTTTTTTTATTTGGTGTCCTTTGTTTTTTAAGAAGTTATCCATGTGTTGTCTGGCTTTGTTGGCATATTAATCCAAATGTTGGTTATGTTGAGGCATTAAAATCAGATACTGAAAATTAAAATTTTAATTAAATATTGTAATTAAAATGGCGTCATTTGCGCTGGGTACTATATACCCAGGATGTGTGTTGTGGTACAGTGGATATCGACTCGGAACGAGAAACCGGGGAGCCGAGTTCAGTTCAAATTCCAGCTGAATCCATTGTATTCACTTACGCGCAAATACCCTTGGGAAAGGTATTAATCCGTCTCTTCCTTCCAGTTATGGGTTAAATAGCAGGACAGATTGGGTTCTATAGCCTTGGTCGGCAACCAGTCTACCGCAGAAAGCAATGGCAACCTACTGCGGGATAATGTTCTGCCCAGTCAGTCATGTCTCTTTCGAGACATGATCGCCCAAGCGTGTATCACGTATGGCACCTAAACTGACTGACTATATACCTGTGTTCTCGGGTTAATAAATATACATATTATCCTACGTAGGATAGTATGTACATTTATTAATATATACTTAATAGCCCTGTTATATTAGCTTAATAGCTCTGTTATATTACAGTGGACAGTGTTTTATTAACACCAGAAAAATATTTATATATGCGTGTATACCTGTGTATATACTCATATGTATACTTATTCACATCCATACCTAACATGTTTCACTTTTATTAAAGCTTTATTAACACCAGAAAAATATTTATATATGCGTGTATACCTGTGTATATACTCATATGTATACTTATTCACATCCATACCTAACATGTTTCACTTTTATTAAAGCTTTATTAACACCAGAAAAATATTTATATATGCGTGTATACCTGTGTATATACTCATATGTATACTTATTCACATCCATACCTAACATGTTTCACTTTTATTTAAGCTTTATTAACACCAGAAAAATATTTATATATGCGTGTATACCTGTGTATATATTCATATGTATACTTATTCACATCCATACCTAACATGTTTCACTTTTATTAAAGCTTTATTAACACCAGAAAAATATTTATATATGCGTGTATACCTGTGTATATACTCATATGTATACTTATTCACATTTTTTTAAATTTTTTTTTTTAATCATCTCACCCCAAGCAAGGCATTCCACTGCCACTATTGCGCATGGGGCTACATAGGGGAAGGCAAAGAGAAGGAGTGGTTAGACATAGGGAATGTCAGGAGGAAAGGTGACAGATGAGTAAGGATACCAAGGATGAGGGTTGGGCAGATGGGAAGAGTGTTTGATAGAATGGGAGCAGGTTAGTGTGTTAGGAGGTGTCTATTGACCTTACATTTAAACTCCTGGAGATTGTAGCCGTCTGGGAAGCAATCGTTTGGAAGAGAATTCCACAGTCGGGAAGTGCGAGGAAAGAAACTGTTGGAATAGAATTTACGGCTGCATTTTATCGGTTTCACTGTAAAAGGGTGGGATCTAGTTGCTAATCTAGTATCTCGTTCAAATACGTATTTAGGGGGCACTAGTGATCTAAGTTCATCGGAGCAGAAGCCGTGAAAGTATTTATAGAAGAGACACAGGGAAGCCACGTCGCGCCGGTGGGAGAGAGACTGCAGGCTGTCTGCCAAGTCAGTATCTATCACATTACAGACCCTCCTCTGAACCTTATCGATAAGCCCGAGGAGAACAGCAGGGGCACCCGACCAGATATGGCAGCAGTATTCAATGCATGGGCGGATGGTAGATTTATAAATGTGCAGGATAGATTCAGACGGAAAAAACTTCCGGGCCCTACACAGAGAACCGACTTTCATAGCAGCGGATTGAGCAATGGATTCGATATAGTCCTTCCATTTGAGGTCCGCTGAAAGTGTGAGACCAAGGAGGCGCAGTGTTTTACTCTCTGGGAGGCAAGCCTGGTCCATGCTAATGGGAGGTAGGTGAGATTGTCGATGATGGTTAATTGAGAGTAGCTTCGTTTTAGAAGCATTAAAATTTACAAAAATTTACATCCATACCTAACATGTTTCACTTTTATTAAAGCTTCTTCAAAGAGCGAGAAAAAATGAAAAAGTAACAAACAGTATACAGCTATATTATGATTTGGGGTTAGTTCTTATTGGTCAGATATTTGTTGTGTATTAAAGCAATAAATAATTGTATGCTAGACGGTAACGTTAGTCAATATATGTGCGTATGTGTATGAGTCTTTTTACCCTCTACCCATCTCGTGAGTATTAGATTCTTCAAGCCCTCCTTCCTCGTTATGTATCCTAGAAACTTTTGATCTGTCTGTTCCTGTTGTCAACTATAAGTTTCCTGTCAGTCTGCATCCTCACCAAACTTGTCACTGCTCCCATATTCAGTCCATGGTATCCTCAGCCTCCTTCTATTTGACACTGTATCATTTGTCTCTGTTTAACTGAAGTCTCCAAGTTTTTGTTCACTTCTGCCGTATCCAGGTATTGAACTCACAACTCTTTGGGCCAAGTCACTGAATTTATCCACTGAGCCATGCATCCATGAGAACAGTAGTGTATGAATTCTTGGGATTTATAAATGTCTCAATAACATAATATTTGAATAACAATTTTTAACCCGAGCTCATATTACAATTTTGTTTTTATTACTGTTTCTTTTTCTCTAGCACACCGTAGTTTTGGTTCCCATATTGTATTCATTTCTATGCTTAGCAGAATTGGGAGATTTTTCTAACTAGCATATATGTTGATTCCTTAAGTTTTGGTAGTTTATCATTTTTTCAGATTCGAAACGTTTAGCAATCTAAAACGTTTGACTTTTATTAAAGATAAAAATCTATAATAATATTAATAAAGGTTAAACAAATTATACTGGTAAACGTTTCCTTTTTTTATTTATCTTATCATATATATATATATGTGTGTGCATTTGTGTGTGTGTGAGAAAGACAGAAAGAAAAAGAGAGAGAGCAACTTACACACCAATTACAATAAAATTATAGAAATCCTCGAAAATATCTTCTAGGTTATCAGAAAGCTCTTGTAAGGCACAATCGTTCTATTATAATTGAATTTAACCCTCTCTTTATTAGTTATCACGACTGCTACGCGCTGCCAATACCTCATAAATAATGAACTATTCTGTTTTGATCGCGTAGGAAGACATTTCTTGGTTTCAATGAGAAAAAGAAAGATGTCTTTAACGGTTGTGTTAGTAAAGTAGAAAAAAATACTAATTTAAACTATTTTCATTTGTACCCACTTTTTAAAATAACGATCAGCATTTATATTTATGAGTGTTATTGCAATATTTTGTTAAAGCTGCTAAGCTTAAATATAAGACGATGCGATAGAGGAAATTCTTACTGATATTTTTCGTAGAAGTTTCCATGAGCTTATCAATCTTTAACTTAATATTTACGAATTATTTAGAATATTAAAATAGGAAAACCGTGAAATGTTCACTAATTAAGATTAGTTTGAATAATTTCCACAGAAGAAAAACTTTTTTTTCCAAAAACAAGAAAAACAAAAGTAGTTTGCCAGTCATTTCCAAAGAATTACACACGTAAACATATAATTTATATAAATGCTTATGAGACGGTATTATTTTCTATGGCTACCATATGTTTTACATATTGTTCAACGTTGTGATTATTGCTTAATAGTGAAAACTAATTAGCATATTAAACTTTTAAAATATTTTTCAATAACTGTTTTTTTTATAATCAAGGGTTTTGCGATTTTTATGTATAAGAATTGCTATTATAATTTACTTGCTCACTTATTCTATTAAAGTCATTTTCTGACATAAATGTGATAACGAACTAAGCATTTATATCACCGTTTACAAGTAAAGAAAATAAACAATGTTGACATTTAAAATAACACATTTTAAGAAATATTAATATAAATTTCAATTTTTGAAAAATTCATTTTTGTTTGTTTGATTCATAAAAAATAAAAGAATTTGATCGATTACGTTTTTAATAATAAAATACTTATTTGTTTAATATTGGATATATTTAACTTTATTGATTTTCGTTTAGGAAATAAAGTTAACGTTTTGTTAAACACGAATGAGGTATTTTTAGTATAGCAAAAAGATGGAAAAGAAAATATTGAATTCTATATTTTGTATTTTTAATTGATTCTTTTTTAAGCTACTGAATAAATTAAAGTTAACAATAAGAAAAAATGTCCTGTTCAGAATAATTTTTCTGTTAGGTATCGTTTTAGCAAACTGGAATATTTTTTCTCAGAAAATGTATATTTGCTCTATATTTAATCTGATCTGCCTGAATATAACCATTATTTCTTTGGGAAATCCGTTTTCAAGAAAAAAAAGTCCTTTTCAAAAAAGAGTGTAGTGAATCCTAAATGAGAATTCGATTTACAATGAAGTAAAACTGAATTCTAACATTGTGTATTTGTTTATGTCAGTAAAAGTTCTGTTTACAAATGCAAATATGATGGTAATCTGGGCCGTTATTTTGGGCTTGTGAATTTCGAAGAAAGTTAGTTTGTGTGCGTATGATCTTTATGCCGGAGTTAATGCTACCTCAACAGTATTTTGGCTCGAATATATGTGGGAACTTGAGATATTATATATATATATATATATATATATATATATATATATATATATGTGTGTGTGTGTGTGTGTGTGTGTGTGTGTATGGGTGGGTGACATTAAGCATTAGGGAAATTGTAAGACAAAATGGTAAAAGTTTATTTCTCCAACTAATACTGTTCTTGATATATATATATATATATATATATATATATATATATATATATATGGAATAATGATATATAAATTTTATATAATTTTTTATATATCAAGAACATTTTTGAAAGAAGAGATTTATGACAAATCAGAAAAAAAAATTTGTGAGTTCCATTACCCTTATCTGATCAAAAATTATCGGGCCGATTGGTATAACAAGAAAACTGCAACACATACCAATTCGGCATTTAATCTCCTTCGAAGTAGTCTCATTCTGAAGCCACAAACTATATCCAACTTTGTTTTCATTGATGGAAATACAATGTGTATACATTGTATACATCCGGTATACACGCTTGGACGATCATGTCTCGATCATGACTAGGAAGAAGACTTTCCCATAGGTCTGCATTTCTTTCTGCGGCAGACTGTTTGCCAAACAAAGCTATAGAACCGAATCTACCGTGCTATTTAATCCACGGCTGGAGGGAAAAGAGATGGATTCATAGCTTTCCTAATGGTATTTTCGCGTAAGTGAATGCACCGAATTTATCTGGAATGCGAACTCAACGCTCGGGGAATGTTGTCTTAGCCCAAAACTGATACACAAGCCATAGTCACTGATTGTGTGGTAAGACACCCACACTCTACACACTTTCCTTCGAAGCACTGCTATAAAATAGCAATAACATTATAAATTACTGTTCAAGTGTCAAGCAGCTTCACTCTTTTAGCATAGCAAAGAATCCCGATACTTTTTTGACCTCGTATCTATTGCTGTTTTTCATGTTATTATTTGCATGAGGCACATTTGTGTCAGTAGTAGCATTTCTAGCCTTATTTATACTGCATCTACATTTGACATAATTCATAAAGTGCATCATGTTTTTCTTTATAGCAATCGATGCAACAAGAACACTGAAGATAATAATGAAATAAAGAAATGAATACAGAAGACAATGAAAACGAAAAAATGCAGTAGAAATTATTTTAAACTTATTATTCTTTCTATCGACTGTGTCATACATAAGAACCGGGTGGAAAGCATTACAAGATAGAACACTTCCATTTTGGCATTCTGATTTTGAGTTTTGTAATGACATATAAATCAATAAAAGCGAATTTTATTTCCAAAGCTTCAATCTGAGGGCAAGACATCGAAAAAAAAAACCGGTAAAGATAAATAGATACTATTTACTCTCCTCCCAACACTGATGGGGTTTAACACACGTACAAAATAAACCAAGAAGAATACATTGACCAGTTTCCACGACCACTGCCACGCTGGGGTCGGTATTCTATCAACCTTCTTCCTTTATTGTAATGAGAAAGACGCTGCCAAAGGGTTGTTATATCTGGGACCAGACTTCCCTCAAAATTATAAAAACTGGCTGAAGACTGAAACACGACATAGAGATGAAGAACAACTAATACATTTTGGCTCCTGGCTAAAGGCCGAGTACAGGAGCGCTGATTTTGTATTTAATTGACTCCACACAGTGGTAAAATGTGACATGAAGTCGTTTATAATATGCAGCGCTCATACGCGTTACATGGAATAAGGACAAAAAATTGCCCTGTCAAGATAGCGTCTGTATTCCATCATTTGTTGCAAGGAGAGAAAGGCTGTCGTAGTTAGAATTAACTGGTCAGTCTTCCTTCAAAGAGGAAGACTGTCCACGACAGAGAAATAAGGAACAGTTACTACAATTTGATCCCATTCGTAAAAGAAAAAACTAAGATAGAAAATGAGAAAGATGATCTCGCGAAATAAGAGTAAAGAGAACTACGTTATGCCAACGCATTTGTTTCTGCGTCTCTTCAGTGTTAACATCACCGACCATATAAGGCGGTCCGACAAAGTCGATAAACTCTGGATCGTGGCGGAGGGGGGTGTTGGCGCTACAGGTTCCAGAAGGATTCTTTTACCACGCACACCACATAGAAATGGCTGAACAAGTATTTTGCCTGTCATATCACCTATCTAACATGTGATCTCTTACGTGGCTGCCAAGATTTGAAACCCTTTAAACTTTGTCTCTGGGATGTAAAGAAATCAGCAAGCAGTTCCACTGTACCAAGAAAGTATCGGAGACCAATATGATAGATGTGATAACTAACAAAAAAGAGAAGCATGATTAAACTTCCGAGGCTATATTCAACCACTCTGTAAGGTGTGTTTTGATATGTTGGATTAAATTTTTCTTTTTATCCATGTTGCAAACATTTTGTTTTGTTTTAATATCTACTATTTTATCGGTTTCATATTTGAAACTGCATTTCTGTTTTGAAATGAATTCTAGTCTTTAAATGATAAAAAATTGTTTCATTTTTTATATTTTATTTCTTAAATATATTTGTGCGTATTTGAAAAAAAAACATTTAAATCTTATTGAAGTTTCGTAGTGAAATTTGATAAATTTGGTTGGCTATGTAAATAAGCAATTGTTATTATATGCTTCATTATGTTACGTCATACACTTAGGGCAAAGCAAATAAAGGAAAAGATAGTTTATATATATATATATATATATATATATATATATATATATATATATATATATATATATATATATATTCAGGAGTGTGCGCTACAATACGGACTAACTTTAACTTGACTGACAACCATATTAAACATATCATTTGTTTTCTTGTTTCAGATTTGTGCGACAACAATCAGTTGAATTAAGAACAAATTAAGTAAAATGTCCAGTGAACTGGAGCTCCGTACTGCAATTATTGTGGCCCTACGATGTGGCAGCACGTCCAAAGAGATTGTTGAGTTTTTTCATTTCCAAAAATCGAATGTGTACGACATTGCCAAGACCTTCAAAGAGTCTGGTGAGGCTGGGTTTGAGTCTCTGACTCCTCAGAGGAAAACACAGAAACTGATACGAGGTCCGCAAGAGGAACAAGGACTTCCTGGAGCAGCTTCATGCATCCCCACTTCTTTGGCAAAGGTCAGACGGTGACGAAGGAGGTCTACCCCGATGTCATGAAGAATGTTGTGAAGTCATGGATTGTTCAGGTAGCTGCAAGGAATCCATAGCTCTTCCAACAGGACAGAGCTCCTCCTCATGCGTCCAGTATGGTCCGGGCTTGGTATGGCGTGAAACTGGACATGTTCTGGTCAAAGGAGTTCTGGCCGCCTAGTAGCTCAGACCTGAATTCTTGTGACTATTACTTATGGGGCGTACTTGAGAGACAGTCCAATAAATGTGCACACAATACTGTCGACTTCCTGAGGACTGCTATCATCAATGCCGTGGCAAACTTGTCTAGGGAGCAGGTGACCAACATTTGCTCCCTGGACGGCTGTGATTGTGATTATATTGAATAATATGGTAGAGGAGAGATCAGACAACAATATTATAAAGCAATTCGTCATGTAAATACTTGTCATTCTGAATAAACACAATTTTTCTTTAAGTATATGTTTTTCCGGATTGTAGTGCACGCCCCTGTATATATATAAGACAATTGTGTATTTAGGCAGTAATTCCACTTTTACATAAGTTTCGTTAAAGACGACTGACAAGGTACTGCAGTTGAATATTTTGTTTAATTTTTCTTGTCGTTGAACAAATCTTTCTGTTCTGGAGACAAAGTGAGTAAAACTGTGAAAAAGTTCTGCCTATTCGAACTCTTTAGGCCTTTCTTTTAGCCATTATCAAGGACTTTTTTTTACATTAAACTGAATGTGTGTGTTTTTATATATGTATCTGAAGTTATAGGAATGTGTGTGTGTTTTTATATATGTATCTGAAGTTATAGGAATGTGTTAATTTCCAAACACGGTCTGCACGTTGTGGTTGTGTTAATGTTAGTTAATGATTTAAGTGTTAGCATTTTTTTTTTTTTTGGTGTTTTCATTATTTTTATTCTTTTTTTACATGTAGACGAGGTACTTATACTTTTCTACTAATATCTTGCGGAGGGATTTTCGTAGGTTTTGTTTCTGTGTTTGTTTAAATAAGTCCTAACTGAGTTGTGGTCTAGAAGAAGTAACGTGGACCGTCTAGACAATTGAAACATTTTTTACACACTTTGAGTTTGAGTTTTGTTTGACGGCATATCAACCTCTGTGGGGCATTTAATGCCAAAAAGACGGGGTTTTAAGGTATATTTTTAATATTCGTTGATAGTAAGAAGGTTGCTTTAGTCAGATTTTGATTAAATGTTTTTGTTTTTATTCTTTTTATTTTAGAAAACTGAAGCTATCTCTAGTTTTGTATTAAAAAATGTTTTGCTGAGGTTTTGTTTCCTTCAAAAATGTTTTAATTTATTTTTTTAAAACATTTTTTTTCAAAAATGTTTTAATTCATTTTTTCTTCAAAAATGTGTATTTTTCTATAAAAGTCTATTTTTATGTATATATTTCTACAAAAGCGTATTTTTATACATTCATAGTGTTTTGATCCCAGTTTTGGGGTTAACTATTTGCCCATAGCTTGGACCCCTAACAAGTGCTACCACTCCGGGTCAGGGTGGACCTGAGAACAACAGCAAATAAGAGGTGGTTCCCTGCTCCTCACAACCTCCCTGCCTGATGCAGTTTACCGTCATACCCAGGACCTACACACTTTGTGTCCAGAAAAGAAAACACTTGTACGAATACAAGAAAAATTAAATAAAATCCTAATCACAGGACCTTGTCAGTCATTTTTAATAAAGCTTCTAAATATATATGTAGGTTTTATTGAAGACGATTGATTAAAATATATATGTAGGTTTTATTGATTAAATATATATGTAGGTTTATTGATTAAATATATATGTAGGTTTTTATTGATTAAATATATATGTAGGTTTTATTGAAGACGATTGACGAAGCATTTATCTTATATAAGAGAGAGCACAAGAAATTAGATAGAGTCATGAAAACTGTCCAAAAATCTGTGGATGCAAGTGCTTTCGGTTAATCTATCAAGGATGTTTTGTGTTTGTCTGAATATGTCCATTATTTTATGTAGCGATAGGAATGTTTTAATTTCTGAACACAGTCAGCACGTTGTGGCCATGTTCACAATAGAAATTATTGAGTTTTACTGTCTTTTTTTTAATATGAACGTTTCCATTATTTTTAATCGTTTTACATATAGGTGTTGAATTTCAACAAGAAAACGAACACTAGAGGCACAGAACTCTTTATGTTATTACTTTTTCAGATGGATTTTTCCCTTTTATTTCCTCCGTCTTCTTTATTATATCTCTGGATCGATCTCAAATATTTCATCTATCTATCTATCTATCTATCTATCTATCTCGGTGGGTACCCCAAAACTTCGGCCTTGAGCCACATCTAAGAGGCACTTAATAAATCTACTATCTATCTATTTCAGTCTGTTCCTTATCTGTTTATCAATTTCCGGTCTGTTCATTATGTTTCTATCTATTTATCTCTCTTTTTCTTTATTTTTCTTCGTTACTTTTCTCATCTATCATGTCTCTCCTATTCCGTTTTTCCTCTCTTTTTCTGCCTTTCTTCTTCTTGCTCCTTATTACTCATCTCGGTTTCTGAGTATTGAAAGTTTTTCTTCTTGTGATTGACTTATCCATATCTAATCACCTCCGTTAGATCGAACCGCTGTCTGCCTTATTCATTGATTTCGACGACCTGATCGATACTTGTCAAGATGATTGCGATTAAATGGTGACCTGGGGAAAGGAACGCTGCACATATCCGGGCAACAAAGGAGTAAAGATGAAAGATGGTGGGAGCAATCATGATAGAGATTCTGATACTGGAGAGATACAATGGGGAGTGTAGCTATCGATCACGTCACTTGTAGCGCTTGGGCTTTAAAAAAAGCATCCGAATTCTCCCTCACTCTTATTAGTTTTATATATATATATATATATATATATATGGTAATATCTTTATTGTAAGTTTATAATAAAAACATAGTTTACTACAACACAAGAGCCGTTGTGTTTCGGTACTATCTTATTAGCACCTCGTCAGACAGTGAAATATATTTTTACTGTTAGAAATTATTATAAATAAAAGTTTAAAAAGCAACGCAATTTTTACCAAATCTAAGCATTTTAAGGTGGAGGGATTTACGAAGAGTTTGTCTCAGTGAACCTCTAGAAAATGATTTCTTGATGTATAGAAGAAATTTGATTGTAAAAGTAAAAGGGGATAGCGACTTAAAATGACTTAAGACCCAGATATTTTACATGCTCGTAATAAATAAATTGAATGATACATATGTAGTATTTAGCAAATCTAAAAGTTATCGTGTGTTATCGTGAAAAGGTTACAGGATTTTTTTAAAGTTATTTCTCAGTTAAAGTATTGAACAAGTGACAAAGACGGGAAGGTTTTTTTTTTTTTTTTTTTTTTTTTACTAAATACACTGCACGTCAAACATATGTAGTTGTCTTAGTGGGTGATTTATCCGTTAAGCCGTAACAAATTATCAGAAGATGGGAAAATCAATCAATATATTCTCGGGAATAAATTATAGATGTCTAGTTATATCATATTAGGAAAAATTAACTATATTTTAGTATATATTTTAGAGGATGATGACGAATGGAAGTAAGACCAACAAGCTTTTAGGACTCAGCGGAGTGTAGAGATCCGATGGTGATGTCAAATAGGTCCGCATATTTGGGTAAAGAACCAAACCATGTTGGCTTATTTATTCTGTACAATCTGACAGCGCATAACGATGTAAATATTGAAGATATAGGGTTGTACAGGGATGATGGTCTTATGATAGTAAAAATTTTACTAGTGTTAAAGCCAATAGAATTAGAAAATTAATACATAGGGAACTTAAATGTCTTTACCGTAATATGACTATAAAAACTAATAAAAAGTAGACTTTCTAGATGTAAAACTTGATTTAGTCGATAACACTTACTCTCCCTACTTTAAAAAACTAGCGCTTATCCTATATACATCCACCCTAAATCTAACCATTCTCGATCAGTCATCAATCACATACCCTTCTCTATTGAAAACCGAATTAGTAACATTTCTTCTAATGAAGATATCTTCTATAGAGGTAGCAAATTCTATGAGACTGCCCTTAAAAGCAGCGGCTATAAATGGCCTGACCTGTAAGATTGGATATGCAGGTGGTGTAATAGATAAAGGCTCAAATATGAGAAATCGAAGAGACGATTTCGAATTCCATTCGTTATTACCACGTACGTGCCCATACCCTTGCGAAAGGTATAAATCTACTTCTTCTCGTCCCAACTATGGATTCTATCAGGAAATCATTATGATCTGAAAAACATTCTTGCACTCCAAAAATATCTTTCGGCTTCAAATAACCTCAAAAAGGTAGATAAGCAGTAAAACAAAGCAATCAATCAAAGTGGAAAGAAATCTTCGTGTTATGCGTTTCGCCCTTTAGAGTTTCATCGTACTGAAGAGATATTTACGTTGATGGGGTTATACATGCTCAGGAACGAGAAAATTTTAAATTAATGTTTAAGTATATGTTTAATGATATAGTCTAGCCGATTTATTTTCTTTATTTTTGTTTATGTAAGTTTAGGATTGGGTTTTCGATTCATTTAACGCTATACTTCTGACGTATTTGCTTGAAATATGAACATTTTTTAGTAATTATTATATTTTTTTTCCTCTACCGATAGGATTAGATAGGTTTGTCCGATTTATACGCCTCCACTATCTTTTGAACAGGAGTCGGAGTTGATCCCTTGTTTTTTTTTATAGTATTTACATTATCCGGACTATTGTTCTCATCATTTTTGCCATTTTTACAACGTTTCGGCCGGTGTACGCTCCGGCCTTCTTCAGGTGCTAGGAATTTTGCAAGTGATAAAAATCATTTACCCCAGTGATTGTAATAATGAATTTGGTTCGAAATTCTTAGCACCTGAAGAAGACCAGAGCGTATAACGGCAGAAACATCGTACAAGATGAAGAGAATAGTCTGAATAATGGAAATACTGTAAATACTACCTTATCTCGGATATATAGACAAATACCCTTGTTTCTTATTCGGTATTGGGTTTCTGGTTCCTTCTACAGTCTATTTTAACATAATACTTTTAACGTCTCCACCTGAACTCTGTAATTGTATTCATTAATTAAATATTGACTTCTTCTAGAGTTAGCCATTATCTTTCCTGCATAGCCTCAAGAATTTCACTTCTTGCGCTTTTTAACGCTAATATAACTCTATGCATTGAGTGGGCGTCGGGCTTTGTATTGAGTGAACATTAATTTTAAAAATATCTTTTTAAATATTCAATATTTTTATAATAGAAGAACTGCCAAGAAAGGGGAAGTCTTGGATTACCTCTTCTTACAATGTGGGATATTTAATATATATATATATATATATATATATATATATATATATATATATATATATTATAGAAAATCTTTTGATATACTACAATTTCAATGCGTAATACATATTTCACCGCAGAATGATGACCTGGTGGCTCGTCAGACCCAAGTGATACAACAGTTGATCTTCAAAATATCCACCCTCACTTTTTTTGTTTTTTTACACAGACCCTCACATGTCCATATTTAAAATTGGTATTTGTAACGAATTTTTGTGTGACGAATTTTTTGTAAATTACTTACAAAAAATTCGTCACACATTTAAAAAGGACCCCAATGACAGAAAAAAGAAAGAATAAAGAAAAAGTAGACGATAGATAAATAGAAAGAAGAGAAAAAAGAAAAGAAATAGAAATAAAAAGAAAACGAACAGTATACCCAGAAATAAATGTTAACATTAAGTAACGACATAGCGTCTATGGCGACTCGTCTGCTTTCTTAGAAAAACATGACGTTGAAAATTTGACATTGAAATTTATTTTAAATATAATGAGATATATTAACGGTAAAAAAATAAATTGTAAATCATAATTTTAATACAAATTGAAAAGATAACTACTATTAATATTATTTTTAAAATTCATATTATTTTAAAAATTCAGTTAAAATAATTAAAATTAATAAAAAATAAAACTTGATAAAAGCATAATTTAAAAAAATAAAATAGATGAAATTAGCTAGACTATATGCCCAAACATATATTTAATATTATTTCTTAATTTAAATTTAAAATTCAGTGAAACATCTCTTTAATGCGCATGTGCAATTACGTCAGCATAAACGTCACTTTAATCCAATAATGTTCTAATAGACGAAACATCGCTCAAAAAAATTTTCCGCTTTGTCATAGATGTTTCTAAAATTTTTCTGATACATTAAAATATATACATCATCTTCCCATATTCGTACAGATATCTGGTGATGCTCGGAAAAATCACATTGTACACCTCCGTGTGGCTTAATCCCTTCTTTATCTGTGGAGACATTGTCCAGCATCCACGACGACAAAGGGAGGGTGTTATATAGCATTTCAAAGAAACTTTTCTTTGGTTTTAATGAATTTTTCTTGTTTCTTAATACTTTGTTTAGCTTTTAGAATAACATCTTCAATTATTCCAATTCTCCTTTGGATTTCTGTATCACAGTTTCCATCATGTACTGATTCAAAATTCTATGAGAAAATTTAAAAAAGACTATGGCTGCTCCATCTTTTGATAGCGAACTCTCTAATTACGAAGACGACTTCTATGTGTTATATCGTTTCATAGCATCGGCGACCATGGCTCTCCACAATCTCCTATCCTTTGTAGCACTTTCTCACAGACGGTGTGTGGTGAGTCTCTAACTATTCTATCGCTACTACCATGGACATATGCCTCACCTGTTCCCACCAGGTTTGACCTTGACGGCTAGGATCCGCTATGCCATTTACATAGTAAACAAATTCCTGACACTCTCTCCGTATTCCATTGGCGAGAGGTAAATTTTACTCAAACAGCTTTTTCAAACGTACCACGACCCTATGGAACAGACTCCCAAGAGAATTTTTCCCCGATCACTACAATCTTCACCTGTTCAAGTCTAAAGTAAACCGTTATCATCCCTTCATATCTATATAAACTACCCCTTAACGTAACTCACTTCCTCAAGTCACTCTCGGGCCTTGTACAGGGTAAACCATACTGTAAGAAAAAAAGTAACATTTGACTTTTTTCCGTCGCTCCCACCACACGATCCGCCATTACTTTAAATAAGCTCGTCGGGTAGGTTAAGCGCCGTTTTTTTATTTCTTGTTTTTTTTTTGTTTTTTTTTTTTCGAGCTCTTTTGCTATTGAGATCTTCTGTGAATTTCAAATTCTCTATAACTTTTTCCTCGTTATGCACCCAAGAAATTTTAAGTCTTTTTCTGATTCTCAATATGTGTTCTTTAAGTTTCTATTTCCTTAAGACTTCCTCGTTATTTTCGCGTTTCATCCATATTATTTTCAGCCAGCATCCTTCTGTAGAATCAGGTTTTTGTTGTGGCGTGTCTCTTTATCTTTGAGGAAATTGTTCCCCATGGAGTGGCATATTGCAAGATTAAGATTCCATAGCCGTTTAGCAGTTCGTTTTTTTTTTGTTTTTTTTTCTATCGAAATTTCCCTGTTTCTTTTTATTGTTTATTTTTGAGGCGGGAGGCGATTTTTTTTTTTTTTTTTAGATTTTGGAATGCATCATTAACTATTCTAATGCACCTTCAGTCAGCGTTTCCATCAACTGTTATAACATTTCCCAGCTAGTGAAATTTTTGTACTTGCTTTATTTGGATGTCTCTAGTTTGTAGCGCACAACATGGACTGTCCCTTTTGTTAACGACCAAAGATTGTCTCTTCTTGCAGCTCATTGTTAGCCATATCCTTTTGCTTTCCTTTACCGCCTTGTTGAGAAGTACCTAGTTTCGTTCTGTGTTTCCTGTCAACGCAGTGTTATCTACGCATCCTATGTTATTAACATTGTGCCTACTAATAATAAATCTTAGTAGGACATGTAGTTCTCCGAGAAAGGTTCAATTCATACAGTAAGAAAACACACCCTTGTTTTACAGGAGAATCAGAGTTAATATTTACCTCTTGAAGTGCTGGGAGCTGAGTAATTCTTAAGCCTAACATTGTTCCATATTCCGTACCGATAAATACCATGAAAAAAAAAGCATTTATTTTATTTTATAATTTTCACGTGATTTTTACTGGATACCCATATTCAAGTAGATGGACTGTTTTATTTATAATCTGCGCCCTCTGGTAGGATACAAACCCACGTCCCCCTTGACAGGTGAAACCATTGTTACATCCGACATGCTTATGCCACTTCCATTACTTCTTTAGAAATCTGTTTGTTTAAGCCTGGAGACAAAGCAAATATGTAATTTCGAGAATCTATGATAAGAAGGCTTTCGCTTAAAGGCACTATTTAGCCTTGCTTAATTGGTAACAATCTACGGGACACAGCTGTTTTAGCAGAGAAGTATACCCGAACATATTCAGCCAGCCAATATCTCTCTCTCTCTCTCTCTATATATATATATATATAGGTATAGATGTCCAGTCCGTAAACGGTGAGGATAATCCAACAAGATTAACTTAATATAAAATATTAAGTGTTATATCTATATAGAGAGCTCAATGGATATTATCCAGAGCAATATGATATTTATAAATGAAAACTCAACACGTCATTTAAATTGATAATAAATTATAATTCATTTCAATGAGCTTAATTAGCTCATTTCATCAGACCACACAATATTCCTTTCATTTGGTACAAAAAATTTTGCCGGAATAAGCATTTTCTTTAACTGAAGAGAAGGAAAAAAATATAAAAGGAAAAGAGAAAAAGGAAAAGAGGGCCAGGACTTAGGCATTGGCGTCAAATCGGCTGAGAGTGTTCAGACCAGTCGTGAAGAGGTTATATATATATATATATAAATTTATTTATTTTTTGTTTACACAACTCACACCCCTGAAGGTGATCTCGGAAGTAGATTGAATGAACTTGGAAACATTGAGAAATGAATGATAATAACATCTGTCAACGTTATAGTTTATTTCTGACATCTTTCAATTATAATACGGGAAAGAATTTCCGTGAGTATGAACGGATTTTATTAAAAATAAGCAGACACAATGTTTGCAATTTATTTAATCTGACATGTCTAAAAGAAAATTTGCTGCACACACACACACACACACATATATATATATATATATATATATATATATATAGAGAGAGAGAGAGAGAGAGAGAGAGAGAAGCATATTTAGTTGAATAATTTGGACATACGTCGATTTTTATTTTGATCCTCTCGAATTCTATTACGGACTTCTTAATGCTGATATTAAATTCATTAAGAAAGCGCTCTACTTTTCTTTCCTTTACATTTTTATTTTCCCAAGTGCTTTCAGTCTCACCCGAGATCATCTTTAAGGGCTATTAAATGGTCTCCTAAGCCCTGTTATGTTATCTATTTGCTCACGCCATCAATCATGTCATCGCCGCTTTCCACTTTTCGTCTTCCCCGCTATCCGTCTTGTGAATATCAGATTCACCAAGCTCTCCTTCTCATTACATGTCCCCAAAATTTCAGTTGTCTCTTCCTGAGGTGAAATATGTTTCCTTTTTGTTTCCATTATCTCTAAAATCTTGCTCGCATCTTCAGTCCATGGTACCATCAAAAATGTTAAAAGCATTTTTTAAAAAAATTTGGTCTATAACTGACTTTGGTAATGGCCAGCGTGGAAATAAACACCATTAATCTATTTCTGTTATTACTATTTAAATATTGCATATATTGCTAAAGAATTAATGGATTTATTCTTAATCCGATATTTTCATTGCTTTAGAACGTTCGAAATTCGGGCTAAATATTTTTTCTTGTGTCAGCGAAGGAGGGGGATGGTAAAAATTAGTATAGGACATTTGAGCGACGTTTTTTTTTGTTTTTTTTTTTTTAGATTTTTATGAAACTTTCAGGACTTATTCACAAATAAATTAAATTATTTTTTAAATCATTTTTTAGACATTTTTTTTATCTCTATTACCTCCTAGTTATTTAGTTTTTTGAAATTTCTGGAAACTAATTTTGTACTGCTTAACGTTTATATTAGTTTTGTTTTTTGCCTTTTAAACATTTCACCCTAAGTAAGGCAAAACCGACACTAGTATGTAAGGGGTTCCAGTGAAAGAAAAATCTGGGTACAGGGATTATTGAAGAAAGGACAAAAGATGAACGGGATTCAAGAAGATAGAAGATGGCAAATGACGTCGCATTTAAAATTTTTGAGATTGTAGCTATCAAGGTACCATGTTAACGGAAGAAAGTTCCACAGGCGGGAAGTGCGAGAAAAGAAACTTTTAGAGTAAAAGTGGCAATCACATTTACTTATTTCAACCGTAAAGGGTGGGACCCGGAATTTCAGTCTAGTAGCACGCTTAAATTCATGTGGTCCGGGCACTAGGAAAAAAGCTTGACAGATATGGCAACAGTATTCAATGCACAGACGTATGGTAGATTTATAAATGCAAGATAGATTATGATGAGAAAAGCTTTCTGGTCGGACACAACCTTCCTAGCAGTAGATGCAGCTATAGATTCAATGTAATAGTTTCACTTTAGGTCGGTTGAAAAAGGCCAAGGAAGCAGCGTGTTTTATATGCAGAATTCCTTAGAGAATTTAAATAACCATTTTTTTTGGTAAAACAAGGACACCCACTTGTCGAATATCTGTTCTAAATAGTAAAATAAAAATGCAATAAAACTAAAACCTTAATTAACTAGAAAATCTAATTAAATACTTTTATAAATAAGATATATTACGGATACTTCTGTCTTAAGAAAAAAAATCAAAGAATAATTAATTTGATAAGAATTATTTTAACTTTTTTTTAATTTAGAATAATCTATAATTTTTTTTTTTTATAAGCGTTTCACCCCGAGCAAGCGTTTCACTGCCACTACTGCGCAGGGGGCTACGTAGAATAGAGAAAGGATGATTAAATATGTTAAATCTTTTAAATTTCTGCATTAATTTGTATCGGTTAGGTGATTTTGTTATTAAATAAAATGTACGTACATCTGTGTTTACAACAATCAGCACAGTTGTCCATATACGACATTATCAGAAAATAACAAAACATTAGATTACAGAAAGCATTTTCATGGTTTTTAAAGATTACTGGCTAGTTAAACATTCTATGAGAAATGCGCTCTAGTTTTTATTCCTCAAGTAATTTTTACAGATATGTCACCCATATAAAATTTCGTCTGCCAGTACAATTGTCAATCTGAATTAATGTATATCGGCGGTGTTTAAATTTAAAGTAATATTTGTTTCAAATCTTATTAATTACACTTTAAATAAGCTAATATTCCTCAAAAAAGTATATTTTGAATTTTTTTTTAATAAAGATAATTACATTATGATAAGAGATCAGCGATTTTTAACAATATCAAAGTGAAAACTCCTAGCAGCCAATTTGTATTAGTTTTAAAATACAGTAAAGTGTTTTGCTTATTGAAAATATTAAATTTAATCTATTAGTTAGAAATTGAAATTAAAATAAAAACTTTGAAAAAGATGTTTCATTTTTAAAAATATATCGCGTTTATAAGGTAATTACTTGAAACGTTGCTATAATGGATACTTGTATTTGAAATATACGCCCCATTTATCATTTTTGTTTTGAACAGTGCGTATTGCACCGAATGTACAGGTCGGTAGACGTAATACACACTGTTTACAATAAAAATAAAAGTAGGCAACCAAAACAAATATATTTTCCTGGATTAATAAAGAATTAGAAATTAAAATATTGGTTAACAGTGAAAGATAAAATCAGAGTCGCACAAAAAAAATTCTGATGAAATAAAATCAAATGAACAAATAGGACAAGTCATTGAAGGATTAGAGAATGGAAGAATATGAAAATTGATGACAAAAGTAAAGTAAGTATAACAGAATTATAAAAGAAGATGACAACAGGAATAAGAGACGACTAACATTAAAATGGAATAAATAATAAGAGAATAATGATAGAACGAATTACAAGGAATAAAGGAAGAATAGCAGAATGACAACTGGGATTGCAAAAGGAATAAGCGAAAAATAACAGAATAAGAATGAAATAAGACAAGTGGATATACAAGGAGTAACAAACAGTAAAAACCACGAAAGTAAAAAAAATAAGAGAATATAATGAAAAAATATAGCAATAAATAACGTTCGATTTCTAAACGATCGATTTCTATATCTGTTATCGAACAGAAGAAAGAAAAGTGGATAAGAATGAAAGATGTTTAAAAATGTAGTAAAGAAAGAAAGAAAGAAAGTAGTATAGTAGACCAAACAAAGAAAAAAGATACAAAGAAAAAAGAAACCGAACAAAGGAAGAAAGAAGGACGAAAGTAAGAAACAAAGAAAAAGAACGAAGAATAAAGATGGAAGAAAAAAGAGAGGAAAAATGAAAGAAAAAGGAAGAACGAAGAAAAAGAAGATTAACAGATAGAAAGAAAGGAGCATAGTAAACTGAACAAAAGAAGAAAGATGAAACAAAAGTAAAACACAAAGACAAAAGAACGAAAAAAAAAGAAGTAAAGAAAAGACGGACAGAAGAAAGAAAAAAAGAAAGAAAGAAAGAAAGAACGAAGAAAACCCGAAAAAAATAAAAATAAAAAATGACACAAAAGAAAGACAGAAAGAAAGAAAGAAAGAAAGAAAGAAAGAAAGAAAGAAATAAAGAAAAACGCAAAGGAAAAAGGAAAGAAAATGCGTAAAGACGTAATATGAAAAGAAAGAAACATGAAATTATGTAAAACGAAGGAAAATTGTCAAGGAGATATTTAATATCCTTAAAGAGTGAAACTCGTGAAGAATCGAAGTCCTTTGAAGTGAATGAAGAAGACAGAGAAGGACGAGATTACGACGAGATTTGAACGTGATTTAATGAATGAAATACAAACGAAAGACGAACGAAATGAAGCCAACACGTCAGTCAAAAGACAGAAATCAGTAAGAAAAAAAAACAAATAAAGGAACGCAAAGAAAGTCGGAAGAGTGGATCGATGTTTGTATTTCTTCTTCACACATACAAAGAGAGAAAGAAAGAGTGAGTGAGAGAAGAAGAGATAACTGCTTTTAGCTTATTTGATGTTTGTTTGAGCCAAAGAAAAAAAAATTGAATAAAACTTGTGAACGTCACTCAAAGCCATTAAACTGATTTGATTTAGGCAAATAAGCTTTCAGGGCCGCTTATGTTCGCTGCTGTTTGTCGGGTCACGTGTAGCGTTTGGAATCTGCACGAATTTCACTATTCAAAATTGCCAAAATATGTTCCTTGTTTGGCTCTAACTGAAAAAGAGGAAAAAAATAGAAACAGGAAATATTTTTTACTTACTAATTTATTTCTGTAGAATTTATTCCTTGGTGAAATGCGACACCGTTTTCTGAAATGTGGATCGTAGAAAAGGATTTTAGATAAACATTTGTCATTCAGTACTCGGATTATTTTAGTAATTAATTGTAATAAAAAAAAAGCATTAAATAATTTTTTTTTGCTTTAAATGATAATTTCATCAAATAAGGAGGATAATGTTCAGTGAAGCACCCAGCGAATGACTGTTCTGGAAAGTGCCAGTTCTCAGGAAAATACTGTCAGGTTAGAACTTCCTTCTTACTTTTGAAATATGGAGGGTGATTTAATTCCGTAGAAATGGCTTGACGCGCTCTTGGCACTAAAGGTCTGGACTAGCGTAACAAGACAATGGGGCTCATCTGAAGGCATTGAAATTATTATTGGGAAAAATGAATATCAAAATGTGATTTCAAGATTTATGCAATAAAAAGCCCGATGCGCAGTTTACTGAAAAATGTATGTAACGAACAGCAGAGGGATCACTTGAAGTTCATTGCGCAAAGAAGTATCAATATGATCACTAAATTAACTTAATCACCAATTATCATAATTATGTCAGTTGAAAATAAACAAGCAGAGAAAGGGTTTTGTTTTCAGCATTATATATATATATATATATATATAATGCTGAAAACATATATATATATATATATATATATATATATATATATATATATATATTAATCATCCATAAAACAAGCCTGTTTCTCTGTATCACAGCTCATCAATGTGGCTAGACACATACACTTGCTTCTGGCCGGGATATATATATATATATATGCAAGTCACGTTAAAAATGACAAAGCGCTATAGCTAAGTTTTTATATAATTTTTTATGTGAACTTTTTTCTTTTCAGAACATGCATTATATAAAAATTGTCCTAATGTTTTATTTTCCCAAGCGCTTTCGGCTATACTTCTAGCCATTATCAAGGATGAATTTTATATTTCAGTCACTTTCTCACCGACAGGATTGTACTTCCCGCTGTCTTTTCTCACGGCATCTACTATATCCTTAATTTCCAACTTTCTCACTCTATTTACATTATTCGGACTATTGTCTTCATCTTTGTTGACATTTGTACGATGTTTCAGCCATTGTACATTTTGGTCTTCTTCCGGTGCTAGGAATTTCGAACCAAACCATTTATTACGAACACTGGGGTATATCCTTCTTATTCTTTTGTGTGAATCCTCTTAAGGACACATGGACCAGTGGATATAGATGTTGGTTAGTTCCAGTGACTTGACCCAAAGAGTTGTGAGTTCAATACTAGGCTATAGCAGTGGTGAACAAGTAACGAGTTAGAGTCGGGTTAGAAGGAGATAACTCATGACTACCAAAGAGGCTTCGCATAAAGGAATGAGAATGATATATTTCAGTGATCGTAATGAAGAGTTTAGTTTGAAATTCCTTGCACTTGAAGAAGGCCGGATTGTACAACGGCCGAATTGTCGTACAAATGGCAGCAAAGATGAGGAAAATAGTTAGGATAATGTAAATAGTATAAATACTACCTCATTTCAGAAGTATAGACAAATATCCCACCTTTTTCTTACGCTTCTTCGTCATCAGCCATACCATTTTTAATTTTTATTTTCTCTCTTTCCTTTCCCTTTTCTGTAGCCCAGAGTGGTAGTATTACTTTACTTTGGCAAAACGATTAAAAAAAATGAATACATAAATTCTTTTGTGTATATATGTAATGTCATAGGAATGTTTTACATCATAAATATTTAATATATAACTCTACATACAAGTACTTTTGGATGGTAATGTGCATGATGGCGCATGTGTGTGTTTGTTTGTCGGTAACGTTAGTTAATATTAGTGTATATGCGTATGTGTGTGGAAGAAAGATCTATAGACATTTTCGATTAAATCATTGAAAATGTGGGGAGAAGTTGTGTGGATATATAAATGCTGTTACCACTTGTGTCATCAAAACATAACAAGATTGAAATAAGTTTTGTAGCTGAAATTTTTCATTCAAGATAGAATTTGGTATTATTTTATCTATTTTTATGCATTATTTTTACGTATTATCTAGAATAACATTCAAATTTCTTTTTAATTTCATGCTTCATGTAGAATATTTTGTTAAAAAATACTTGTGAATATTAACTTTTATGTTAAGCATAAACTGAAGAAGGCCAGAGTGTACAACGGCCGAAAAGTCGTGAATATGGCAACAAAGATGTGGACGACAGTCCGAAGAGTGTAAATGATGTAAATAATAAATTATGACTAAATAATTTGGATAGTTATTCTGTTGATAAGAACAACGTTTTAATTAACTCAAGATTTATCTAAAGTCTGTCGATATGTAAGTCAATCCAACTTTCCT
>JBBBDQ010000738.1:1265000-1577500 GCA_037127315.1 Ascarosepion bandense
AAAACGAAGCTACTGTCAATTAACCATCATCGACAATCTCACCTACCTCCCATTAGCATGGACCAGGCTTGCCTCCCAGAGAGTAAAACACTACGCCTCCTTGGTCTCACACTTTCAGCGGACCTCAAATGGAATGACTATATCGAATCCATTGCTAAATCCGCTGCTATGAAAGTCGGTTCTCTGTGTAGGGCCCGGAAGTTTTTTCCGTCTAAATCTATCCTGCACATTTACAAATCTACCATCCGCCCGTGCATTGAATACTGCTGCCATATCTGGTCGGGTGCCCCTGCTGTTCTCCTCGGGCTTCTCGATAAGGTTCAGAGGAGGGTCTGTAATGTGATAGATACCGACTTGGCAGACCGCCTGCAGTCTCTCTCCCACCGGCGAGACGTGGCTTCGCTGTGTCTCTTCTATAAATACTTTCACGGCTTCTGCTCCGATGAACTTAGATCACTGGTGCCCCATAAATACGAATTTGCACGAGATACTAGATTAGCAACTAGCTCCCACCCTTTTACAGTGAAATCGATAAAATGCAGCCGTAACTTCTACTCCAACAGTTTCTTTCCTCGCACTTCCCGACTGTGGAATTCTCTTCCAAACGATTGCTTCCCCGACGGCTACAATCTCCAGGAGTTTAAATGTAAGGTCAATAGACACCTCCTAACACACTAACCTGCTCCCATTCTATCAAACACTCTTCCCATCTGCCCGACACTCATCCTCGCTATCCTTACTCATCTATCACCTTTCTCCTGACATTCCCTATGTCTATCCACTCCTTCTCTTTACCTTCCCCTATGTAGCCCCATGCGCAATAGTGGCAGTGGAATGCCTTGCTTGGGGTGAGATGATTAAAAAAAAAAAAAAAAAAAAAAAAGTATGAATTTCTTTTTAGTTTGGGATTAATTATATATTTTGAATAACATGGGGTTAAATGTTTTCTTTAAAGTTGGAACATTTTTGTTGTCATATATGTTGGCTTGAAAATGAAGATAGTGAAAAAAATCTAGGCGCTGATTTATATTTTGATAAGATTCGATAGCGACACTCTCGAGAATTTTCCTTCCAAATAAGTTACTTTCAGTTTGAATATGTGTGGCATTCTTTAGATCAAAATTATTGTTGAGTTTATTTCTATGTATGACTAATGCATTTGCTAAACATGTTCATAGAAACGTAGTTTTTTTTCCTGCAAATTTCCCGAATATATATAATAAATAAATTGCCATGATTGTTCCATGTGCTTTGTTGTGTAATAGATAACAGTTCCGAGTGAGAAATCGGAGAACCGAGTTCGAATTCGTTGTATTTACTTATGCACAAGTACCTTTGGTAAGGGTGTCAATCCATCTCTTCTCCCCCAGCTTTAGATTGAATTGCAGGAGAGATTGGTTTCTATAGCTTTTGTTGGCAACCGGTCTACCACAGAAAATAATATGGCAACCTGCTGTGGAAAAATCTTTTACCTAGCCAGTCATGTCTCGAAAGAGACATGATCGTCCAAGTGTGTATCACGTATGGCAATTAACTGACTGATATTATTACTTGATACAAAATAAAATGATTGCATTTGTCTTAGAAGAAGAAACCCATGGGATACGCATGTACGAAATGTTAAATATCTTGGTAGTATTTTAACAGAGAACGGAAAATGTGACACCAAAATCCGAAGGAGCATTGAAATAGCGAAAAATGTCTTCTATAAGATAAACGAAAAAGAAAAAAAAATAGAAAAATACATTAGAAACAAAAAATATTTCTCAGTTGTTATCAGTCTTCATTTATAACAACGAATGCTGGGCAATCTCTTTGCAGACAAGGAAGAAACTTTAGTCAACAGAAATGTGGTTATACAGAAGGATACTGATAATTCCATCGACCAAACCTGAGAATAACAAAAATGTTGTAGGGAAAATGAAAACAAAAACGAGAGTTATACATAGACTCAGAAAGCCGGTTGAAATTCCATAACGAGGAAATGGGACTTGGAGAATTTGACACTGACAGGACAGATTGAAGGCAAGAGAGGAAGAAGAAATCAGTGAATAACCTACTTAACGAGCTTCTGTAATTGGTTGGAAGGATAGGGATTAAGCGAGATAGTAACAAGGCAAAAGTTATTAAGAGCTACAATGGAAAAAAGTTGTGGAGAGTCATGATCGCCTCAGTGCGGAAGCGATATGACCCATAGAAGATGATGAGGAAGAACAACAGCAACAATGCGATTTGTATATAGAATTGGTTAAAACGAAATGTAAATATTGTGATTTGACAAAGGAAAATAAAGGAAAATTCTGATAAAAAAAATAAGTGCGTATGCAATAAAACAGAGAATACCGTGGAACCTCGGTTCACGAATTTAATCCGTTTCTGAAGACTGTTCATGATCCTAAATGTTCGTAAACTGAAACCATTTTCTTCATAAGAATTATTATAAAATAGATTAACACGTTCCTAGACCCTTCAGATGATTACTTATTCAAAATTTTGCCGGAAAAGTTTCAATATAATATTAGGCTCAAACGTCCTAAAAAGAAAGCACCGAGAAGTTTTGAGCAATGTTTTTTCCGGTATATCCGTTAAACCCATTTAAGCCCACTATACAGTATCTCTGCTAATTTTATTTGGAATGAAGAGAAAAAATGACACATAAAATAAAAGCACAGTACAACCATCACAGGCAACCTCTCCTGCCTCCCATAAGCATGGACCAAGCGATTCTCCCTGAGAGCAACACACTGCGCCTCCTCGGCCTTACCCTCTCCTCAGACCTCAAATGGAACCACTATATTGAATCCATAGCTAAATCTACTGCTAAGAAGGTTGGGTCACTATGTCGATCCAGGATGGTTTTTTTTCCGCCTGAATCCATCCTGCATATATACAAGTCAACCATCCGTCCGCGCATGGAGTACTGCTGCCATTTATGGTCAGGCGCCCCTGCTGTTCTCCTCAGTGTTCTTGACAGGCTCCAAAGGAGAGTCTGTAATATGATAGGTACTGATCTGGTGGTTCGTCTGCAGCCACTTCCCCACCGTCGAAATGTGGCCTCCCTTTATCTGTTCTATAAATACTTTCATGGCTTCTGCTCGGTCGAACTTAAGTCACTGGTGCCTCCTCAACAGGTGTTTACTCGTGCAACCAGACTGGCAACTGGGTCCCATCCATTCACTGTCAGGTTAGCCAAATGCAGACGACAATTCTAATCCTGCAGCTTCGTCTCTCGCACTTCCCGCCTGTGGAACTCGTTCCCATATTCTTGCTTTCCTGATGGCTACAACCTCCAGAAATTGAAATGCAATATCAATACTCATCTATTAACCACTGGACTCTAGCTCTCTTCCCACCCCCGTATATCCTTCCCTTTCTCTCCACCTATGTATCTGTCATCGCACCTGCATTCTCAGCTTTCTATTGCTCCTTTCTAACTAATTGTACTCCTCACTCTTTTCTAATTAATCTTTTTACAGTTATGTAGCCTCCCGCTCATCACTTTTTTACTCTCGCCTCGATCAAAAACCCGGTGTGGGCGACAAAGCGAACCTCGCTGCCGAGCTTGAAAAGGACATCCAATCCGTAGTGGACTGCGGTAGGAAATGGCTCGTGAACTTCAATGCTTCCAGACCGAAGTTGCTATCAATTAACCATCATAGACAATCGCACCTACCTCCCATTAGCTTGCCTCCCTGAGAGTAAAACACTACGCCTCCTTGGCCTTACACTCTCAGCGGACCTCAAATGGAATGGCTATATCGAATCCATTGCTAAGTCCGCTGCTAAGAATGTCGGTTCTCTGTGCAGGGCCCGTAAATTTTTCCCGTCTGAATCTCTCCTGCAGATATATAAATCTACCATCCGCCCGTGTATTGAATACTGCTGCCACATCTGGTCGGGTGCCCCTGCTACTCTCCTCAGGCTTCTTGACAAAATACAACGGAGAATCTGTACCGGCTTCTGCTCCGATGAACTTAGTTCATTGGCGCCGCCTAGGTACGAATTTACACGAGATACTAGATTAGCAACTAGATCCCACCCTTTGATAGTGAAACAGAGAAAGATGTAACCGTAATTTCTACTCCAACAGCTTCTTTTCTCACGCTTCCCGCCTGTGGAATTCCCTACCACATGCCTGCTCCCCCGACAGCTACAATCTCCAGGAGTTTAAATGTAAGGTCAATAGACACCTCCTAACACACTAACTTGCACCTATTCTCTCAAACACTCTCACCATCTAACCAACCCTCATTCTCGGTATCCTTACTCGTCTATCACACTCCTTCTGACATTTCCTATATCTAACCATCCTTTCTCATCACTTCCCGACCCTATGTAACCCCCTGCGCAATAGTGGCAGTGAAATGCCTTGCTCGGAGTGAAACGATTAAAAAAAAAATTATAGTTTATATATAAATATCTAACAGATTCCCGTTAATTCTTAATTATATTCTGTTGTGAATTGTGTAATTCAAGACTTTTCTTGAATGTACTATTCTCGGTATTCGAAGGACTATACATACAAGTCTTAGCTCTTATGACATCAATATCAGCACACACACATACATACACAAATACATATCAGCACACACACATACATACACAAATATATATATATATATATATATATATATTGTAGATTGATCTTGTTCAGCGGAACATCAACCCCAAAGACCGAAATCCAAATCTTTTGAACACAATTATGTGGCTTCAATTAAATATATTCTTTCATTATAGATAAAAAGTACTTTTGGTCATTTTGCTATAAATTATATTGTTGGTAATTCTACTATAAATTAGCTGTTCACTTTGCTTTAAAAATATATTGTTGGTTATTTTACTCGAAATATGTATTTTTGGTAAATTTATTATTAAATATGCATTGTTTGTTCTTTTTTGAGAAGCGGAAGTTTGAAATCAGGGTTTTACTTTCCCCTGTTGGTCTACCTGCCTGGACTGACAAGATCCATCTACTTCCATTTCTTGTGTATATATATATATATATATATATATATATATATGTGTGTGTGTGTGTGTGTGTGTGTGTGTGTGTGTGTGTGTCTGTGTGTGCGTGTAAAATGTTTATGTATATAAATATTAACATATATATATGCAATTTCTTATACATATTATATTATTTATATTTAATATACGCATGATACTTATTTGAAAGCGCTCAATATCAGTGATAGAGTTAATATATTCATATAGATAGGTGTGATTTTGTGATTCTGGGTTTCAGGCTCTTGCGATCGTCAGAAAGAGTTTGTCTGACGATGGCAAGAGCGTGAAACCCAGGGTCACAAACTTACACCTATATATATATATATATATATATATATATATGTGTGTGTGTGTGTGTGTGTGTGTGTGTGTGTATGCATGTCTTTGCATTTGCTCGTATGCATGAGCGTACAAATAGAGACATATGCGCATAAATTCAAATAATAATAAATAAAAAATTTTATTACACACCTAAACTCCTGTGTATGAGGATAAAATACACCCGACAGAAAAAATATAACACAAAACGCATCCACACTTCTACTAGACATGTCTGCACAAACATTTATATGCGCAAAAGCCATGTATTCAATTATCAAAGCAGAATAGCATACATTTTTTTAGGTACCTCCACTCAATTTTGATACCTAAATTTAAAGGGATTTTTTTTTAATTAAAAGTTTTCTTGAACCTTTAATTTTAGCATTAATTGAAAGCAAAGAGATTAAATTTACTAATTCCAGTAAGCAAAATATTCTGGTGTATTTCAAACTGAAATTATATTGATTAGAATAAAAACGTTTCAATTTTTTAAAAATTAAATTTTTAGCCATTTCTCATCGATCGACACATTTTGTAAACAGAAGCCAATTCTCGGTATTAAAAAATCTTGCAAAAATAGAATATACTTTGCTGACACATTATTTTATTCAAATAGCAAACTTAAACTTACCTTAATCTAATTTGAACTTTTAATTTCTTACTACCTAAAAGGGTTCTTAATTACAGTAGTCTTGTTATCAGGAGTTATCATCGTGTTATTAGAGGCGATAGTTGACATGACAGACAGAAGCCATCAAAAAATGCTAAGTATGGAAGAAGAATTTGACATAATTTTATTTAGCTTAATCGTATGCTTCGTTTTTTGGTTTTTAACTATGTCGTAAAATTAAAAATTTAACATCATATTTTCGGCAGTTATCTAATATTTTATAGAATTTTAGTTAGTTTAGCTTTATAGCCTTACGTTTGAAAATGTTTTATGAAAACTAAAAATACAAATTACAAAGATTTCCTTTTAAGATAATTTTACAATTTAACAGGTGAGAATGAAATTATATAACATGACGGAGGTAACTCAATAATTCATAAAATGTTATGGCATTTATTAATTTTTTTAATATCTATTTTTCATATTCTTTATCAGATACCGCCACATTTTGCAATTACTTTTTTAACAAATTAGGAAATTAGGAATTAAAATATAAAACGTTAAATTTTAAGCGGATGATTTGCAATTCCTCTTGAGTGTTGAAACGTGGGGCATAGGGAACACGGAAGCGAAATGAAAGAATTGTAGTATGCTGAAAGTGTTTGTAATTTGTTTTCCTACAAGAAGCGCAACTTTTGAAACACGTGAACTTTTAATGCTATATATCATGTACGGTCACGTATGAGTCATCAATATGCACACAATAAAAAGGTTTTAATTATTTTAAAAATTGAATGGCTCCATTATTTTTATTAAGCTTTTCATTTTTCGATTCGGAAATATAGTCTTCACGTATTAACTTAATAACATTAAGACATTGGACATTAGAAAATATTTCTGTAACTTTATAAATTATTATAATAAAAATAATAAAAATGAAAGAAATTCTTTAAAAATTCATTATTAATTGAAAAAAAAATTCTAGGTTATGATATCTTTAATATATATTATTTATAAAATCAATTAAAATTTTATATATATCTATAGATCTATATATATATATATCTATATATATAGATACAAAATGGTATAATTTTATTGCATTTTTGTTTTCATAATTCAGAGTAGATTTTCTGAAAAAGGGCTAATTTAGAAAAAAAAATACAATTGATTATCATTCCCCCATGACTCCTTAATTTAATTATTATTAGTTATGTGGGCGAACTCTCGCAAATTTCTAGATATTCCAATAAATAATTGTTGTGGGGTAAGATATGTAAAAAAAAATTTTACCAAGATTTTCTAAAAATAATTATTTAAAAAATGATTTCAGTCATTTATGAATAAGTCCGGAAATTTTCACAAAAATCAGACCATTATTTAATTTTTGCAAGAATTTTAACGTTTATGTTTTTCACCAGCAAAAAAAGTGACTTGTGTAATATTACGTTTGCCGTAATAAACCCTTGTAAAAATTGCGTCACTCACGGACAAAAGAAAAAACAAGATTTTATACCAAAATTTCGTCCGTGTTAGAAAGAATTAAAGAAAAATTTTAAAATAATTAAAAAATACTTTGATCTCTCCTCTTAATAACATGAACATTTTTTCATACAAAATTTTGCTTTTCTTTAGTTTAGGGCCTTTTTCTTCATACTATGATGTTTTTCTCAGCGAATTCGTGGAGGTACTTATTTTTTTTACTTCACATCTCTCAAGAAACGTAAGTTTCCGCATTAAATGAGCCATAAGTAGTCGATGGGTCGTTAAGCAAACAAATCAAAACCCATCATAAATGTTGAGTACCATGTACCATGTATTCAATTGTAAAAGCAGAATAACTTATCATATTTTTATTACTTCAGACCTCACAAGAAAATTAAATTTCATCATTAATTTGATATGCTATCACTCAAATTAATCAATTGATATTGAGGTCTTTAATAACAAATTCTGCTTACCTTAAAAATATTTCTAACGATAAATACACATACATATGTATATAATTTATTACTATTACTGCTTTGTACATTATATATACATATATATTAGTCATCCACATACAAGCCTGCTTCACTCTATCTAAGCTCATTAGTGTGGCGATATATATAAAGGAAATCTCAACATATCATTTAAAGTGGTTATAAATTATAATTAATTTCTATGAACGAATTAGTTCATTTCTTCAGACTACACTATATTCGTTGCATTCGGTACAAATATTTTCCCAGAATGTCTATATATAAATTTATTTATTACTATTAATTGAATACATTACTTACAAGTACGATTTACCTTAAACAGTATCTAGTAGAATTAATATTTTATTTTATATCTGTGGAAGAACGCAATCTTATATATATATATATATATATATATATATATATATATATATAATGAGGGTAAGAAGAAACGGGAAGAAAAAAGAGAGTGAGGGAGAAAGAACAGTCAGATTTTTCGTATTGCGATGGAATCATTTCTCCATTTTTCGTGAAGTTTCTTAAATGTCCCCTAACGTCAACTATGAATTTCCATTTAATTAGTACACTTTAGATACAGCTCATGGCTCTATAAGCATTTTTCTGTTTGTTCTTTGTTAATGTTTAAGGTAAACGTATTTAATCATTCATTTATCGGATTTTGCTAAACTTAATTTCCGTCAAAAGAAAAAATGCTCCCGGTAAATAATTGACAAAGCCATTATGACATTTATTTAAATAAATGCAAACTTTTAAGTTTTTTCTTATATGTTGGAGAATATGGTATACGTCATTCACACACACACACACACGCACACACACACACACACACACACACATATTATTCATAATATTCAGCATATCGCTTTCAAAGCTTATCAACGACAGTGGGGTCATTTTCTATATTCACGCACATTTACGTATATCTATATATATATATATATATATATATATATATATGTGTGTGTGTGTGTGTGTGTGTGTGTGTGTGTGTGTGCGTGTGTATGTGTGTATTTGTATTTTTTAATCAACATATTTTTAATCAATGCATTATATGCGCGTGTGTCTAATAGAATAAAGAAAAGAGAACAAAATAGGAATTGTATCTTAATCTAACATGTTTCACTTTTATTTCAACTTCTTCAGAGACCGAGAGGAAAATATAAAATAACAATAAAGAGACAGTATACTGGTATGTTGTGATTTGAGGTTAATTCTTATTGGTCGGATATGTGTCACGTGTATTAAAGCAATAGTTGATTATTTTTAAATGTATAGCGTGGAATATCTTCTGTATAATAGTGTATGTGTATGTTTGTATAGAACCGCTTGTCTGTTTAGGTGTATGTTGGACAGTAGGTCTTGTTAATTAATATATGCGTACATACGTGTGTGTATATGATACACGAGTCACAATGTTTAAATGTTATGTTTGAGAATATTTTGAACGGTAAAATGCGTGTTTATGTAGAGAACGTTTGCGTGTCTGAGTATATGTAGGACAGTGACGTTAATTAATATAAGTATATATGTGTGTGAGGAATGGTCTGTAAGCGTTTCCAATTATACCGTTGAAAATGTAGCCATATATTACGAGGATTTTGAATTTGAATATTTTATGTAAACGTATATGGGTGAGTGTGTATGTGGAAATGTTGTTGTCACTCCCATTGTGGGTTGCTGAAATGCAATTGATTGGCCAGCACGTTCAGCTGACTTGGTCCTAATGGTTTTCTTCTTTTTGGGACTACTCACGGACAAAGTTTATAGTCGAAAAGCAAGAGGTGTTATTGATTTAAAGAATTACATAAGAAATGCATTTCAAGAAATTAATACGCAAACATACTTAGGCAAAAATATGAAGACTAGATTTCAAAGCTGTGTAAATTGTGATGGACAACAGTTCGATCATTTGCGTTGATCAAGTTTAAGCAATTTTGAATTATTTTACACAAATTTTATTTGTTAATGTAATAATTATTAGTAAATATAGCTGTATATGTAATCGCAAAATAAATGTTATTAACATTCTGCCTACTTTTAGACAACCCTCTTTGAAAAAAAAAATATATAGATAGATAGATAGATAGATAGATAGATAGATAGATAATGTGTATATGTGTGTGCGTGTGTGTATGTGTGTGTGTGTTAGAATCTTATCGATTCGTCAGAATGGTGGCCTCTTGGTGTTATCGGTCTGGGGAGGCGACCCCAGCGTGCGATACATTTGGAAAGAGGCTGAAAACTACACCACCGACAAACTCAAGCCATGTGAGAGAAACGTAGTACACGGATCTCTTCGGATACCATCAATGTTTATCTTTGAAGAATGAAGATTAAAAACTGTTTAAGAAGCTAAGCAGTATAAAGACGAATGAAGTGTACAAAAGTAGGCACCTCCACTAAATCGCTTAAAAAAAAACAGCATAGTATGAATAAAAAAGACCCCAAACTTAATAAAAACTAACTTTTTCTATCAAAATGTTTATAGTATTTTTAAGAGGAAAGATCAAAGTATTTTTTAATTATTTTTAAGAAAAAATTTAATCCCTTTTAACACGTTCGAAATTTTGGTAAAAAATCTTGTTTTGGTTTTTCTTAGCGGGTAACCAAATCGTTACGAGAGTTTACAATTGAAAACGTAATATTACATAACTCAGTTTTTTTCCAGTGACAAACACATTCATTCGGAAATTCTTGCAAAAATCAAATAATTGTTGGATTTTAATGAAACTTTCAGGACTTATTCACAATTCATGAAATTAACTTTGAAATTATTATTTCTAAAAATATTTGGTAAAATATGGTTTTTTTTTACATTTGTTACTCTCTTCACGTAAATTCATGAAATCTTAGGAAATTAAATTTTGTTCTGATAATTGGTTTTATTAGTTAAACGGAGGACTCATTGGGAAATGTAAAGCATCTATTTTTTTTTTAAATCGTTTAAAATTTCCGAAAATCTACCCCCAATAATAAAATAAAAAAATGCAATATAGCTGTGACATTATTTAATTTGATAAGCTTTTAATTGCTTGAATAAATAATATAAATTAAGGACATTACAGTCTGAAAATTTTTTTTCGATTAATAATGAAATTTCAAAAGAATTGTTTTCATTTTTTTTTTAATTATAATAATTTATAAAGTTTCAAAAAGATTTTTAAAATACTTCAAAGATTTGTCTGGGTCTAGTTTAAAAATGTATTAAACGAAGATTATACTAACCAATCGAAAATTTAAAAAAATAATACACATCGACGTGCCTTCCTATTTTAAAAATAGTTTTCATTTTTGTGTGTGTGTATTTGAAGTTGTTTTGTATGTTAACCCTCTAGGGCCATTCGTATCATATTTGATACAGAATGAAAACAAGCCTTGAAAGAAATATTTTCCTGAAAAATTTTTTAAGAGAAATATTTTATAAATTTCAAATGAAAGCAGTACTGACTGCTCAGTCAATGAATACCAAATGTTTCCTTATAGGGAAATACCAAATGTTTCCTTATAGGGAAATACTGTATCAAATATGATACGAATGGCCCTAGAGGGTTAATTTCTGTGTGTACATTAAAAGGTCATGTGTTTCAATGTTTCTTCCCCTTACTGGAAAAGAATTTGTATCACTTGTGATCGCCATACACTTATCTTATCTCGCATCTGTCAACACATTTCAATTATGGTGGGAATTCTAAATTTCCTGCTATAAATAAGTAATACATGTGTAAATCAGATTAAGTTAACATTACATTTTCTAATTTTTCAAAAATAATGTGTCACAGATGTATATTTTATTTTTGCAAGATTTTTAAACACGAAAATTAACTTTTGTTTACAAATCTGTCGATCGCTAAAAAATGGCCGAAAAATTGAAAAATTAAAATCATCTCAAAATATTATATTCCCATCAATATAATATTTATTGAAAATACACCAGTATATTTTGCTTATTGGAAATAATAAATTGAATCATTTAGCTTTCAATTAAAACTAAAATGAAAATGTGAAGAATTTTTTTTTATTTTTAAAAATTCAATTTAAAATTTACATGTCGAAAATGAGTAGAGGTACCTAAAAAACTGAATAAGAAATTACGCTTCATAGAATTGTTAAAATACTACAACTTCGATAGAAAAATTGCGAACATTTATCTACGAATGCTGATGGTCCCCAAATCAGCACAAATACTTTGGTCAATATCAGAAGATAAGAATTGTTGAAATAGATGTATGTAAATGTACATATCTAATTTATTTCCTTTATATAGCAATGTGTCGCCCTCGGCTGTTCTGCGATGGAACGTCCGGAAATCAACATTAAATAATCGAAAGAGAATTGATAATAAACGATTGCGCTGAAACACTTTCAAGCAATAATGACTGACGCTTCCATTACAGATTAATGTACTTAGACACTATATGTATAGATGCATACTTGTATATATTTATTATGTTTAATATATGGAATAATATGTACATAATGCGTATGTGAGAATAGGATGCGACTGATAAATTGTCATTTAAATTTTGCAAATAAGGAAAATAACACTGACATATTATTTTAACAGATATTTTAACTAAAAATAACCCAAAAATATCTTGGAATACTAAAGAGTTAATTTATTCAATAAGATTACCATTGACTTCAACCACGGCCTTCAGACGACTTCAGAATCTCTTGCATCTCTTATGGGTGGTCTCCTTGTCTAAATTGATGAATGCTTTCATCTTTGATTTTATGAAGCGTTATCTTAGTCGCTTGCTCAAATTCGCCCCAAACATAATAATCAAGGGGGTTGCACTGTTGGGGAGTATGTGGCCAGAGGTAAGGGGTGATGTAGTCGCAGAAATTATGACTGTGTTCTCATGCTTATGTGGCATAGTGCAGAGTCCTGTTGCCAAACATAGGTTCTTCCAGCAGTCATCCTCTTCACCCAGGCCAGCACTACCTTCTCAAGGCACTTTTTGCAGATCTTTGTGTTGAGTCTGAGATTTTCAGCAACAAATTCGGGAGTTCTTTTCTCATCAGAACGATCAGAATGACGAAAAAATGGAGACCATTCTTACAGAAAATAAGAATGATTTGAGAAGGAAAAATTATGGAACACGATTAAAAAGAAATTTATTAGTAAACTAATTCATGATGAAAAGAACGATACGACGTTCAAAGTGAATATAAAATGGAAAAATATTACTCATGAAACAATTACACCAACATGCTCCCTCTGTCTATTCGGAAAATAGAGGGCGCGAATAAAATGCATCTTCTGTTTACATAGAGCAGGTTGGTGTAACTTAATATGAACCGCTTCAAGTTTTCTGCAAAAACTGTGAAAGAACCGTTCGCATATTTATTTGCACAGTCCGGATTATCAAGCAAGTGCTGGCCAATGGCTAAATCATACGCTGACTAAGTCGTTCTCAAAGAGTAACTCAGACTACCTAGTCTTATACTGACAGGAACTTGCTGACAAATTTTGAATTCTAGTTGTTGATAGGTTCTGGTATTATGTACATAATTGCATTGCTTTGAAACCATCTTTGACAAATAAGGGAAACACCGAATAAGTTAAAAACTCAACACGCAACCTGACAGTAGAAAAACCTAATGTAATACAAGCCAGAACTTTTACAGTAGGTACCTCCACAGTACTCCACAAATTTTGATACCTAAATTTAAACTGAAATTTTAAAGATAAATAAGTTGTCTTCAAGCTTTAAAATTAGCTTTAACCGAAAGTCAAGAGATTAAATTTAGTAATTCCAGTAAGCAAAAAACACACTGGTGTATTTTTAACCGAAATTATATTGGTCGGAATGTAAAATTTTGCTGATTAAATTTTTTTAAAAATATACCGGCATTTTTGATTGATTGACACATTACGTAAACAGTAGCTAAATTTCTATTTTAAAAATCTTGCAAAAATTAAATATACCTCGCTGACACGTTTTTAAGTCAATTTTTTTAATTGAAACTTACCTTTACCTGATTTCAAGCTAGTAGTAACTGCTTACTGCCTGGAAATTTACGGTAAAACCTTTTTTTTAATACTGTATCCCTCGGTGATGACAAATGATTTAATGGCTACCGGAATTTGTCAAGAACGCTAAGTATGGGGTCCAAAAGTGCCGAAATTTCATGTAGCTTAAAGCGTATTTTTTAATTTATTTTTTCTTGGTTTTTAACTAAATATTAAAAATAAAAATTTAACATATTTTCAGCAATTATATAATATTTTATAGAATTTTAGTTTAGATTTATAGCCAGACATTTGAATATGCTTTCTGAATAAATAAACATTTAAAAATTTAAATTTCTTTTAAAATAATTTTAATTTAATAAGAAATAAACAAATTAAAATATCCGAACTAACTTGTGTTATTTATTAATATTTTTATTATGTATTTTTCATATTATTAATAAGTCATCATTAAGTTTAAGGCATGATAAAAATATTTAATTTAATGTTTATAGTACTGCAGATGTCAATACATATATTTGCTTACAGTATTTTTATGCAATACCTTGCATTTGGAGAAAAGACATTCTGGAATATTTTGTGGACCTGAAAAGGGCCTTTTTTTTCTTTTGTTGCCTGTTCAACCCTGCTCATCTTCATGATAAAGATCCTGCATAACATAGTCAGCACCAACTTCGTATTTGTTCAATTGATAGTTGTCGACAACATCATTGAGATAGAAAATCCTATAAGATGGATTTACAAAACTCATGATGTAGCCGACATATTGACGGTTTACGCCATCAATTGTCCAAATATGTCTGATGGCTTTGCCAACTATGTTACTGTTGAGTATTTCATGCATGCCTTCAGCAAATTCAGGATATTCTTTCAGTAAAGAAAAATTGATAGATCTTTCAAGTCCATTATATGTCTCTGAATCATGGCTCTTCTACGTTTCTCCAGCTTGCTATCTTTTGCCATGTTCCTTCTACCAATTTCTTCTTCAACTTGTTCATTCTGCGACTTCTTCTGTTCAGTCTCCCAACTGCAAGTATTGATCGAATTGGCTAACATCAAGATCATCGATGAATTTCTTCACTTGATTCCGCTTGGCCTTAATGATATCACTTATGCTGGATACATAAGCATTAGGCGTAAGTTTCTTTTTTTCACAAAAGTCTCCAATAATGCTTTTAGCTAGCATGATGTGCTGCCTCAATCATGTTAGCAACGACTTGGAAAAAGCATCTACCGTTGCAAATGATTTTTGATACTACCTGCTTAAAAACGCCACAGCTCTTTTAAACAGGCAGTTATCATTTGCCGAAATAAATGTTTATTTGTGGTGGGAATCAGTAAAGAGTCAGAAACTTCCACTGATAATGGATTTCCAAAGAAGTCCTTCTAACACGAAAAGATATCCATGGGGGCCTTAGTGTTTGCCTTCAGATTTTCAACGACCCCTTTGACGATGTTCATAGTGTCAATAAGGTCTTTCTGGGTTGCAACATCCGTGTAGAAGGTACTCATCCAAGGCCCTGTTAACAACTTTCCTATGATTCCCAGCACTTGCATTTCGATGATAGCGGCTTCTTCTGTACATAAGGTCTGCAACCTTGTGATGGGTTCATTTGTAGAGGAAAATCTCATTACAAATTTTTTGCACTTTTCAAAAATGAGAAAATAATTTGCACCTAGATGAAAAATTATATGCAACCGATTTTGTCAGAATCTAGGGATTAGGGACAATGGAAACCATTGCTGGCGAAAAAAAAGACTTCATTGTGTTAACATGCCAAATTTATCACTACATCTGAGGAAATTCATGGCTACAATAATTCGCCATGCTAGGCACTCACTCACATTTGAATTTCCCATGGAGTTGATATCTCAGTCCTTTAGGACTTTCCTCGTTATCGATGCAACTGCTTCTAAAGGATGTAAGTTACAATGAAATTATTTTAATTCAACCTGCCACTCCTTTTCTGTTAAAAAGATTGCAGGATGATTGACAGGAGCTCGATCTGTCACACAAATTTTCGAAATAATGTTTTTGAAATTGTCATCAACACATTGGCCAGTAGAATGTGAGCCTACTTGAGCCGACTTGTTGATGCAGTGACAAATATGCTGCTTGTAATCTTTTGCAGTCCCTCCAGGAAGACGTTACAGAGACACAAGATGATGGGGTTAAGAAACAGTTCACATGGATCCCATCTTGCGTTGTGGAGTCGAAAAATAAAGTGCAGTTTTCTGCATGCGTCAACGCATCGAACGTCATGACATCTGAAAGGAAACCGAACTCCCCAACCATTCTATAGACAGCTGTAGAACTGCTCTTAAAATTGTGATGATCTAATAAAAGTGTTTTCGAAATAGAATTTACCAGTTCACTAACACGAGAAGCAGTCACTCCATTTAAGAGAGTCATAATGGACCTTCCAGGTAGTGATTTGATCCAAACTATTTGTTTGGTCTTTGTTTTGTAGTGGATTTCGTTAAGGGATGCAATTGTTTGTAGTTTTTTTGACAGATGTTTCTTCAATAGAGATGTTTTAGATGTAGAAGGAGTGGCAGATGTATGCTGGCTTGTAGTTGCTGGAGAGAGAGTTTCAGCTGCTGGAGAGAGGGTTTCAGTTTGCTGCAGAGAGGGTTTCAGTTTGCTGCAGAGAGGGTTTCAGTTTGCTGCAGTGAGGGTTCGAGTTGCTGCAGTGAGGGTTTGAGTTGCTGCATAGAGGGTTCGAGTTGCTGTAGAGATGGTTTCTGGTGAAATGTTTTTAAGTACATCCAGTAATATTGTATTTAAATTTGATAAAGTTGCAGTTGCATCAGTCAAGGTTGCAGTGGCATTGGAAAGATTTTGAGTTGTAGCAGGCTTGTCGTCAGTTACATCTGGTATGTTAGAAGTTGTGGCAGAGGTCGAACAGGCAATAGAAGATGTGGACATAACAGAATGGGCCATCTGTTTTAATTTTTTTTTCTTTTTCTTGAATAATGCTAAACTTTTCACGTGAAACCTTCTTTTGTATAATTTGTAAAGTTCATGTATTTTATGTAACTTTATTTCGGGGAAACCGTTTTTTGCATTAATCTTGGTGGCTCATTTTGCTATCATCCGTTGCGACCCATATTTTTGTGCAGCTTTTGAAAAATATGGTTACACAAAATTGTTGTGCCTGTTTCTATATTGTGTACTTAATTATAATTTGTTTAGTTTTATTTATCTGAAATAAAATAAAACAATTGATTTATTTTAATGAAACTTAATGACTTATCCACAAATAGAATTATTTTTGAAATAGGTTTAAAGATATTTTTAACAAATTAATTAAATTTTACCCCCTCCACAATTAGTTTAATAAGTAGGATAATTTTTAAAAAATTACAATCATAAGTTTTAGTTACAAACAATTAAAACTATTTCATTAAATTTTCCAGTTTCTTCAGAAAAAATATGTGAAACAAAATTTTAAATGGCAGTTAAATTTTTTCCAATCAAATGTCAAAATCTTAAACTGAAACTAAAATGAAAGCCTTTTCATTTTTTAAAATCTTTTTCAAACTTTACGTATCACAAAAAATCAGATAAATTTAATTTAAGACTTATTTTAAGTCTTTTTCTTGGAGGGGGAGTTAGGAGTGATTTTTTTGCTGGCACATTTGTCGAAAAACATCTCAAAAAGACAAAACTGACAAAAGAAATTCAAGTAGAACTTTTTTAATGGTCAGTTATGTAATATTATATAAAAAGTTACCATACATGATAATTCTTCAAATTAGAAAAAAAAACGAACTTTTATCGTGAAGATTTAGAAGTTCAATTATGAAAATTTTTTTCACATTTTTTTGCTATACATATTTTTTTTAAAAATTATCATGAAATAAGTTAATGCACCTACAGTCACAATTAATTAAAAAATTGAAGAACTGAAAAAAAATACTTACTTTAAATGTTTAAAGAATGACTTGCAAAACAGGCTGTTGAATTTTATAAACGTCTTGAAGGGACTTGAATCAGAATCAAAGTGCGGTTTCTGTCGTTTTTCATGTAAGAGCGGTAATTAGAAACACTTGTTAACTTCTAAAATCAATACGACCCCTATGAAAACTTGTTATGACCCCTATGGAACATCGTACTTAATAAAAATGAACATATTTACGCACAAATTTTTTATTTTTATTTTTAAAACAAATCAGTACACCCTAAAAATGCAAAGTACAACTGTTTTCTATTTCCACAGAAAATTGAAGGGATGGATGAATAGAATTGAGTTGGGTATGATTAGCCACGTCATCGTTGGTGGAATCGAAAGTAGAAAAAGTATCATCAACATAACGTAGATATATGTGGCGCTTTACAGTATTCTTCGAGTAAAAGGCTTTCATGAAAACCAACAAAGTTAACTAATTTTTTTAATCGTTTCGCCCCAAGAAAGGTGGTACGGCCACTGACAAAAGTAAAAATTTAAGCAGGAGGAGAGCGAACAGAAAGACGAACTATAATATCGGGGTTCCTGTAGTACCATATTGCGCATGGACGGGCGTCCCTTCATGAACCTCCGGTGGGCAACCCCGAGGCCACATTATGCTGCAGGCTGCGCCAGTCTCCATTCCTCACAGGCTGCAAATAGTAACCAACTGATTCTGCCCTAGTCCTCTCTCCTCAACCAAAACACCATGAAAAAGAACGAACAAAATACCAAAATCAAACCAGCTACTCGGAAAACGCCCAAACCTCACTGTGTCTCTTTCACTAACATACGCAGTATCCGCACTAACTTTTATAGCGTAGAAGCATTTCTCCAAACTAACTCACCCGATATCTTAGCTCTATGTGAAACTAACCTTGACCCGTCTATCTGAGTTCTATGTTCCTGGTTACCTTCCTCTCTTCAGGAAGGACTCCAACGTCCATATGCATGGGCTTGGTGGATATGTCAGTGAACACCTCCTCTTAGCTAGAGTAACATCTCTCGAATCCCGGGACCAGTCTTTCATGTGCTTCCGTCTCTCACTTCTAAGCTCTGTTAGCTATCTCTTCTTCCTCTACCGCTCCCCCTCCTCCTCTGACTGTTCGGTACTTGACACCATCTCTGACAATATCGACAAGGATATTTCTCCGCACCCAGCAAAGCACGGCGATGGCTTGATCATACTTTGAGACTGTTTTTGAGCTGCAGGGCCTGGAGAGCTGGTAACCATCCAAGGTGTCAAGGACAGTGTCAAATAACAAGAATTATTGGAGGCAAACCTGCTGAAATCTGCCAGAGCTCTGCACATGGGCTGCAATTTCAAGTTTCAACAATCTTTTTATAGCCATTATTTTCATTGTACTTTTCAATAAGGTTTTTAAGTTCCTGAGACAGAGGCTTGTCCATTTTCTTTCCTGAGTAGGACACCTTGTGTTTGCAATCAGAGTCCAAAAACCAACATATCAAGAAACAATGTGGTAGATGATTGTGCCAGCAGTTAAATCACCTTATATAGCAAAATAATAGACTGGCCAGATTTGTTTGTTATGGTAGAACGCACATATCACTTTTGATTGTTCTGGATTTTATACATCAATGATAAACTACGTGATAACAAAGTATAATATCTGGATGGGGGGTAGACTTTTGCAAAGACATTTTTCAAAGTTTTATAATATTAAGAATTAGTGTGAAATTTTTAATATGTAATTTTATATCAAAGGAAAATGTGATGAATCTGCTTATACTTAAGAAACATTGAAATTGAAAAAATATGTGTTGTTTTCTGTTAAATTATACAAAATATATAAATTTTAAAAGGGGGTGTAAGCTTTTGCTAGGCAATATATATATATATATATATATATATATATATATATATATATAAGATAAATGCAAATATAAAAACGTTTCTCAGGACTTTTTAAAATGGAGGCTATGAAATCTATGATCGTACTTTTTTATCAATTAATTCCAAATAAGGCAAGAAAGACACTAAGATGCAAGGTGTGAAAGAGAATGAGAAAATGCTTTAGAGAGAGCTAGAAACCTAATCCTAAACATGAAACATCAACTCATGCTCACCGGAGAGGAGTATGAACTGGACTTTATATGAACCTATCTACTGGGTGTTGTTGAGTTATTTATCGATACATTTCTATACACTGGGTTATAGTTATTCAAAACAATCTGTAGATGACGGGCAAAGCAATGAATGTAAAGACTGTCTTGTAGTGGTTGATAAGCTATTCCACAAATTACACAAAAAAAAATCGACCTGAAAATTTTATTTAATCTACGAGGGTAGATTCTTCTATTGGCTTTGTCTATGTTTTGGGATACCACGTCTAGCATTTAATTAATTTTTCTCAGTTATAGCCCGCCTTGCTTCCACTGTACCTAAGTCCGTACTACCAGGCCCAGATACTGAACTTACAATTACTACGCTAACAAATTTACGAAGATTTTATAAAGGTTCAATTGAAATTCACTGAAAGTTACACAGATTGACAGATATATATCATTCCTGTCTACCCTTAGAATGGACTACGCGAGTTTCTTAGAGAACAATGCACTGCGCCTCCTAGTCTCACTCTCTCAAATGACCTCAAATGGAATGACTACATTGAATCCATAGCTGCATCTACTGCGAGGAAGTTTGGTTCACCGTGTCGGGCAAGAAAGTTTTTTTCTCGTCAGAATCCATTTTGCACACTGAATATTGTTGCTATATTTGTTCTCGACAAAATTCACGGGAGGATCTGCAATATAATCAATCATAACTTGGCAACCCACCTTCAGTCACTTCCTTACTGACGTGATGTGGCTTCTCTTTGTCTTTTCTACAAATATTTTCATGGCAACTGATCTGTCGAGCGTTTTCCCTGTTACCCCGACCACATGTTTCACTCGCGTTAGTAAATTGGCATCAAGGTCCCAGCCTTTTACCGTAGAAATAGTTAAATGCAACCGCCTTTTCTACACTAACAGTTTCTTTTCTCGCACTTCCCACTTGTGGAACTCACTTCCATTTGCTTGCTTCTCTGATAATTACAATCTCCAAAAGTTTATATGCAACGTCAATTGCCATTTTTACCTATCCATCACTTATCTTTTTTTCGACAGCCCCTGTACCTTTTTCATCTCAATATAAGCCCCTATGCACCAGTAGCATTTCTACCTTGATTTATAAAAAAGATATCTGAAGATTTACAATTAGTATGCCAACAAATAAACGAAAATTATATAAAGGGTTCAATTGAAATACACTGAAAGTCACACATATCTACAGTCGCTTGAAGAAGGCCGAATGCTACAATGGTGAAAACTTTTGGATAATTATAAAGATTAGAAGATTAGTCCTAATGTAAGGAATGGAAATAATAATAACCTCTTATCCCAGAAATTCAGACAGAAATTCTGAAATAAGTTTTTATATTCTGGGGTTTGTTGTTACTTATAATGAATCATCTAGTGATTAAAGAGAATTTGAATATGGCAATGATTCAGCTGACGATATATGACCTGTCAATATCTTTGGTGTTATGACTAATAAAGAAACCAAATATTGATTTAAGAGAATTGTTGCTATAATGAAGCCGTTTATGTCTGAATTTCTGGGATGAGTTTTATCACTATTTGCATGCAGACTTTTGTACACTTCTTTGTTTTCATCACAGCGTTTCGGCCGTTGTGCCTCGGCCTTCATCTTCCCTTTCCAGTCTTGATAAAGTTCAAATGTGTCTCCATATCCTTGTTGGATAAGAATTATTTTCCACTCTCCTACCTCTCTCTGACAGGCGGAAAGTTTCTAGTATCTCATTACTCTATCGCCACTTCCATGGAAATTGCTCGAACGAACTACATTTTTTGGTTCCGTCAGGTATAACCTTCACGACTAAGACCCGTCATGACACTTACATAGTAGAAAACCACCCACATTCACTTCGTATTCTATCGGCGAGAAGTAAATTCCACTTAAACAGCTTCTCCGTGCGAACTACTTCTCTACGGAACCGACTCATAACATGATGTTTCCCCAATCTCTACAATATTATTCTGTTCAAGGCTAGGGTTAGCCATTATCTCCCTTCTTATCCGCTCAAATTGTCTCCTTACTTAACTCCCTACCTCGAGTGGCTCCCAGGCTTTGTAAAGGCTGAATCACACTTCAAAAAATAATTTTGTTTTTTTAATGATTCCACCCCAAGTAAAGCGGGAATGCAACTAGTACGCAGGGGAGAGGGTTGTGCAGGGGATGACAGTGAAATAGGAAACTGAGATTAGGAAGGATTGAGGTCAAAACAAAAGATGAACGGGGATTCAAGAAAACAAAAGATGGCAATTGATACTGCATTTAAAATTCTGAATATTGTAGTTATCAGGGAAGCAAGTAAACAGAAGTGGGTTTTATAGACGGGAAGAGCGAAAAAAGAAATGTGTTTGGATATAAGTGATGGTTATACTTACCTATTCAACATTCAAAAGTTTTGAATCTAGATGCACGCTTGTAAAACTTCCTTCCGAATTCATGTTTAGCAGTCTTTAATCTTTTCTTGTTCTGCTCACTGTTTATATTTCTGTTCTATAATTCTTCCACGTCGGTTAAAAAATATCTTGTTGGAGTTTTTATATCCGAATTTTAATTGTTGGTTATTAATCCGATAGGGAATTAAGAGAATTAGTAAGTTAGGATGAGCTCAGTGAAAACAATAAAAATTTTCTGAGCAGTTGATGATATGGTGTCACGTACTGACATCGAATGTATATATATTTGTATATTTTTAAGAAAGATTACCAAAATTATTGCTCTTTCAGGATTAAGATAAAAAACACAGTACAAAGTTGACTAAACAAAACATTTAACCCTCTAGGGCCATTCGTATCGTATTGGATTAGTGGGGGATCTGTTTATTACTTCATAACAATATAGAACTGATCCCCCACTTTATGACAAGTAGAAGCCTTAATCATATTATATTATTAACCCTCTCGGGCCATTCGTATCATATTTGATACAGTATGAAAACAAACCTTGAAAGAAATATTTTCCGAAAAATTTTTTAAGAGAAATATTTTATAAATTTCAAATGAAAGCAGTACTGACTGCTCAGTCAATGAATACCAAATGTTTCCTTATAGGGAAATACCAAATGTTTCCTTATAGGGAAATACTCTATCAAATATGATACGAATGGCCCTAGAGGGTTAAGAAAATACGCTCAGCCATTAATTACTTTCAGAATTTATGTATTTTCAATAAATGGATAGCAAGAAGAAAGGACTGCTAACTGTATTCTTACGAAAGGCAATATCATCATCAAAGCAGACACAGTAAGTTGTGAGCTACGTATATGAAACGTCAAAATAATGCATATAAAGATATTATCTAGTTGGGACTTTAACCAGATGACGTTGAAACACCGGCTCCCGTACGATCACCGAAGTTAAACAACGTCGAGCCTAGCCAGTAACTCAATGGGTAACTGCTTCTTATTAACAGGTGCAGCAAGCTTGGATGTGTGAGTAGAATTATTAATCAGAGAACCGAGTTTCAATTCCCGCTGTGTACTTAATATTCTATTACTAGTAAATACTCTGGGAAAGATACGAATCCACCTCTTTTCTTCCCAGCTATGGGTAAATTAGTAAAATTTTATTACTAAACAATTATTATCTACCAAAAAAGGCCTATCCTGGGTATGACGATAAACTACATCTGGCAGCAAGGGATATTGTATGTTTTGAGAAGCTAGAGTCTAGAGGAAGTAAAAACTCTGAATCCAAACCAGCCTGGAGTCTGTCAGTCTGGCTTGCTGCAATACATGTAGTGCCATTCCGACTCTAAGGAATAACGGGACTCGTGCTCGTGATTTACATCAAGGTCTCACCAACTGCACTTTGCTAAAATCCGTTATTTTTAAAAGTGTTTTGTCAGAATTCTATAACTTTCTATTCCCTTTAAGGTTTAGTCAATAATAGATCTACACAACTTTATGTCTTTTAAGTAATTTTAACTCTTTATTCCTTTTTTGTCCTTCTATTCACAAAAGCTATTTAAATAGGTTGCTCGTTCTCTTAAATATATTCTGTGAGTATTAAATTCTCTTGATCCTCTTTCCTTGTTATACCTCCCAGAAATTCAATCCCTGATTGTAACAGTCAGTTTCTATGCATTTCTTATTCTTGAAACTTCCTCGTTGATCACGTGTTCTGTCCATGGTATTGTTAATATTTGTCGGTAGAATAATATCTGTGTCTCTTCTTCACCTGTGCGGAAACAGTCTTGCATTCTCTACCATACAGGAGATTAGATGTCAAGATACGTGCTTATTCATTCCTATACACTTTCCGATTTTTGTATCACGTTTCTAATTCGTCATCTACGAATTAGAAACGTGATATAAAAAATCGGAAGGTGTATAGAAATAGATAAATGTGCCTTCCAGAAACGAAGCACGTATCTTGACATCTAATCTCATGCAAGATTGTTGACAGGGAAAAAGCTGCGGATAACATATTTGAAGGACCTGAACAAGTAGATAACAGAACGGGGGTTGCGTGGTGTAACAGGAGAAAGCAAGAGTCACCAGGGATAGGGAGACGTGGAAAGCCAGGATCGCCTACGTCCTGAAAGAACAAAACACATAGAAGTAACAGAAGTTTGTAGATCATAAAATGTATTGCTTGCAATCTAAACTTATTTATAAATGGAATTTATCTGTGTGTGTATGTTTGTGTATGTCTGGGTGTGTGTGTGTCCGTTACCTAGCGACTCCGAAACGGCTGAACCTATTTTCTTCAAAATTTACACAGTTGTACTATAAGCCTCTGCGAGTGTTCTTAACTAGGTTTTGTGTGGAGGTACCCTCGATAAATCTCAAAAATCGATAATCGAAAAAATCGGGTTATAGAAGGAGTGGTCCAATTTTAATCAAATTTTATAGACTCATAGACAAAGACATAAGAAACGATATTCATAAGTTTCATGGTTGCAGTTCTTACAATAGTGCAGAAAATCGATAATATATATATATAAAAGGCAAGATGTTTGTGTGTGTGTGTCTGTTTATCTGTCTGTATATCCTTTATACAAATCCATAATTTTTATCCGATTCTCACCAAACTTCACACAAATATTCTTTAGGCTGAGTCAGAGCTCCAGGACCATAGATAAATTTTAAAGCTTTCATTACACCCGAGCAACGCCAGGCTATACTGCTAGTATTACTATAAAAACACATTTCGATTTCTTTTAGTTACGCATTTTTTATTTTGTTGTAAAAATTTATTGTTAGTAATTTTATTATAAAAATATACTGCTGATTTTTAGTTCACTCTTTGCCCATAGCTGAGTCCCTAATATGTGCTACAACCACGGTTAAGGATGGACCTTGGAACGGCAGCAATTAACAAGTGGTTAACAAGTCAAGGCTATAGAGATTCATACATTCCAAGGAAATTAGCACGTAAATGAATGTAGTGAACTCGACGGGTATTCAAACTCGGCTCTCCAAATCCCAATTCGAGACGCTATCAATTACTCCACAGTGTCTCTGCTGATAAATGAGCAAATGGAGATATAAATAAGGTGAAATGTTCGTTAGAAGAAAGCAAAGAATCATTTATCGGAGGTGCGAACAACGAAAATTGTGCAATGCAAGACTAACAACTATCGATGATGCAATTAGTACAACATCTTCGGCACACTCTTATACACTAACATCAGGACAGTTCACCGACAGTTTCTAAAAATAAAAAATTGGATGAGAACTTGAACTTGAAAAGACTTGAAGTGTTGATCAAATGTCCTGACTGCGAACTCTCTATCGGTGAATTGTCGGACTACGAAAAAAAAAGAAAAAAAGAATTTTCCACTGTTCAATAAGATAAGATATACCGGGTGTCAACCAAACGCAAATTCGTAAGAAAACTAAAAAAATCATCAGAATTTTCTTGTCGGTCATATTAAAGGGAACTTGTTCGAAAGAAATGTTTTTACCTATATATATATATATATATTTCTCCTCCTCTCGTAATAAGTATATATATTTATATGTATATTTATTTTAACGTGTTTCCTCTATTTTTGCTCTTCATTTTCGTTGCTGTTCTTTTCGTTTAATTTATTCTTCCAACGATTTTCCCTGATGATATGTTGGAAGAAAGGGCCTTAGGGACAGTCAATAAATTACTTGTTTTTAAAATAGTATACATATATATATATATATATGTGTGTGTGTGTGTGTGTGTGTGTGCGCGTGTGTGTGCGTGCGTGTGTGTGTGTGTGTGTGTGTGTGTGTGTGCGCGCGCGTAATCGTTTCGTCCCAGTGTAGGCAAGACTGCAAACTACTGCGCCGAGGATTACGCAGGGGTTAACAGAGTGTCGAAAAAATGGTATAGAGGATATCAAGGAAAGAATGGAATGAGATTTAGGGAGGTGGATGGGACTTAGGAGGATAACAGATAGCAATTGACATTACATTGAAACTTTTGGAGATTGCAGCTATCAGGGAATCAAATATACGGAAGTTCCACAGACGGGATGTGAGCAAAAAGAAATTAATAGAGTAGAAATGGAGATTGCATTTGACTATTTTGACGATATAAGAGTGTGATCTTGATGCCAATCTAAGAGCACGAGTAAATTCATGTCGTTGGTGCACCAGAGAAGGAAATTTGTTAGAGGAGAAAACGTGAAAATATTTGTAGAAAAGACAGTGAGAAGCCACATCTGGAACCTATTACGTTGCAAATCCTCTTATGGATCTTGTCGAAAACCTCGAGATGAATGGCAGGAGTGCATAAACAGATGTGTCAACAGTATTCAATGCACGGGCGAACGGTTGATGTAGTTGTTCCACTCCAGGTAGGTTGGTAGTGCGGCCAAAGAAACACAGTGTGTTGCTTTCTAGGATACTAGAGCCATTCATACCAATGGAAGGTAGGAAATGTTATCTATGATGGTTAAAAGAGGTTCGTGTTGGAAGCATAAAAATTTGCTAATCATTTCATCACAGACTGAAGGTCCTTTTCAAGAACAGCAGCAGGGTTTACTTTGTTAGCCTTGACAGATTTTTTATTGAAACGCGAATAAATGAAGGTGTCATTTGCATATATGAATACTTGTGAAATGATTACATCAGGAAGATCATTGATAAAGATCAGGAAAAGAGTAGGACCTAGGATAGATCCTTGAGGAACGACCGTGTTCGAATGAAAGGATCTGGAAGCGTGTCCGTTCAAAATTATCTTCATTTCACTATTTGATAGGAACGATCGGATTAAATCGAGTAATCGACCAGATATACCGTAGCCCTGTAGCTTGGGCAGAAGGCAGAATGCCAAACTCTGTCAAACGATTACGAGATATCCAGAACAATAGCTCGGGCTTCGCTTTTTAATCAAGAACTTGATATATATATATAAAATGATGGCCGTTAGCACACCAGCGGTAGACCTAGTGAAACGGAAGCCATATTGTTTGTCATAGAATAGGTTGTGAGATGTGAAATGATGATTTCAGCATTGATAATATCCTTGAAAACTTTGCCAAAAATGTGTAAAAGGCTAATAGATTGATAATCAGAGAGGCAAGAGGCTGCCCAGAGTGCTTAAAAATCGGAACTACAGAAGAAGACTTCCAAGAAGCAAGAAAGCAGAATGCATTGAGCTATAAAAGCTATATAACAGTGAGCTATAAGAGCTATAAAAAGGAGTTTGGAGAAAACAGGAGAGAGCCCAAGGACGATGACTGTAATTTCATCACCTCCGCTTGCCTTATGTGAATCAAGCTTAGAAATTAGGTTGGAAACCAAAGACGGGGTTATATATAAATTACTCAGTTGACCCTCAGTTCTAAGAAGTCAAGTGCGGTGTTGGAAAAGGTAACCGCAAGCAAGGAACTCAACCTTGTCCGCTGTAGATATATAGACCTCAAATTGATTAAATAGATCAATGATCACGGATTTGCTGTTGTTCAGCACACTTTGCAAAGCCGGCAGTAGGCACTGCGAGATGCTATTCGCTGTTTCTTTCTTTCAGAAAGCAACACAGGCCATACTTACATTCATTACGAATAGAGACAAAAAGACGCCTATTACAATCAGATAAAATCGGAAGAAAGGATTTCTGTGGGCAATAGGGACCGAGCAAGCAGGAGAGAACCAAGGAGATGAATAATCTTTGAGTCGGAATTCCATGTCTGTGATGAAAGCATTGATGTGGGCTTTCACCCAGGAGGAGTCCTCAGTGGCGCTGTCTCGAACAGGGAGACCGAAAACTTTATTACAAGGAACATCAGAAATGAAATCGCTGAACAAGACCCTGCCTGATCGTTGATAGTAGTAAGATATTCTACAGATAGAAGGCACCTAGGAGTAATAGGAATAAAAGAGATATAGACATCATAACATGATCAGAGTTGACAATAGGGAAGATCTGCCTGGCTTGACAAGAGTCAGGGACAGAAGTAAAGAATAGATCTAGAAGGGAAGTGCGTCCTTCAAGGTTACTGGAGAGAGACTGGGTGATAGAGAAGAAAGGTCAGTGAGAGGGTTTTTCAGCCACTTGGCATAACGGGCATTGTTGTCACCAAACACAAATATATTGGCCAACGGGTGGAAGGAAATGGTCTTGCCTATATTATCTAAAATACTATCCCACACAAAACAGTAAGCAGAGGAAGCGCAGTGATAGCAAAAAAAAAAAAAAACAACAGATAGCTGAGTGACCGGGAGACATATGAGAGTGTATTTTCTTTTTTTTAATCGTATCACCCCGAGCAAGGCGGTAATGCCACTGATGTGCAGGGGGCTACGTAATAGTGAAAAGATCGAAAAAGAGAAAGCCGGAAACTATATCCTAAACAGGGAACAAGGGATGAGCCTCTTAACCTGTTCAATAGACATGGGTGAAGTGAAGTGTGAACCGGGCGATAGATAGATCTATCTACTCCAATTGAAAAAAAAAAAGTGAGAAGATTGGAAAAGAGAAAGCCGGAAACCATACCCTAAACAGGGAACAAGGGATGAGCCTCTTAACCTGTTCAATAGACATGGGTGGAGTGTGAACCGGGCGATAGATAGATCTATCTACTCCAATTAGAGATTCAAGAGAGATCACACTAGCTAAAGGGAGATGTTTGCGGCCATAAACCCACAGGCCAAATATATGGACATTGGAGTCCTTCCTAAAGAGAGGAAGGTAGCTATTGATCAAAGGGGATTACAAAAGACATTAATAATAAAATAATGTAAAAAGGTCTACATTGAAGTATCTTTGTTAATCCGAGTCAACGTATTTAAGCACATATTTATTTCTGTTTGAATGTAACCATCAACTCACTCCTTTTGTTAAGTAAATTAGTGTTACTCAATAGTTTTAAGATGACAAGTTTTTTTCTAAAAGGCATAAATTACATCTATTTCCTATTCCATTATAAAAATTTGGTTTTTGTGATGATATCCAAGATAATAATTGTGTTTTTGTTGTTTTTTTTTTAAATATTTCTTTATAGATATACTTTATAGCTCTGTTATATTTCGTTCAGCACTGTTTTATGAACGCCATAAAAATATTTATACTTTGATGTATTGACGTGTATATGTAGATTTAATTATATATATATATATATATATATATGTGTGTGTGTGTGTGTGTGTGTATTAGGATAGATAGCAGCTCGAAATAAGGAAATTGGAGGGCCGAGTTCGAGTCCAAGTCATGTTCGTTATATTCCCTTATTCTTTGTATTTGTCACTGTCGCATTTATCATTGTTAATTTCTATCTAAGTTAAGCTTAGTAATCAAATCTTTCTTTTGGGCTAGTCGTTGTGGTTTTATGCGCATGTACTAAATATGCGCCGTGGTCCAGTGGATATCGGCTCGTAACGAGAAACCGGGGAGCCGAGTTCGAATTCCAGTTGAAATCCATTGTATTCACTTACGCGCAAATACCCTTGGGAAAGGTATTAATCCGTCTCTTCCTTCCAGTTATGGGTTAAATAACAGGAGAGATTGGGTTCTATAGCCTTGGTCGGCAACCAGTCTACTGCAGAAAGCAATGGCAACCTACTGCGGGATAATGTTCTGCCCAGTCAGTCATGTCTCTTTCGAGACAGGATCGCCCAAGCGTTTATCACGTATAGCACTTAACTGACTGACTGACTAAATGGACAGTTAGACCTCATCGTTTTACAGTTTAAATGCCGGGATGTAACTGTAAGTTCTATGCTAACAGTTTCTTCTCTCGCTCTTTTCGCTCGTGGAAAACTCTTTCGGCTTCTTGTCAGTTGTTATCTATAGTCTTTTTAATTATTATTATGCTACTGGTCCCTCTTTTTAAAAAAAAAATTATTCGCTTACGTTCAGTAACGCTTACGTTCAGTAACCATTGCATCTTAGTAGTTTTATTGATTCGCTTGTGTTGAAATCAATAAACTGAGAAGCAGCCAGTTTCTTAGATTATGTGTAGTGGATTTAATCAAAAGTTTTCTGCACCAAAATCAGGCTTCTGTATTAAATAAAGGACTAATCGTTAGCGAGCTTGTCTAATTTATAATTACTACGTAATTGGCGGTGTGATCCTCACTGGATATCTCGTATATTGTCTTATTCCGAAGCGAAGCTAAGTTTATCAATTCATACAATTCCTTCCGTCTGTAATGAATTGCACTGTTAATGTCTTGCAATTTATATTAAGCCTTTTGTCACTTACAAATGACACTCAATATTCAACGATTGCTGATAGACATAGGATGCAAACTGGAAAGGGTCTTTCGAAAACGTGTTATCTAAAAATCTTAGCACCGACTTTTCCACCTACAAACAAACATCTATTTTTTAATTTTATTTTATTTCATTTTTCTAACAAAAGAAGCCTTTGTAATTATTGGGTGACTGAAACTATTCAACAAAAGCGCTAGTTAAAAAGTCGAAAAGATAATTTTTTTTTCTTTCTATAATGCGTGCAATGGCGAGGATGCTACCTTCACCAGATATTGACATTACTCTCGCGTCTAATTGCTGATATCTTATAGATAATATCTTGTGTTTCCCTTTACAGTGCTGATGCCTTGAAGCAATTGGAATACTGAAAATAGTGGTTTTAATCAAACCAGGTCTGCATTTGTTGAGGAAAAAACTCGGGGAGGAAAACAGCTGCATTAGCATTTTTAACCCCAAAGGTCGTTCTCATTTAAGATTAACGAGAGATAATCCTCAGCTCATCCAAAATTGATTCTTAATCACTTGAGTGCGTAATCTGCAGATTAGGCTGACTTTGTTTTAACCCTTTGCAAAACATAATGGTAATCCGAGATTCATTTTTTTATTTATTTATTGTTTTATTTTTGACTTCATTAAGTCATTCATAAAATTATTTTATTACAACACGAAAAGCACTCTTGCCACTCAGCGACTGTCAGTAAACTACACTGGTAGACCGGGGGCGCTGAAAACTACATTTTCCTGACTTTGTAGAGGTTATCAGCCCAGACAGTGGAATCGGCGTGCCGAGTTCAAATTCAACCTGAGTTCTTTGTATGTCACCATACAAGTCTTATGAACAATTTGGGTCTTAGGGGGCACCATATGTAATGCAGCAGTAATCTATCGTGGAAAAAAGATAGGCCACATCCTATTCACACTAGTTTTTATTTCATAGTTTTTCTTCTCCTTCGGTGATTGCCACCTGAAGTCTAGAGAACACAATCTACCCTGTATTTAACGAATAGACGAGAAAAAACAGATTCATGCCTTTTTTTTTTCAAAATGATGAAAACGAAACAGTATTGAGCGGAAGTCGTCGATTTCACTTTCCATGTCTATAACCGATACACTTTTCGTATATTCATCTTATCAGGTATGACTCAATTTCTTCCACAACCTATCCGTTAAATCACATATCAGACTAGCCTTTTTAGCCTTGGTTGTTAGCCAGTCTGAGAAGAACAACTCTGAATTGCAATGGGTTTGGTCTTGGAGCTAGCTAATAAAAAACCTACTTGCTAGTGAAATCACAGCAGCATAACCTAGCGTTCTTTAGACTTTATGCCCAAGGGGGGCGTGTCTACAGGTTCAAGAAATAGACTGCAGTATACTCAGTATATATATATATATATATATATATATATATATATATATATATATATAATCGCTACATAATATAATATAATCGCTACATACATATAATAGCTATATAATTGCTATATCTATAATCGCTATATAATTGCTATATCTATAATCGCTACATTCTAGTTTCCGATTGTAGCCATCAAGGAGATTAAACCTATCCATTGCAGGATAAAATCCCAGTCCTAACTAATAAAGCAACAACTTTTTCGGGAAAATTCGACTTTATTCAACAACATAGTCTTCTTTTAGGTTGATCAGTTAGTCAGTTAAGTGCCATACGTGATACACGCTTGGGCGATCATGTCTCGAAAGACACATGACTGACGGTGCAGAAGATTATCCCGCAGTAGGTTGCCATTGCTTTTTGCGGTAGACTGGTTGCCGACCAAGGTTATAGAACCCAATCTGTCCTGTTATTTAACCCATAACTGGAAGGAAGAGACGGATTAATACCTTTCCCAAGGGTATTTGCGCGTAAGTGAATGCAATGAATTCAGCTGGAATTTGATGCCTTTTTGTTTTTGTTTTTTTGTTATTTTTTTGTAAAACAATTTGTCTCTGACCTAAAAATACGCCTGATTTTCTGAGATCGCTTCTTCATTGGAGCCACATCTATTTTCCTGGGGAATTGTTTTGAGGTATATGAACAGCCAGTAGTGCTTGGGGACCAGATATGGAAAATAGAGTGGATGTGGAAGCAATTCGAAGTGTAATTCATGTAGTTTTGCTGTCGTTGTGATCGACTTGTGGCACGGTGAGTTGTCTTGGTGAAATATCACTTTTTTCTTGTTCATTTGTGGCCGTTGCTTTGCTTGAACAGAATTTTTCCCTTCAGAAAGCAATACTTTATCAACACACTAAATTAACATTTTCCATTGTTTTGAAATTTGTAACAGTGTCTTCACTTAAATAACTGTAATTTGTAAACTAATAATTCGATTAGACCCACATTTTGTCACATGCCATTTGAAGGTTAGTACTTTATAAAAATCATATGGTTGTTTTATTAAAGGCGCTATTTTTATGTCAAGCCCGGGATTTATTGAGTGATGTGTTATAGGAATTAAATCCTATATATAGTGATGTGTTATAGGAATTAAATCCTATATATATATATATATATATATATATATATTAGAGAGAGAGAGAGAGAGAGAGAGAGAGAGAGAAAGAGAGAGATAAAAATCACATGAAAAGTTTTGTTTGGTAAACAATAATTACTAGGACAAATACCACCAAAATACTTAGCGGACGTAGTTACAGACTTACTAAGTGTTATTTTTATTTACTATTTAGAAATAAAATAAACAAAACTCCATTTACTACTATTGCAAATTCGAGGTAAATATTTTTGCGAACCAGTGAGAAATTATTTTGTAATGAACAGCTCGTATTCAAAAAGGTCACACCTCTATGTAAAATTAGATTTTGGATCTCCTTTCTGATATAAACATAGAAGCATACAGCTTCTCAGGGCTCAAAACAATTTCGGAGGCCAGTTTGATCTACACGTGCATACGCACGCACAGACACGCACGCACACAATAGAAGAGATGAACAAGAAACTAAAGACCGCAACTCTTCGAGTTAAGTCAATTTTTCGATTACTCAACGCTTTTACTCACTGGGCCATGTGTCCTTGGTTATATCAGTGAGTAAATTTGTAGGTATTATAAACCTAATGCTTCAATTTCAATTTGTAATAGAGTTCAAATTAAAATATCTATTTTTGTTAATTTTATCAAGTTCTCTGTGTCACTGACTCCCATATTGGAGAATTGAGTTACTAAAGGGAAGTAACTGAGACATATATTGAAGAAAACCTGTGATTAATTGAAAAAAAATGTGCAAAAGATACAGGAAATATCCAAGGATATATTCAAACGGTTACAAACACTGGTGGACAACGCTAGTGCCTTTGAAGAATTTTAACACTGTACTGTAGTATTGGAAATATTTATAGATGAATGAATTGTCTCCCTTTGTAGGGGTCGTTATTACTGGCCTCTGCTTTGGGCAGAAAGCAATCTATCACGGCCTCTTTTTTTCTGCGGCACTGGCAAGTCAACACGGACAAATTTAGCTTTATAAAACTCAACCAGCAGCCACATGATGTCCGAAAACGGAACGACCAAGAAGACAACATAGGATCGGGGATGTCCCAACAGTTACAGTAAAGCATCTGAAAACTGAATTTCCTCTTCAACCTGAAGACGAATATATTCTGACGTCGCAACAAAAAAATGTGAATATCTGTTAACCGATGAACTTTACTGCCTTCAGTTAAGTCCTCGCAAAAACCACTGTTTTTTTTTTTTTTTTTTTTGCAACCATTTTTTAAACCCTACTTTGTATCTTTCATTTCTTTCTTCCCCTCTTTGTTATAAAGTCTTTCTATTTTCCACTCAAGTTTGGTGTTGTCCTGTTTTCCCTCGCCTTGTTGCTTAAAATGCTATTTTACCCTAATTTTTTGCAGTGGACAAATAATTGGTCACAAAAAAAAAATCAAAGGGTATAAAAACCCGCACATTTTTTCTAAAATTATACTTTTTAAAATAGAACATGCCAATGATTAATAAAGTTATTATAACTTAAATTTAAATGAACTGACTCTTTCGACAAATCCTGTATATATACACAATAACTTGAAAGTAACGTGATCCCTGAAACTAACTCTGCAGCGTGTGTGTGCGTGCGTGCGTGTGTGTGTGTGTGTGTGTGTGTGTGTGTGTGTGTGTGTGTGATTATGGATTTTCATTGCACTAATTGTGTTTAAAACATCTTTTTAGCAGCTGGGAATCGATTTTGAAAAGACACCGCCGTTACTGAGAGAAATATTAGTGTTGGTTACATTCGAGATATTCTGAATGCCGGAAGTTAGGTTTTTGCAAATTTAGACTGACAAATCTTTATAAAACTATATCGATAAAGAGAAATAGTGATAATAAAATAATGAAATAAAGGAATGTGTAAAACAAAGCGAGTAAAATGATTACAAAGAACAGAATGTTCAAAGAGAAGTAAATAAAAGAAGTAAATTACCAGGTGAAATCGAAGGATTAAATAAAGATACACGTATAAATAAATAATATGGAAATGTGGCGGTGTAATAGAGAAATAATAATAATAATAATAATAATAATAATAATAATAATAATAATAATAAGTGCAGTCAGAGACCGCAAGCCTCCGACAAGGCAATACTGCGATCATCTTAGCGATTAGCAAAAGATAATTATTTAAATAAGAATCACTGCAATGAACTTGACTGATCTATTTTTACTTTTGGATAATAAATATTAAATTTATATTATAAATAATATAATTTTCATAGAAAAAAAGGGCGTTCAGAATATGTAATGATTAAAAGCAATCTAGGGGAGGTAATTCAGTATTTAGCATATAAAAAAACGCGGGATAAATATTAGCAATAATAATAATTATAATACTACTAATAATAATAAAAACGAAAAATAACCCATTAACTTTATCCCGAACCCAAAATCTAATCAGTTCGTGCCAGTCATGAAGCCAATCATCCCTGAAATTTTTATCTGAAGCCATCCGGGTTTAGAAACATTTTGACCATGGACAGACAGACAAACAGACAAACGTGACTGAATACAATAACTCTGTCTTACGGCTGAGGTAATAAAAATTACTGTAAGGCATTCGATAGTGCATCCCATTCCTGGATTTTAAAGTCTTTAAATATATACAAGGTGTCACCAGTCCTCATCATTTTCATCAAATAATTTATGCCTATATGAAAAACATCACTTCACCTCAATTATATATATGGAATTTATAAGTTCTGTGAAATAATCATCAAAAGCGGAATATTTCAAGGTGATTCTTTGTCTCCATTACTATTTTGTATATATTTAATAGCATTAACCAGTGAACTTAACAGGACGGGATATTGCCATAAGATATCTAAAAACTAGTCAGTATGGATGGCTTAATGTTGTATGCTAAGAATGAGAGGGAGCTTGAAGATTTCCTAAAAAAATAAATTTAATGAAATTCAGTTTTGGCAAATATGCTAAAACCACAATTTCACGAATGCATTCTTGAAATCTGCTGTTGAGATTCCTCATTGACCGCTGCAACATCTCATCTGGGATACTGTGAAATTCATCCTGAATTCTCTGTTTTAACTTATCCAGGGTTCTTGGTCGAGTCGTGTACATTTTACTCTTGAGATAGCCCCACAAAAATAAAAAAAAATCACAAACAGACGAATCTGGCGATCTAGGAGGCCATGGAACATTATCGAATCTTGAGATCACAGGGTTACCGAACAATTCTCGCACAGCCTATAATGATTGCCGTGCAGTGTGTCACTCCCTGTTGAAACCAGGTTTTTGAAGGTTGTTCAATTCAGGTGTAACGAAGGATTGTAACATCTCCACGAAACGATTCGCAGTAACAGTGACTGAGAAAACATTTTTATGGCTAACGAACGCTTTTGCCCATTCCACTGATCCATGGTTACTGAAATGGCAGTGTTTACTTCGTGAGGCTACTGTTTCGCAGTGCTGCCACTTGCTCATGTCTGTCATTACACACTTAAACAATTCCCGTTTTTTTGGGAGTTCATACTGTAAAAGTAGCGGTTCTCAGGAAGAATCTAAGTAAAACTTTCTTCTTACCAATAAAAAACGAAGGGAAAGTGGATGTTTTGACCCCGTAAATATAGCTTGGGGTGTCCTAGCTGTAAAGGTCTGGACTTGTGGAACTAAGGATTGTAGCTCGTCTGAAAATTTGTCATGGAAATGACGATAGTTTGTGATAAGCCTGTAAAAAGAGTATAGGGTTAAAAAATAATTCCTCTCCCACTTTCTTTCTTTATGTGGCGTGTCCTTTCAGGACGTAGGTGATCATGGACCTTCAGTTACCCCTATCCTTTGTTGCTCTTAACAATTTTCTCTTGGTATCTCTCCCAAACTCTCTTCCACCATCCACTTTCTCAAGACTATCAAGTATGTCTCATGTTGATTTTCCCTGTCTCGCTTTTCCCTGTCTCTCTTTCCCTCTGTCCGTCCAGTGAATATTGGATTCTTCAAATCCTACTTCCTCATTGTGTTTCCCAGAAACTTCAGTTGTATAAGAATCCTTTTTGTTTGTGGCCTCGCCAAAACATTGTCGTTGCTCATATATTCTGTCCATGGTATCTTCAGCATCCTTCTGTAGAACTACATTTTTGCTGCTTCGAGTCTCTCTTTCATCCTTGAGGAGATTGTCCAGCATTCGTTGCCATATAGGAGGACAGATATCCCATAACAGTTCAGTACTCTTTTTTTTTCCAGCGAAATCTTCCCGTCTCTTAATACTCTGCTTAGCTTTTCAGAAATGCGTCCTTGGCTAATGCACCTTTAGATCTCAGTGTCACACTTTCCGTCCTCTGTCAGAAAACTTCCCAGGTATATATATTTCTTCACCTGTTTGACAAGGCCGAGTAAACTATTTTGAACATTGTCAAAGCTGGAAAATAAGGACTGGACAGCCTCAGCTCAGATATAGGGACATTTTTGGTCTGATCAAATAGGCAATTCGAGAGATATCAACACAAGGTCGCTCTCTTCTGTTAATTCTGCCGCTGAGAGTGCAGTCACTGTCGACGTATACATTGTGAGCCTCATTAAGCCTGCGTTAGACACATGGGAGGTTTACTGAGCCCAAACATTTTTAAGTTCTCATAATTCCTAGTTGGCAACTACAGAGTGCCCTACAAAAAAATAAGCAAGAAAATTTACTATACGATCAAAAAATTTAATAACATATAAAAAATTAACTTGAATATTTGTGTTTTCGTAATATTAACTCGAATGTTTGTGTTTTTGTTCTGTTTTAAGCTATTAAATTTCTCTACTTAGCTTATGTTTGTATGTATTCGTTGTTGTTTTTTTTTTTTTTTTTTGTGGAGGCACGCTGTAAGTTTTTTGCTCCCTCCCATTACTGACATGAATCTGTGAGAGTATGTAACAGGCACTGTCGTGCAGTTATTGTGCGAGGCAAGCGTCGTTTTGTCGTCTTCAAGGTTTCCTCTCACTCCAACTAACAGAGATAAATTTTCATGATTTACGCGCACGCATACACATACACGCGTGGACATGTGTGTGTGTGTGTGTGTGTGCGCGCGCGCGGTCTGTTTGAAAAGTAATGACTTGGGTTCCTTCTTTGATGAGAAAGGCATCGTTCATAGTGAATTCTTGCACCAATGCCAGGCGATCAAACAGTCTAGAAAGAAATCTTGCGTTGTGTGCTAAGTTCAGTACGCAAGAAGGGCCGAAAGTTGTCGCAGGACAAACTTTGAATGTTTTACCACGACAATACACCTGCTCACAACATTCTGGAAACCCGGCAGTTCAAGACTGAGAAGAACATCGCCGTACTGGAACACCCTCCCTATTAAACTGATCTTACTCTTTGTATCTTTTTTAATTTCCCTAAGCTTGAAGAGATCCTCAACGAGACCCGTTTTAAAAGAAAAAAGTGCGCCAAAAATACCATAACGATAAAACTGAAAGGCTTTCAAGAAGAATCCTTCCATCAATGCATAAAAACGTGGCAGAGATGGGTTGAGACGTCCATCAGACTCGAGAGAAGTAGCATTTAGTTTGTTGTTCAGAATTTACATATTTTGTGACATCTGCCCTTTTATTTTTAAACAAACATTTTGTCATATATATATATAGCTCGAATATATGAGTTTCTTTCTATTCAGGAAAAGATTTTGGCTGTTTTTCATGAATAAACTTTTCTCTATTATTACATTGGAGTGCTGAATCTATAATTTACAACATATGTTTATGCAACAAATTTGTTATATTTTCGGCAGTACGCCAATGTTTTACATAACTGTAACACTATAAGCATTTTTGGTATTGGCGTGCGGGAACATCCCAGGTGACAATCCATTTACAGAAATCTAATGTGTTTAACTCAGAGTTAAAAGTAAAATTCTTTATTATGCCTGGAAAATATTCATGGTCTGTTCGATAATGTTGGAACGTCACTAACTTTGTTACAAGCCAGTTTTTCCCATTGAGCTTGAATTCATTTTATTTTATTTTACATGGTAAAGAATCTTCTTGATATTCTTCATATGTCTTTCAGCCACTGTTTTTTCTTTTTAGTCAGTCAGTCAGTCAGTTAGGTGCTATACGTGATAAAAAAAACATGACTGACTGGGCAGAAGATTATCCCGTAGTAGGTTGTCATTACTTTCTGCGATAGATTGATTGCCAGCTAAGTCGACAGAACCCAATCTGTCCTGTTATTTAATCTATAACTGGGGGAAGAGACGTATTAATACCCTTCCCAAGTGTATGAATGCAATGAATTCAATTGAAATTCGTTCCGAGCCGATATCCACTGCACCACAACCTGCCTCAAAAATAAAATCACTTGCCACAGTTTTTATTACTCATCATAGTTTGTTTTGCTTGAATATTTTTCTCCATTGTCGTATTGTTTCATTTAACCGCACATTTTCTATTGAATTAATAACTAGTGAGACATCTCATTAATTCAGTGTTTTTGAAATGTTTTTAGCAGATTGGACAATAATTGGCTTTGCATAATGTAAATGAGCATTATCTTTTATAAATATACTATTTAGCTCAAATATTCTTGGGCAGAATAATTAACTATATTTAAGAATAACCAAACCTACTAAATATTACAGTTCAGAAAACATTTTCAAGTCATTTAACCATTATAGAGTACCATTTTTGCCTTCGATCAGTATGGTTGATGTTAATCTTTAGGAGATAAACTAATTCCTTCTTCTTGGTTTCACGTTTTTCCCTGACCTGAATTAGAGGGATTATACTGAATCCATTAGTAAGTCTGCTGCTCGGAAATTTGGCTCACTGTATCTTACCAGACAGTTTTTCTCAACAGAATCCATCCCCAGTCAGTGCCATACGTGATACAAGCTTGGGAGATCATGCCCCGAAAGTGACATGACGGACGGGGCAGACGGTTTTCCTGTAGTAGGTTGCCATTACTTTCTGCAGTAGACTGGTTGCCAACCAAGACTATAGAACCCAATCTGTCCTGCTATTCAAACCATAGGGAGAAACGACGGATTAATATCTTTCCCAAGGGTATTTGTACATATGCGAATGCAAAGAATTCGACTGGAATTCGAACTCTGCTTTCCGATTTCTCGGTCCGAGCCGATATCCACTTCACCACCACGCACATCCTTCCATTCATCCAGTCATTGGGTATTGCCGCCATATTTGGTCTGGTTCTCCAGTTATATATCTCGAGACTTTTGACAAAATTTAAAGAAAGGTTTGTAATGTTATCGGTCCTGAACTGGCATTTGGACTTGAAATTCATAAAGTCCAAGTACGATAGAACATCATGACAATTACCATGAAAGTATTTATGGAAATAACATGGAGTAACGATATTACGCGGTGCGAAAGTTACTGAATCGAGACACCACTTCAGGAACAATAACACTGCACATTGTCATTGGATTGTTAAAGTTTTTCTTTCTGAACTGAACTCTTCCTTATTTTCATCAACGATCTCCCAGATGAGATCAAGTCCCAAGTAGGCATCTACGCAGATGACACTACAATATACTCCCGCACCAGTAAGAAACCTGTCGTGGCGGACAGACATAATCTCGCTGCTGACCTTGAACGGGATCTATACTCTGTGGTGAACTTGGCAAGAAGTGGCTTGTCAACTTCAATTCATCTAAGACCAAGCTGTTGTCTGTCAACCATTACAGGCAACCTCTCCTGCCTCCCATAAGCATGACCTCAAATGGAACCACTATATTGAATCCATAGCAAAATCTACTGCTAAGAAGGTTGGGTCACTATGTCGATCCAGGATGTTTTTTCCACCTGAATCCATCATGCATATATACAAGTCAACCATCCGTCCGTGCATGGAGTACTGCTGCCATTTATGGTCAGGTGCCCCTGCCGTTCTCCTCAGTGTTCTTGACAGGCTCCAAAGGATAATCAGTAATATGATAGGTACTGATCTGGCGGCTCGACTGCAGCCACTTCCCCATCGTCGAAATGTGGCCTCCCTTTGTCTGTTCTATAAATACTTTCATGGCTTCTGCTCAGACGAACTTAAGTCACTGATGCCTCCTCAACAGGTGTTTACTCGTGCAACCAGACTGGCAACTGGGTCCCACCCATTCACAGTCAGGTTAGCCAAATGCAGACGACAATTCTACTCCTGCAGCTTCTCTCGCACTTCCCGCCTGTGGAACTCGCTCCCGTATTCTTGCTTTCCTGACGACTACAACCTCCAGAAATTTAAATGCAAAGTCAATACTCATCTACTAACCATTGGACTCTAGCTCTCTCCCCACCCCCGTATAACCTTCCCTTTCTCTCCACCTATGTATCTGTCATCGCACCTGCTTTCTCAGCTTTCTATTGTTCCTTTCTAACTAGTTTGTACTCCTCACTCTTTTCTAATTAATCTTTTTACATTTATGTAGCCCCCTGCACATCAGTGGCGTTTCCGCCTTGCTCGTGGTGAAATGATTAAAAAGAAAAAAAAAGCTTAGCATACGTATAGTTTCATCTGCCGTTCATGAAAAGGGTTCTACAGTTTCATTATCGGTAACTTTATGTGACGAATGAACTCAGATGTTCAATCTCTGTGGAATAGCAGTTCGAAAACCAGGTTAGTTGCAGAATCTTCATTACGTATTCTAAACAGGTATTCGTGAGAAATTCAGTTGAAATTATTAAAAGTCTAAAACTAAAATATCTAAAATATTATATATATATATATATATATATATATATATATATATATATATAATTACTTAGTTTTTGGTTATAATAAAATTAGACCAGTGTACATTTGTATTAAAAAGTGCTCAATACAATTATATTGTAGGACTTTTCAATATTTTCTATTTGTAAACCAGTTATTACACGGCCTAGGTTTCTTCCATGTTAGAGATTATGCTGTTCCCAAACAAAAATGTACGATCGAATGAAAGAGCGGAAATTATGACTAAGTGTAACGAAACTAAAAAATATTAGGTTCATACAACGATGGATGAAAACGTTATAATTTTTTGTAATTTAAAAAATTGAGCGTTCAAAAATTCCCTGCTACGTGAGCGTTCAAAAAAACCACCGTTACGCAAGCATTCTTTAAAAAAAAAAACGGAAATCGATAAAATCAGTTATTGAAAATCGCCTGAAGATACCACTCATGGTAGAAACCTGAGTCGCGTAATAACCCGTTTACAAATAGAATATATATATATATATATATATATATATATATATATATATATATATATATATTATAATTTAGAACATGTTCAAATTACAATCTACTACTATACAGTGTACATTTTGTTTCGACATTGAAGGGACAATGTCTCATTAGCTAGTAAACGCTATTTTTGTAGCGTTTACTACTTGATGAGACATTGTCCCTTTAATGTCGAACAAAATATCCACTTTGAGTAGATTGTAATTTGAACATGTACTAAATTATAATTTATAATAATTATTCATAACTCTATTTCTATATTGAGCAATATATACCAATGTATATTTGGACAGTAATCATTTTTTAGAATTTGCTTCGTTAAAAACGACCGACAAGGAAAATTTTATAAATTTTTTATTTAATTTTTCAGTATTCTTACATATTTCCTTTTTGCTGAAGATAAGGAATATAAAAAATTTCGGTCGTTTTTAACGAAACATATATATATATGGATGTGCGTTGTGGTGCATTGGATATCGACTCGGAACGAGAAATCGGGGAGCCGAGTTCGAATTCCACCTGAATTCATTGCATTCACTTACGCGCAAATACCCTTGGGAAAGGTATTAATCCGTCTCTTCCTTCCAGTTATGGGTTAAATAACAGGACAGATTGGGTTCTATAGCCTTGGTCGGCAGCCAGTCTACCGCAGAAAGCAATGCCAACCTATTGCGGGATAATATTCTGCCCAGTCAGTCATGATCGCCCAAGCGTGTATCACGTATGGCACTTAACTAACTGACTGAGATATATATATATATATATATATATAAGAGGTAAATGGTCCAAGTATATAACGAATGAATTGTATGCTTTACTCTTTTAACATGTTAAATCATTTTTTTTATATAAAATTAATTTTTGATAATTTTCACGGTGCTCTTTGTAGTTCTATTTTTTTGTATTTCGTATATTTTCATTTCGCATTTTTTCGATAATTTTTAGGGGGTGTAATTAGAAAAAAATTCTTAGGGGGTGTAATTAGAGAAAACGCTTGTTGTTTAGCGATAAAAAACGCATGTAAAAGCAATGAATTTACTAACTTTTTTTTTAGTAAAGAGCATGAGAGACAAAACATAATAGTGAATGAGTGAAAAATAGACATAACCGAAAAGTAGAAATTCTTTGCAGTCATCCCTGTTTTATTTTTACCCTCGATGCTTGGTGCATGAAAAAGAGTGACAGAATAATTAAGTGGAGATAAAGCCATGAAAAAGTAGAAATTCTTTGTAGTCATCCCTGTTTTATTTTTACCCTCGATGCTTGGTGCATGAAAAAGAGTGACAGAATAATTAAGTGGAGATAAAGCCATGAAAAAGTAGAAATTCTTTGTAGTCATCCCTGTTTTATTTTTACCCTCGATGCTTGGTGCATGAAAAAGAGTGACAGAATAATTAAGTGGAGATAAAGCCACGAAAAAGCAGAAATTCTTTTGCTTGCTTTCCAGGCACTCTTTTCAGAAGTGATGATGTTGCTGCTGCGTACGGCTGAAATCAAAGACTTGTCTATTCAAAGGACTTTTAGTCGGTCTGATTTAGATGAAAAAATTGTATTATTCTATTGTGAAGAGTATATAAAGATGATTTAGTGTCACATCAAAAGTTCTCTTTTTTTATTAACTTTTAACTGATTTTAACACAAGGAGAAAATTGTTGATGCTTCCACAGACCCGAATTCAGTCATGTGAACATTGTCTAGAAAGATTTTGACCAGTTCATAAGTGTAACGAAAAAGAGCAACCGGCGAAGTCTATTTCTTTGTGATTAAAAGGAAAGTTTTGAATGCCTTAAGATTTAATTTTAAATGTTCAAAATTAGTTCTTTTTAAAATTATGCAAGAAATATTCTTGATAATATTATATATTTCTTTAACTGTGTTAAATTTTGTTAAAACACAATTTATGAAAATTCCCGGCTATAGCTAATATCAAAATTAAATTAAAAGGATTTGAATTCATATTTCATGTATTAATCTTCCTGAAAATTTAAAGAAGAAAAGTTGAACTTTATGTTAAAAGAATATTTGGGTAATTAAAATAATTTAAATTAAAACAATATTAATTTAGTTTACGTCAAAATTACGAATTTTCACTTTTCTAGTCATCAATCAACGCCATTTTCTGACACCTGTCGTCAAACGGTAAGAAACAGAACAGTATTTTAAAAATTAAAATTAAAAAAATCTACACCTCGTTAATATAAAAACTGATAATTTGATGAATTGTGAACAAGGTTAAACAAAAATTGGTTACTTTTCTTTTTCTTAAAATACAGTGAAAACGACTTTTTTGAGAGCAGGGCGGGTCCATCTTCCTCTCCACCTTAGCGATTAGTCTGCATAGTGGGCCGCATGACCTGAGTCTCAAGTTACTCTTTGCCATTGATACATATACACATATATACTGTTTGGGTGTCCTCTCTCTACAGAGTCTTGGATTTTTCCGTCTACGATAAGATTAGTAGGAGAGGGAACCTTGGGGAAACAGTCGAATTGATTGAACGCTGGACAACCGACACACACGCACTTTTATTGTATTTACTGTTAAATATACAATATTTCTATAATACATGTTTTGTTATTTCTTAAACCTTTTATTTGGTCATAACACATATATATATATATATATATATATATATATATATATATGACGAAATGCATTGGTAGTTGGTATGATCCAACTATAGTGAAGTTGGTAATAATGAGTGTTTCATACGAAGAAGAGCCTATAAAATGTAAGAGAACTATAAGATAAGAAATAAAAACAAATCTACTAGAGTTTCTCTTCTCGAATTGAAGGATCATCAGGCCGGGTTTAATCTTTGTCGTACATAGCTCGTCGTAATAGCCTTAAATATGGAGGATTTTCTTTGTTTTTCTGTTTTTTTACAAGAATTGAATCTTATCTGGGTTCCAAATTAGTTATCAAATCTTTTTTAATATATAAACATGTTGCCATGAGTTTAGCTCGCTCATTTAATAGAGAACGTGTGTATACAAACATCAATACTGACAATACTCTACTTGGCATAACTGAAAATTGAAACTTGACTAGATTTGCTTTTATTTCTTTTTCTGTATTTTTCTTACATTATAAATATATATGTGCGTGTGAGTGTGTGCGTGTTTCATTAATCAAGACTTACTTTTGTCTAAGGACTGTTGTACATCATTTATTATAATAATATAACAAAAAACAAAAGCAATCCTTCGAGTTGGCTAACAATTTAGCCAATGTTCGAATTCCAGTTGAATCCATTGTATTCACTTACGCGCAAATACCCTTGGGAAAGGTATTAATCCGTCTCTTCCTTCCAGTTATGGGTTAAATAACAGGACAGATTGGGTTCTATAGCCTTGGTCGGCAACCAGTCTACCGCAAAAAGCAATGGCAACCTACTGCGGGATAATCTTCTGCCCAGTCAGTCATGTCTCTTTCGAGACATGATCGCCTAAGCGTGTATCACGTATGGCACTTAACTGACTGAACCGAAAGTACCCAGAACCAGCAAATAGCCTCATCTCCATATAAAAAGGATAAAAACAATGGAAGTATTATTAATAAAAACAAGAAAAAGCTAACACTCAATAATATCAACTATGAAAACGGCCATAATGTGATGACAGTGTTTGGAAAATGAAACATGCCTATAACTCTAGATACATACATAAAACAACCCATATATTCAGTTAAAAGTAAAATAAAATTCACCCTTGATAATGGCTAAAATCATGGCCAAAAGCGCTTCGATATACAAAACATTTGGAGAGTTTTATAAAAATTGATGTCCTGAAAAGAAAAAAATCGTAAGAACACATCAAGAATATATAAAGAAACGTTTTTGACGAAACTTCCATAAAATATGGATTGCTGCCTAAATGCACAATTATATATATATATATATATATATATATATATATATTTGTCATCGACATACAAGCCTGTTTCGCTGTATCACAGTTTATCAGTGTGGCTAGACATTCACTTGAAAGAACTCAATTCTTTGCTGAAGAGTAACGCGTAAATCACAAAAGTGGTACTGTTTTAAAATTTTCCACTCTAGAGAGCTCAATCGTAATGAGAGCATACTGGATTTGTCATCCACATACAAGCCTGACTTGTTGTATCACATCCCATCAGTGTGGCTAAACATCTACTTGCTTTTGGCCGGGATCGAAACTCAACCGATTTGGTGTCAGTTGGAGTCTCTACTACCTAAGCCATAGGCGCATAGAATGAGAGAAGGGTAATTATAGCGTGTTACATATAAGCGGTGTATACACACGCCAGTCACCAAAAGAACTCAATTCATTGCTGAAGAGTAACTCGTATATCGCAGAAGTGGCAACGTTTATATAAAATTTTCCTCTTCAGGAAGCTCAATCGTAATGAGAGCATAATGTAATGAGTGTCTGTGTGTGTTGTAATTCACGCACACACAATCACAATCACACACCTATACATTGTGTGTGTGTGAGCGTGTGTAGAGGACTATGTCTGAATAAAACGAAGAAATAAACTTTCTTCAACACGTCTCTATAAATTTAAATAAATCTTTATTATAGAGTATTAAATTTCTTTCAAATTGAAAGAAATTAATTACAAAGATTTCTTGCGAAACACAAAATATTTTGTCTTTCTTACAATACAATCCGAATCATTGCGTTAGTATATAAGAAACAGAATGCGTTTACATGTGAGAAGGTTTGTGTCCCGTATTTACGTTCTGTTATGTATGCGTGCAATTTTCTCGCAGTCGATTGCTGCTGATAAACAAAGTCAGTCTGCATGTGTTAATATCGCTAAGCTTATTTTGCAACTCGAATAAATATGCGAAATTGTGAGTAGTTAAAGTTTAAGAATTTCAGTTTGTATAACAAACGGACGGTTTCTTCTCAAAGGTTAGCTGGTAAACTAACTTCCGAACAAAAAATTATCGCTTTTATAACAAAACAGCGGCTCTGGACAAACCAGAAATTAGATTTCACTAATCTCGTATGTTTATAGGTTAATAAGTATTTTCCAAATTTTTAAATATCCAGTTTCAAGAAGTAAAATATTGTTGATTATTGTTAATTCTTCAAAATTTCCAGAGCAAACAACACATATTGTATGTAAATTCAAAGACTACTGCCTGTTTGCTGATTGGTTAATACATATGAATATAGAAATTCAAATTTATAGCCGCCAAAAAGAAAAAAAATGAGTCAAACATTCTGTGATCCGGTGTTTGAACAAAATTGTGGTTTTAGTGACATCACTAAAATCCATTGCATTTTCCTACAATTCTTTAAAGATGCTCTACACACACACGCGCGCGCGCGCACACACACACACACACACGCACACACACACACACATATACACACACACGCATAACAACTCCATTCTTTTAAGTGATAAAAATCGCTGATAAATAAATTTGTAACCGTTCCACAAACACATTCGACAATATTGCCGTCATGTCATAATGCAATTGTATACATTCAAATGTTTCAAAACTGGTACAACAAATTAACTTTCCACGACATCTTAACTCTCTGCTCCACCTCACTCCTTTAACTCATTCCTTACCCATCAATGACTTATTTTCTATTGGTTGACCTAGTTCAAACCTTCGAATTCCACCACTCCACTAAATTGACTGGATATAGTAACAATTGTGTTGTTTCTAAATTATAAATTTCTATATATAACGATTTCCAACAGCAAAATATTCTACTGTCTGATGAAGAACTAACAAGTAGTACCGAAACACGACAGCTCTTGTGCTGCTGTCAACTATGTTATAAACAATTATATATATATATATGACACTTTTCGCTTTAGGCTTAGGAGATACTACTTATCAATTACTAATGACTTCAATCCTCATTGAGTGCTTCATACTTGTTGCTCGGTACTACAACTAACCTCTTCTTGGTAAATATCTATTAGAGTGAATCTATTTCTAGGTCTGCATCTATGAAAGTTTGTTGACTGTGTCGTGATAGACAATTTTTTTTCTCCGTCTTACATATTTGTAAGCTTGTCATTCGTCCATGCTTTGAATATTGCTGTCACGTATGGTTCATTGCTCTTTCTATATATTCAAAGATTCTTGATAAAATCCAAAGAAGAAACAGTAACATTTGATCTGGTATGACGGCTTCAGTCATTATCCCACCGCAGTAAACTTGCTTACCTGTGCCTTTTCTATAAATACTTGTTTGGTTGTGCGTTGTGGTGCAATGGATATCGGCTCGGAATGAGAAATCAGAAAGCCGATTTCAAATTTCTGTTGAATGCGTTGCATTATACCCTTGGGAAAGGTATTAATCTATCTCTTCTCCATCTAGCTATGAGTTGAATAGCAGGACAGTTTTGATTCTGTAGTCTTGATTGAGTCAACCGGAGAATGAAATGGCAACCCACTGCGGGAAAATCTAGTCACTCATGTCTCTTTCGAGACATGATCGCCCAAGTATGCTTCACGTATGGCACTTAACTAACTGACTGACTAGAATAGCAAAATACTTAATCAATTTACAGTTGAACTGGCGAGATGTAAACGTAAGTTCTATACCAACAGTTTCTTCTCTTGCAGTTCTCTCTAGTAAAGCACTGTTCCGCCGCCATGCTTTCCAGCGAACTTTGAGCTTCAAAAATTTGAATGCAATGTCAGTCGCTATCTACTGTCCTGATTACTCTTCTTTTGTTTCCAATTCTTAAGTTGTTTATGTTTACAATTTTCTTCACGCCCGGTAACCGCTTGTGTCTTTACTGACTTGCACGGGGTGAATTTGCTAAAATAAATAAATAAAAACTCTCTTCACATTATTTAACGTCGCGGCGTAGAGGTAGTCAGATTAACTTTACTTGTGTCTTCCACCCTCACTGCTTGCTCGATATTTGTGCTCATTGTCTAAGCTTATTAAATGACAATAATTATCCTAATTGTTTCAGTCTATCTTTCTATCTTTGGATTTCATTCTATCGTTTTCCCATCACTTCTCTCTGTTTCTCTCGTTTCCCTTTCGTGCCAGAGCTCACGCGCGAATCTATCACTTCCCGTGAAAAATGTTCTCACTTGCAACAAGGCCTTCCTATTTCTCTACAGAGAAAAAATGGTACAAATCGTATGGGATTTGTTTGACTACACGCATGTCACTTGCGCCGAGGAGATTCAGTCTGAGAACAGCAAACACCGCCATCCACCCGTGCTCACAAAGACATATTCACATCAGATTTAATTACACTCAATTGAAAGGAAAGGAGAAAGAAAGAAAAGCAAATAATAAAGAATGAAAGAATGAAAGCGAATATCGTCGTTTAAAAAAAAATGGCGGACAAAAACTACGCAATGCTTAAAACGAACAAGTCATGTACACCAAGTAATTTCGAGAGAAGTGCGTGGGGTTTGAGAGTAAACACACTGACGAGCATGTAAATATACACATCTTCTTCCCAAACTTCCAGACTTACTCTCTCTCTCTCTCTCTCTCTCTCTCTCTCTCTGCCTCTCACTCTCTCTCACTTTATATATATATATACCGTCTGTATTTTGTTTACTCTGTAAAGCGTATGAATTGCATAGTAGTGTTTTTCTCTGGGTAAGAAAAAAAACTGTTTACACATTCGTCTATTAAGAAGCACCATAAAATCATTTCTCTCTTTTTCTCTGTCTTTTCTCGCACTCTCTCTCTCTCTCTCTTTCTCTGTCTGGCTTTCTATGACACACAAACAAGCCCACAAGCACACATGCGTACTCGCGCATACTAACACATTTACTAAGCATAACTTACTTTTGGCATAAGGCCGAGATTAAGTTATACCCAGTGAGGAACGTACTCACTACTCAGTCGTAATTGATCTAGCGAGATAGGCTTCCTAACCATTACACTGCGTCGATATATATATGAAGAGTTGAGTGATTCAAGTTAACATTTTTTATTATTAGTGGATGCTCTTATTTGAAACAGACGCCCTAATTTTATAAGTAATAAATGTAATACACAAAGACTGAAATATAAAAAATTGAACGCCTATTTTGTAAATCTATCTGCTTATCTATCAATATATATATATATATATATATATATATTTCTAAGGAACAGATGGATTTATTTTTAATCAAACCATTTATATTACTTCAAGCATTATTATAATAGATTCTACGTATTTGAAATAGACGCCATTATTTATTTATTTATTACTTAAACAGTGTTTATCGGTCTGCGTATTTGAGAAAATATGTCCCAAGCCATGTGTAGGTTTTGATCAGGATAAACAAATAAAAATGAAGCGGACACTTCTTATTTGAAATAGACGCTAATATTGTCGCAAAAAATAGATGTTTAAATAGACACGATATGAAGTGTCTACTACAGCATTTAAAGCAATATATATATATATATATATATTAGTCATCCACATACAAACCTGTTTCGCATCTCATCAGTGTGTCTAGATACATCTACTTGCTTTTAGGCGGGATCGAAACTCGACCGATTTGGTGTTAGCCGGAGTCGCTACCCCTATGCCATAGGCGTATGGAATAGGAGAATGGAAATTTTAACGTGTTCTATATAAGCAATGTCCACACACGCCAGTCACCGAAAGAACTCTGTTCATTTCTGAAGAGTAATGCTTATATCGCAGATTTGGAAACTTGTTTTAAAATTTTCTTCTCTAGAGAGCTCAGTCGTAATGAGAGCATAATATACAAAGAGAGAGCGAGAGAGAAAAGAAAACTCAACACATAATAAAACGGTTATAAATCTAGAATTTATTTCGTCAGTTGTAAAATACAAGCTGCTTCAGCAGACCAGAAAAGATCAAATAGTTTAACACAGAATATTCGAAAAAAAATTCGGCTGGCACAGAGAGGAAATATAGAGGTTAAGTAGAGGTTGAGGTGTATACAGTTTAACATTAAAGCCGCGATTGTACCGAAAATGTCATTAAAATAAAGAACGCAGCCACCAAATCACAGATATACAAAAAACCTTAAAGGAAAAACAATATAATATACAGGAACAAACAAGAGAAGAGATATAACGGCACACAAAACAAACGCACAAAAACACACACATCTATAAGAGACTATCCATGCACACACTAATATACACACATTATACACAAAACTAAAAATAACAAAAATAGAAAAGAAATTACAAATAAAGCTGTAAAAAAATGATCAGAAAATGGGTCTATATAGTAGAATATAATAAGTCTGAATAATTAACCTGCAGCTATATCGTGTTGAATACACCGATTCCCGTCCGATCACCGAAGTTAAGTCAACCATCGAACCTGGTCAGTACTTAAATGGGTGACCATTTGGGAATACCAGGTGCTGTAAACGAAAGGACCAAGAATGGTTCACGGTCCTCCAGGTTTTGCGGAGGGATGCAGGGCTAACAACCCTGACCCGTAAAAAACAGTTTGCTACAGCAACAAAAAAATGTTACTACCCAATGCACCATCTGGGTGTGATGGATAAATGATGATGAAATAATTAACAATCACAAATAAATTATTTAAAAGTTAAAAATAATAACAAAGAAATTCTCTATAATTCTGAGATGAGGTAGTATTAACACTACATTGTTCGGACTGTTGTCCTTATCTTTACTGCCATGTTTACGACGTTTCTGCCGTTCCTCACTCCAGCCTTCTTCAGGAATTTTGAACCGAACCCTTTTTCACGATCACTGGCATATGCGCTGATTCCTTAAGTTTACGTAGTTTCCAGTGGTGTTCTCTATTATTTCAACTTCATAGCATAGAGGGTGGTAATCCCCCTTTTCCCTCCATATGTGGTCAGATACGCATGATTTTTCTCCCCTCGTTGTACAGCCTTACGATGTTCTTGTGGCCTTGCCTTTATGGAGCGGCCGGTTTCACTTTTATATTTCTTTCTACAGCTACATGGAATGTCGTAGACGCTGTCTTTAGTCATGTTCTTCTCTATTGGGGGTCTTACTCGGGAGAGGTACCTTCGAAGTGTTATCTCGACTTCTGAAGGTCGTTCTGATGTTTTATTGATAACTTTGTATTTTCTCCGATAACTTCTTTACATAGGGTAGACCGACTGAGGCTGTTTTCTGAGAGTTGTTATCCTCATGCACCCTCCCTTCCAGGGTACTACTTATACTGATCATTTCCTGTTCGTATATCTCTGGATCGCCGCTTTTGATTTTTGTTCGAAGTTGCAGGCAGTGGGCGATCACTTTCTTTTCAATGTATGGGCGGTGGGAAATGAAGTTGAGGAATGTTGGCTTGCGGTATACAGATGTCTTGAACCCTTTCTCTGTTTGAGATATTACTACATCCAGAAATTCTTGTTTGTTGTCTCTCTTTTGCTCTATAGTGAACTGTATCGATGATCTTATTGAGTTTACAAGGTCTATTAGCGTCCGGACCTAGTGTAGCCAGAGTATGGAGGTGTCATCAACGTATCTTAACTATAATGTTGGCTTTAGAGCCGTGGATTCTAATGTCATGTCTTTAAAGTATTTCATGCATATGTTCGCCAGTGATGGTGATAATAGCGAGCCCACTTTTAAGCCTTCATCCTGTCGATATATATCTGATTCCTTTCCGAAGTTTGTTGTTTGTGTGCAGAAAATCAGCATCTCAATCAGGTTGTCTCGTGAAATGCTCATAGGGATGAGTCCGAGGCCAGTCTGTCTCTGACTACCGATAGTGCCTCCACTGTGGGTACCTTGGTGAACAAACTCACGACATTCAGTTTCATTATCTGGTAGCACTAGATGGGAGCATCTTTGATAAGTTCCACGAAATGGGCAGAGTTTCGAACATATGATGGTGACTTTCCTATCAGTAGGTCAATTATATATATATATAAAGAAGTTACTCAGAGGGTGAGATACTGAGCCTTGGCTGCTAACAATTGGCCTGAGCGGAATGCCGTCTTTGTGGATCTTAGGTAGACCACACATGTAAGATAGCTTGCTATAGCGTTGAGACAACTGCCTGTATGTCTTAGGTTGGAAGTGATCCTTGTTATTGATTAGGATCTACAACAGCTGTTGTTCTCTTTTGAACGTGGGGTCGTTCTTTGTCTTTCTTTAGCTACCGTTTCTAATGAGCTCTTCCAGTTTCTCGGCGTAGTCTGTTTTTGTCTATCACTACAGTTGAATTGACTTTGTCAGCTGATAATATGATGAGGTTCTCATTCCTCTCTAGGGTCCTGATTGCAAGCCCCTCCTCTTTTATGATGTTTAGTTTGGATGGCTTGGTTTTCTCCTATGTATGTCTCACTTTCCGCCTGAACCTGAGGGATGTTCAAGGCTATTTTCTAGATAAGAGCAATGATGTCTAAGTATGGTATCCGCCTGATAGTCGTTGCGGGAGAAAGGGAATCACTACCGCCTATGGGATGAAAATCAAATGATAGAGAAAACCATTGGAAACTACGTAAACTTAAGGAATCAGCGTATATGCTAGACTACAAAAATCACCAAGCATAGAAATAAATATATGGAAACCAGTAATACGGAGTGCTAAAGAAAATCATTAGCTTCAAAGATTTCAATATGAACTTTGGTAAAAAATGATTACTAAGACATTAGGTCTATAAGTCCCAAATATTCACATGCTGATGTAATTAAAGACACATGACGGAGTAAATACAGACGTCGGTTAGTTCTAGTGACTTGACAAAAAGATTTGTGAGTTATATGAGTTATGTGAATACCAGGATACAGCAGTGGTAAACAAATAACTTAGAGAGTTAAGTTAAAGAGAGATAACTACATGGCTACCAGACCTGACATCGCACATGGAATGAGAATGATCGTAATAAAATCTTAATCTAGTGATCGTAATAAAATTTTCGACTCGAAATTCCTTACATCTGAAGAAGGTCGAAGCGTACAACGGCCGAAACGTCGAAAAAAATGGTAGTATAGTTGAGGACAATAGTCCGAACAATGTGAATAGTGCAAATAATAGTGAAAAATAAAAATGAAAAATGAAAAAGTTTTAAACGAAATTTAAAAAATAATAATAAAACAGGTTCACATAGAAAAAGATTCACAAAGTTATTCACAAAGTCAAAAAAAATATTAATCAAGACAAAAAGAAGAAATAATAAAAAATACAAATATAAAAGAAAAGAGAATATATGTTAAAATATAAATTACAGTCACAAGTAATAAACAATTAAAAAAAAACATAAATAGAAATAATATATAGTAAAGCAAAAATTGAAGAAAAGATTCACAATAAAAAAATAAAAAAAAAATCAGCTGAATTTGCCAAAAAATTATTGGTAAGGAAAAGTCCAGTTCTACGAAACAGATAATTTAAATTTACTTTTGTGACAGCAAAATTTACATATATATATATATATATATATATATATATATATATATATATATATATTGTGTAAATTCTGGTGTATATATATATATATATATATATATATATATATATATATATATATATATATATATATATATATATATATATATATATATATATATATATTTATATATGTAAATATATATATTTGTGTATATATATATATATATATATATGTAAATGTATATATATATATATATATATATATATATATATATATATATATATATATATATATATATATATATATATATATATATATATATATATATATATATATATATATATATATATATATATATATATATATATTTTATATATATATATATATATATATATATAAATATGTAAATTATATATATATATATATATATATATATATATATATATATATATATATATATATATATATATATATATATATATATGTATGTATATATATATATATATATATATATATATATATATATATATATATATATATATATATATATATATATATATTCTAAATATATATATATATATATATATATATATATATATATATATATATATATATATATATATATATATATATATATATATATATTTATGTATATATATATATATATATATATATATATATATATTTTGCTGTAGATACATAGATGACATCTTCATTTTAGTTAAGAATAACGATCAAATTACACAACTTAAAAAACAAATTTGAAAGTCACTCCGTCCTCAGATTTACATTAGAACTTAATATTAATAACAAAATCCCATGTCTTGATGCATTCATTGATTCTAGCACACATAAATTTACTACTTCTCTATATAGGAAACCAACTAGCATAAATTCGTGTCTTCTTAATTATAATAGTGAATGCCCTCAATAATATAATTTATTCAACGAACACAAATGATATCTTCTTTCGAATCCATATTTTATAAAGAATTACACAACATTAAGCAAACACTTGTCAATAATGGATTTCCTAACTCCGTTATTGATCAACAAATTAAAATGTATCTGAATACACTTAACAATAGCTCTAACAATATTGGTAATATTAATAATAATAGTGTACATCAAAATAAACATAACACTATTAACTTATAATATTGCAACCAAATACATAATAATTATAAACAAGATGAAAAAACTCTCAAAAACATAATAAGTAGAAATGTTAAACCAGTGGATAGAAATATTCAAATTAAACTCATCATATAATTCAAAATTCGAAACAATTGATCTCATAGTCTTTAATAACCCTACAAACACTAAACTAAATCCTCTACAAAAAACCAATGGAGTGTATCATTTTATATGCCCGTTCAGAGAATGTGTCTCTGGTACTAATAATAAACCCACTACATATATTGGTTTTACTACAACCACGCTCTCCCGTAGACTTACCTGTCACTTTTCTGATTAGAGTACAATTAAGCAACATTTCTCAGAAAAACATAACCATGTAGGTAATATCAGACAGATTTTAGTCAACAATACAATAATCCTCACACATACACACAGTAAAAAGAAACTTCAGATATTAGAGGTCATCTACATTAAATCCAAACAACCCACACTTAATAAAATCACGTTTAAATCTGGTCATAACACATTACATTGCATTTGAATATATGGTTCTGTTGTCATTTCACGCTATCACGCGGTGTGATTTCATAGAACCGCATTACAAATTTGCGAACTGCGTTTGTTATTTTTGGTAACTATTGCCGTTTCTTAGCGTAGTTTTATGTCAGCACAAAATCGCTGATCGTGGATGTTTTTGTGTTACCGTCCATATAACCTCTCTGAAGATGGCTCATGTGAGCTGAAAGCTTAGATTCCAACTTAATAAAATATATGCAAATGTTGAAGAATTTTTGTCATTATTTTCAACTGAATACGACGTTTAGAACTGCTCATGATTAAACATAATAGACATTCATTGTCTCTTATATTTAACAGTATATGTTTAGAAAATTATTTACTGCCTCGATACACTATATATATATATATATATATATATATAGGGTGGGAATAAAATCAATATAGAGTTACATATAATAATAATCAAGACAAAGCAATTAATGAAAAGTCCATAAATTTACTATTAAAATGGTTTTGGTTCATAACAATAAAATGCTAGGGTAAACAATAGAAAATTAATTACCAATACTGTATTGTTTTGCTTTCTTTTCTGATTCTGCTTTGTTTTCCATTATAAGTAACTATATAGTGACTTTATTGCTACTTTATATATATATATATATATATATATATATATATAGTGAGAGAGAGAGAGAGAGAGAGAGAGAGAGTGCGAGAGAGACGGAGATCGAGAGAAAGAGAGTCCGCCCCTAAAATGTATAGACACTTCAAGAAAAGAAAAACTTTCAGTATTTACATGCTAGATTAATTCAGACATCAAAAGATTAATACAAATTACTTTTTGACTATGCAATCACAAGAAATTTTCAATATGTTGGCCTTTATATGCCATACATTTATCTGTATGACGAACAATTGCTTGGGCGATGTTGGTCAATGTGTCTAGTATGATTCCTGCACATGCACTTTTCTATTTCTTGTCTAAGCGCCACCGATATAATGTCACCTGTCAAGAAAATATCATACTACAGAAAACAGGGTTACCGCTGTTTCCTGTAGTATGTATACATTTCTTTTGGTAAACTCTGTATATATACTGATGTCCGAGACGTATTGTCTCTATTTATCTAATCATTTCTAGAATTTAGCAATGTTATTCTTCAGTAAGACTTTTAAAAGAAATAGTTTGCCGTTCTTCAGTTTCACATACATTCTTTGATTTAATTAAAAATCTTTTGATTTAATCTTTTTCTTTCTTTCTTTCTTTTTCTTTCTTTCTTTCTTTCTTTCTTTCTTTCTCTATCCCACAACATATTTATTTTGTCATTTCGTCCCAGTAAATCCTCTGTCTTGTACTTAGTAAGTTCATTTCTCTCTCTCTCTCTCTCTCTCTCTCTCTCTCTCTCTCTCTCTCTCTCTCTCTCTCCCCACCCCTTAGCTCTGGGTTGGGTTAAACCGTAGGAGTTGTTAATGAAATCTTCACTCGCAAAGAAAAATAATTGTTCTTACAATCCAAAATATGTTTCAGGTTTAAATAACCCACAAAAAGTTGATAAACTGTACAAAACAAATCAATACAAATCAATGAAAATCTCTCTCTCTCTCTCTCTCTCTCTCTCTCTATATATATATATATATATATATATATATATATATATATATATATATTCCAGATATAAATCCCACAATTTAAGTTTACTAATTTTGGGACAAGGTCAGAGATACATATCACAAAGCTTAATACATAGACTGATATATATATATATATATATATATATATGTGTGTGTGTGTGTGTGTGTGTGTGTGTGTGTGTGTGTGTGTGTGTGTAAGTACGTATGTATTTCGTTAAAAACGACAGACAAGGAAGAATTTGTGAATTATTTTTTTCAGTATTCTCACACGTATTCTTTTTGCTGGGAAAAAAGAATGTAAAATTATTCCATAATTTTTTACTTTCCAAGTGCTTTCAATCTCTTCACAGGAGGTTATTTCAATCTTTCAATCTTTCAATCTCTTTCAAGGAGGTTATTTTCCCGGTGTTATGTCCTCATATTTGACTGTAATATAATTTCTTCAGTTATTTGGTGTTTTTCTGTTTTTTGAATAGAAGAGTTCTTTAAATCTCTCACGTGATGCGCACAGCGGGCATCGTGTGAGTGTCTGTCTATTTAAAAATAAGCTTTCAAAACTCCATTTCCACTGTTAAATTGTGTAAGAATGATGGTAGGAGAAAATTGTTTGATATATAGAGCCTCACTTATAGCGAGGTACCTTTTATATTGTGATTTAAATAGTATTTTTTTATTTTCTACGTTTTTTTTTAAGTTTTCTTGTAAGTTATGGATTAATAAATGTTTTTTAGTACACTTTTATTACTAGATAAGTGGCATGTAAAGTTTCCACTAAGGGAAGTGGTAGCATGGTCAATATAGGTAATTGGTTTATGACAAGAAACAATCTTGTACAAAACATTTGAAATTTATACACTATATTAGTCATTGCTAGGTTAGATTTGATAGGGTTATTATTATTAGAAACAAGGTTTGCTGTCTTCTATTTTCTATAATATGTTGTCAATTTTGCATGTTTTGAGTAATTACGGCAGAAATATGGTGTTTAATAATTTTCTGTCCTACTTATAATGAATGTACATTTGGCTTCCATAATATATGTTGATGTTTTCTTGTGTGTTATTTTTAATGCTAGTGTCATGTATGTTTTGTAAGAATAATTTTTTTTATTTATCAATGTTGTAGTTGGGAAAATTATTGTTGACTAGTGTTTGTTTTATGCGTTTTAGTTCGCTCAAAAATATTCTTTATTTGGAGGAGTTTTGATGTGCTCTATTTAAGAAGTTTGTTATTACAAACTATTTTATATTTTTCCGGGCATTGGCTATCATAGTTTAAAAGATAAGAGTTCTCTCTGGTGTTTTTTTATACAGATAAGGAATAAATTCATTTATATGTATATAAATTCATATATATATATATATATATATATATATATATCAGTCTATGTATTTTTTTATAATCATATCACCCCAAGCAAGGCATTTTACTGCCACTGTTGTGCAGGGGGTTATATAGGAGGAAAGTTATGAGAAAGAGTGACAGGTTATAGGGGGTGTCAGGAAATGAGTAAGAGAAAGATGAGAATACTGATGAGAGAGGAGTGGACGGAGAAAAGAGCATGAGAGAGAGGATCCCAGTCAGTGAGATAAGAGATGACTATTGACTTTACATTTAAATTCTTGGACATTGTAGCTGTCAGGGAAGCAAGTAAACGGAAGGGAATTCCACAGGCGGGAAGTGCGAGAAAAAAAAGCTCCTAGGGTAGAATTTGCGTTTACATTTTATTGGTTTCACAGTAAAAGGGTGCACCTAGTTGCTAATCTTGTTGCTCGAGTAAATTTATATATAGGGTGTACTAGGGAGCTAAGTTTATTGGAGCAGAAGACGTGAAAGTATTTGCAGAAGAGGCACAAGGAAGCCACATTGCGCTGGTGAGAAAGTGACTGTATTTGAGCTGACAAGTTGGGATCCATCATATTACAGATTCTCCATCGGATTCTGTCAAGGACTCCTAGGTGGATAGCGGAAGCACCCGACCAGATATGGCAGCAGTATTCAATGCACGGGCGGATGGTAGGTTTATATATGTGCAGTCTTGTTTTTAGACGGGAAAAACTTCCTGGCCCTACATAGAGAAACGACTTCTTAGCAGCGGATTTAGCTAAGGATTCTATACAGTCATTCCACTTGAGGTCTGTTGTGAGAGTTAACCCGAGGAGGCGCAGTGCTTTGCTTTCAGGGAGACTAGCCTGATCCATGCTAATTTTGAATAAATATATAATCTTATAAACATCAAAACTCCTTTCCCTTATAAAAGAAAGATAGAAAAACCATTTGCTGATAAAAACTTTCTCTCTTCAAAACTTATTGGATTATATAGCATAAAAATAAAACAAGGTTCACCTTTTGGGGATGAATTTAGCTGTCTGTATTATTATATAAAAATTCCTAAAAACTGCACATGACAAAAAAAGTCTTGAACCCACTGCCTTCCAAAAGCCACTAAAAATGTTGTTCTTGTAAATATTATGATTATAGTACAGAATTGTTTACTAAGTCGGTTTTAAAAATGCAAAAGTTATAACATTAATTCAAGAACTGATATTGATAGTAAATTGCAAAAATCAAAATTGCAAAAGAAATGTTAAAATTATTTTTCATTAACGGCTTTCAAATTGTCTTTGTTAAACATAAATGTTAGCTACAATCAGAAAGTAAACAATGAAAACTTGAGAGAGATTGTTAAATGATGTTGGCAATGCATATTTTGCGGAAAAAATAAAAACATGAATTTAGAAATGATCTATAGTTGTGGCACTAAGCTAACTCTCATGTAATCAACAAAATTAAACAACACAACTTGCTAAATGACAAATTAAAAACAAAAAAAAATTTAGAGGGTTGGGATTTCTAGTTATATTTGTTGTAGAAACCTTTTTCTGCAGTTTACAATTTCTAGCATTTTTTATAATTTTCTATAAGTTGGTAATAAAGAATTCAGAAAAAATTCCTGCTTAAAAGTTAAATTTTTGTAAAGATTTTCAAAATATTACACATGAATAAATCATAGTACTGTATTCAAACTGGAATTTTATTTTTAAAATTTCAATAAGTGGCTAATGTTTAAAATCCTTTTTGAACATTGGAAATTTTGGTTAAAAAATGTGGTTTTTCTGACATCAACATGAGACCATAAATTTGTAGAGGAAATTTGTGTGTCCTTTTGTAGTGAGAAACACTGATTTGAAAATTCTTGCAAAAATCAGACAATCGTTGTATTTTAACGAATATTAGAGGACTTATATAGAAAGGAGTTAAATTATTTAAACACATTTTTTTATATCTGTTATCCCCCCACTTGCTCATTTTATGAAATTGAGAAATTCTTTTTTGTAGTAGTTAATGTTTATATTAGTTATAAGCACAAGTCATTGTTAAATTTAAATCAAATTTTGGAGGCCAAAAAGGATCTCCAGTTACTGAAAATCTGCTCTGAATTGTAAAATAAGAAATGCAATAAAACCAAGACATTATTTAATTAGGAAATCTTTAATTGCTTTTATAAGATATATTATAGACACTAATTTTAGAAAATTTTTTTAAAAGAATTTGAATTTTTTTTTTTTGTGTATAAATGTGTCAATTTTCATAAATATGAACATCCATACACAACATTATAAGAAAATAACAGCAGTAACTAAATTAGCAAATCAAGTTTGTTCATACCCGAGGTAGTCCGAATCTATCTACCACGGTCCCCAGTTTATTTTTTTGCCTTTTTTGAATTGATCTGAAAATAACCCGTAACGAAAATATACATGCGATTTTTTTAATAATCACAACCGGTGATCTTTTTCTTGCGCATATCTTAGTAATATAAACTTCTGTCCTTGTGCCAAACTTAGTAAACTATTGACAAAGCACTTCAGAGCCCAAACATTTCTGGCCCAAACTATTAATTTATATATATATATATATAACAGCTTTCTCGATTTCAATCCATAGCGAAAATTCCATTTTTTATTTTTCCAAAGTCCTAATAGCGTTACATTCGTATGATTGTAAAATCTTTCAATAATTCTTATGAACATGACTGATTCAGTTTAGACTCATGAAATGCTATTTTCATGACTTAGATAATTTTAAATTACCGTATCCTACTAAGTTGTTTTACAAAAAATAGTGATCAATAATATAAAATAAAAAAATATTAATTTATATTTTCCGAAAACTACATTAAAATTTCGACTTTAAACCAAATTGCCACCGATACCTGAAATTGCTGAACTGAGGATACTTAAGTGCTGCGACGCCGATACTTACCGATTTTAATTACCTAAAGGTAATCGGAGACGGATAATTGATTCCATCTGATAAGTCAAGTCTCCTGTTTACGATTATATTTACTGTGTTGAGTTTTACCAGTTACGCTTCCCAAGTGGCGCCAAAATTATCTCAGAACTTCTTCTTCTTCTTCTTCTTCTTCTTCTTCTTATTATTATTATTATTATTATTATTATTAACCGTTCGTTTAGTCTGGTTTGTTTTTTAACAGCACGCCAACGCATTATGGGTCATTCAATTCTGCAACCTGATTCACTTGCACATCTTAATTACAGTCATAACTATTCATACAGCACAAGGGCTTTCGAACTCTTTCGTCTACCAAAGACAGTTTTAAAATGAGATGGAATAGTCATAAATCTAGATTTAAACTGGAAAACCTCGAATATTGTAGCAAATTGGCAAGCCACGTGTGGAAATTAAAGCTGAAATATGGAAAAGACCCTGATATAATTTGGACTATAGGGAAAGTAACCAAACCATGCAACGAATGCAGATTGTGCCAAGAGGAAAAATTAGCTATCATGTTGTTCATAGAAAGAAAAAAAAATAAATGAAAGATCAGAAATTATGTCCAGATGTAATCATGCCGGTAAATACTTACTAGGATCATACAAATAAGGACGAGACTGTTCTAAGCTCCTTAAATAACACCTTATAATTTGGAAAATATTACTATTGTTTGAAAATTCCAGTCGCGCGTTCGTATAAATCCTTGCTCGAGCCTTTGAAAAACTTTAAAATCAGTTATTGTAAATCACATGAAAATACTGAAAGGTTAGAACCTAGGTTGCGGAAATAACTTATTTCCAAATGAAAAATATTCACAGTTCTACATTATAATTGTATTGAACACTTTTTAATAGAACTGTGTACTGGTAGAATTTAACTATGACCAAAAACAAAATAATTATATATATATGTATTATTATTTCTACTCTATCATTGAATACAGTTTTTAACTACCGTCTTTTTCTAATGGTTGTACACACTTCAAAAACTAACATCAGTTATATATATATATATATAAAGTCATCCGCAGACAGATTTGTTTCGCTGTATCACAGCTCATCAGTACAGTTAGACATCCGATTGCCTTTTACCGGGGATTGAAACCCGACCGAATTGGTGTTAGTCGGTGATTCTACCTCTGAGCTATGGGCGCTTGGTAGAAGGAGGGAGACGTTTATCGTGTGATATACCATGTATTCATACGCCAGTAGTGAGAGTGTTCTAATTCATTACTGAATGAATGATATATATATATATATATATATATATATATATATATAAAGAGAGAGAGAATTAATACAATAAACCCTGAAGAGTAGATAGGCGGGTGGATGTCTACGAAACTCTGGGTCCTGGTAGTAGCATCAAACATTTTACTTGTATTAATTCTCTCTCTCTCTCTCTCTCTATATATATATATATATATGCGTGCGTGTGTGTGTGTGTGTGTGTGTGTGTGTGTGTGTGTGTGTGTGTGTGTGTGTGTGTGTGGTGTAACAAACTTTTGGGGCGGGTTCCACACTTCAAAACTAAGATAAAAGTCCATAGAAACATATAACCGCCAATTCTTCCTTTTTGTAGTATTAAGTTTAAAGAAATTTTACGGTAGATGGCGCTGTATTACCATGCAGACTAAGTTACACTTGTCATTTGTGTATATTTGTGGTTAGTCTGTCAATGGCATGATATTCATATCGTGAGCAGTCAAATATGATGTTTACATACGGCCGCGCGTATAGTAATGGACGCGAGGCTGCATGGCTTAATCAGACTTCGTTTCCAGAAAGATAATATCTAATACTGAAACTAATCTTGTACCTTGAATCGCAGCCGAACGATGTACCACATTTCGTTAAATTAGACAAGGAATTTTTCTTAGCTACAGTCGTTTTTTTCTATTATTACGTGATGTTCAATAGAAAATTCAGTATTCTTTTTCGATATACGTTCTTATATCAATCCTCATGTATATAATAAAAACTTCCATCTGATATTCTATTATGTATGTAAGAAATAATAAACATTCATAATTCACTATAACAACATTAAATAAATTCATATATGCATAACACAACATATATTTATACAAATCACTACGCTGCATTAGAACTTATTTTCATAAACAAATACTGAAAGGTGAACAGAATAATGTGTCACATGGCTTGATGGTTCATAAATAAATAGATCTATGCTGATTCGCTGCTGATGTGTATTTCAACTGAGGATTAAAAAGTTGCACGGAGTTAAAAAGTTGGCATATGTTTGGTTTGTACGAGGGTAAAAAATGTTGGGATACGTGCTACACGCTTGGGTGATCATGTCTCTTTTGATCTATGACTGAATACGCAGATTTTCCCGAAGTAGGTTGTTACTTCTTTCTGCGGTAGACTGGTTGCGAGCCAAGGCTAGAGAACCTAAACTGTTCTGTACTTGTCTGTATTTCTGAGATGAGGTAGTATTTACACTGTTTACATTATTCGGACTATTATCATCTTTGTTGCGATTTGTACGACGTTTCGGCTGTTGTACGCTCCTTAAGGACACATGGCCCAGTGGATATAGACGTTGGTTAGTTCTTGTGACTTGACCCAAAGAGTTATGAGTTCAATACCAGGCTACAGCAGTGGTGAACAAGTAATTTAGAGGGTGATAACTCATGACTACCAAAAGAGGCTCAACGAAAGGAATGAGAATCATATATCCCAGGAATTGTAATAAAGGTTTCGGTACGAAATTCCTAGCACCTGAAGGAGGCCGGAGCGTACAACGGCCGAAACGTTGTACAAATGGCAACAAAGATGAGGAAAATAGTCCAAATAATGTAAATAGTGCTAATCTTTTTTTTTTTTTTAATCATTTCACCCCGAGCAAGGCAGAAACGCCACTGATGTGCAGGGGGTTACATAAATGTAGAAAGATTAATTAGAAAAGAGTGAGGAGTACAAGCTAGTTAGAAAGGAACAATAGAGATCTGAGAAAGCAGGTGCAATGACAGATACATGGGCGGAGAGAAAGTGAAGATTATACAGGGGAGGGGAGAGAGCTAGAGTCCAGTGGTTAGTAGGTGAGTATTAACTTTGCTTTTAAATTTCTGGAGGTCGTAGCCGTCAGGAAAGCAAGAATACGGGAGTGAGTTCCACAGGCGGGAAGTGCGAGAGAGGAAGCTGCAGGAGTAGAATTGTCGTCTGCGTTTGGCTAACCTGACTGTGAATGGGTGGGGCCCAGTTGCTAGTCTGGTTGCACGGGTAAATACCTGTTGAGGAGGCATCAGTGACTTAAGCTCATCCGAGCAGAAGCCATGAAAGTATTTATAGAAGAGACAGAGGGAGGCCACATTTCGGCGATGGGAAAGTGGCTGCAGTCGAGTCGCCAGATCAGTACCTATCACATTACAGACTCTCCTTTGGAGCTTGTCAAGAACACTGAGGAGAACGGCAGGGGCACCTGACCATAAATGGCAGCAGTACTCCATGCACGGACGGATGGTGAATCTGTTCTGTTATTCAACCTATAGCTGAAGGGAGAGTAGATGGATTATTACCTTAGGGTATTTGCAAGTAAGTGAATGCAAAAAAATCTAATTGAAATTCAAACTCGGTTCTCCGATTTTTCTCATTTGATGACGATATCTGTTGCACATTTTAAGCTTTACTGCAAATTTTCACGCAATGTTGACTAGTGGAACAATAAATTTTCTTCTTTTAAATTAAAATCAAAATTAATACTAAAACTGATAATGTTGTTACCTTAATATTTTAAACTATAAACTGCTTTCAAAAGAGACTCAACTGCTTTATGGTCATGTATATATTAATAATAGGTGTACATTTTTTTTACTTCACCGTTAGCACAAGTGTGACTTACATTCGCAATCGAAGCACAACACGATCACAACACTGAGTTATATATCTATTATTAATATAAATTATAACTCTGTTCTTATACATTATTTATTGGCACCAACAAATAATGTACGATATTCTAATTTATATATATATATATATATATATATATATATATATATATATATTAAATCCAAAAAAGATGAGCAAATAGGTAAAATCTACAAAACCAGATCCTATTAATATTAATTTTTTTAATATTAAAATTGATCAAAGTGGAGGGCTTAATGTAAATAGTATTATCTATTTACAGAACCAAATATATAAAGTATATCAAAAATTTCCGAAATTTACATTCGTTAAATGGCCAAAATTCTCGATCCATCAGCAACGATCGAAAACAAAAATTTATTAATTTATTAATCTAAATATGGTACCCTTATTTGAATTAATATTTTTTTGTTTTCGATCATTGCTTTAAAATGGCCATTCAACGAATTTCGGAATTTTTGACATACTATATATATATATATATATATATATATATATATACTAGCAGTCAAATTTTAATTTTCCTGGTATCGATATTAAATCAGTTTTTTTCGTCGTAAACTGAATTTTGAAGGCTAAGTAAGACCTCTGAGTAAATGGTATCATGGCTGAGACTAAGAACTACAATTATACCTAGTTAGAGCCAAACCCGAAGGAAAAACTAAAATAAAAGGGCTGAAAAAATACAGACATACAGGCAGATAAACAGACACACACACACAAACATCTTGCCTTTTATATATATATATATATATATATATATATATATATATATATATATATATATATATATTATCAATTATCTACACTATTGTAAGAACTGCAACCTTGAAACTTCTGAATATCGTTTCTTATGTTTCTATCTATGAGTGTATCAAATTTGATTAAAATCGGACCACTTCTTCTATAAACCGATTTTTTCGATTATCGATTTTCGATATTTATCTTGGGTACCATAACACAAAACCTAGCTAAGAACACTCGCAGACGCTTATAGTATAACTGTGTAAATTTTCAAGAAAAGCGGTTCTGCCGTTTCGGAGTCTATAGGTAACGTACACACACTCACACACACACACATACACACAGAGACAAAGTTCCATTTATAAATAAGTTTAAATTATATATATATTAAACAGTTTTAACAAAAAGTTAAATTTGCACACATACATACACTATACACACCACATAATAACACTTATATAAAGTACCTTCGATACTTATACACATAAACACACATTTTTAACATATCTGACGATAAGAGGAACACATGAAAAGTTGCATTCTTTCATTTAGCGGTAGCATTATTTCAGCTTTTTCCTCACAGACCCAATGTCACAAGCCTCGCTATTTCCATGACAAAAGATCAGATAAGCCTCACTCTTTAGTTCAATCAGACATTAACTGCTATAAAATGTCGTGCTACTTCCACAGAGTCGAATCCGCCTCATTTTCTCCTTATTCCAAATGTAAAGAGAAAGCCCTTTTGCTCAAAAACCGTTTCTCTGTGTGTTGCAATAAAATATCCTACACCCACTTTTCCCTATGTGGACTTACGAATACAGATAACTATATACAGTGAGCACCGCATTCACTGGCGTCTTACTTCGAAGATTAGTAATGTCTTACTAATGTCGGACTATCTACTTATTTTAGTCTATATTGCAATAAGCCTTTCTTCTTTCCATCCACTATCGTGTTGGTTATTCTTTCCCCTAGTGTAACAATCTTGTATAAAGTAACCCTTTCCCAAGGATACAACACCGTGGAACAGACTCTTTCAATGATATTACACACGTCGTTCATTATAAACATCTTAACAAGGCTACTACCTTGAGTGGCCTTCGAGCCACTAAAGGTAGTTGGTGAATATTTTTATATTAAGAAAATATATGTAAACAAGCATACTCGTCTCACTAATTCTGTTATATCTGCTGATAAACTTTGAAAGCAACTCTTCAACAGCCTTTCATACCGTCAATAGTCAAAGTTGGTATCTGGAGATGCGAGCGGAGGCAGGTATTCTCAGTAAATAGAAGCGAACACATGAAAGCAAACAGGCGTAGGCCGGTTAAAGCGTAGTCGGAAGTGCAATTAAACATTTGTATGCACAGACTTCCGGTATAATGTCAACAAAAATGATACAAATAAAAAAAACGAAATCAAAGCCAGCAAAATCACACAAAATGTTAACAGTAATATTAATGTAATATTATTTGTTTCCTTATAAAGAAACAGTTAGCATTCATTAACCGAGCAACCAGTCCTGCTTTCGGTTAACGTTTATAAAATCTTTCCCTTTGAGCAATTTTTCAGGAAGATAATTTTTTCAAGTCCAATAGCTGTTATTATACTTGCTAGTATTGATCAAGGTTTTCTTTTATAAGATTTATTTGCTTCGAAATACCGAGTGTTGTAAGCTTAAATGTGCAGTTGAAATAATGGAACTTGTTCATCAGGAATCCGAGTCCCGATTCCAGTTGGATTCGTTATATTCACTTACGTGCAAATACCCTTGGAATGGTATGAAACCACCTTTTCTTCCCCAACGATGGGTTAATGAGTAAAACCTGTGTTAATAAACCATTATAATCTTCAAAAAATAAATGACCTAATAAAATTACTTATAAAATACCTAGCATTAAATAACCCATTGATTTCGATATGACACTACACAAAAACAACCAAGCAACATTTATTTGAAGTTGTATGGAATATCAACATCTTGATTATGTGATTATCTTCTCTTCAAGTTACATGTGCAATCCATTTTAGTTGTTGCTGCTGCTGGACTTCTTCAAGCGATGTGGTTTTTCTTAGTTGGTAAAGTTCTTTGTGGTTGTGAGGCATCAGTTCACGAGTTTCGAAGGAAAGTGGTTTTCGCTAAGGCTTACACGCTTCATTCGCTCGAAACAATTTTTAAATATTAATTAACCAACAGATTGTATACAGCTGACAGTTTAGATATTTCCGAACAGGTTTGGTGTCATTCATGACATCCATATGAAATACCAGGATCACTTCGACGCGATATAATACTTGCAAACTTGACTCGATAGGACAATTACAACTGAATAGGGATTTAGGCCGTCACTGAGTGCCCCATACTTTCGGCTTTGTGCCAAATCTTAGTCACGCTTAAAAAGCAACCATATAAAAGTATATATCTAACGAGATTATTTAAGTGCATGGGCCGAGATTTTAGTAATAATTTGCGTGTTTGGGTGAAAATACTTTCAGCACAATCTATTCTATGTTGAATATCGCAATTTTCTATACTAGATTTCCTATACTAGTATACCTAATAATATTTGTTTCAGAATCGTAAGGAAACAAGCAAAAACAAGTTTGTTTGTTTTTTGTTTTTTTATAAGCGTTTCACCCCGAGCAAGGCATGTCACTGCCACTACTGCGCAGGGGGCTACGTAGAGTGGAGAAAGGCTGATTAAATATAGGAAATGTCAGAGGCTGGATGATAGGCTGGTAAGGATACCGAGAATGAGGGTTGGGTAGATGAGAGTGTTCTGAGAATAATTGGGAGTTAGTGTGATAGGAGGTGTCTATTGACCCTACATTTAAACACCTGGAGATTGTAACTGTCGGGAAAGCAGACTTGTGGAAGGGAGTTCCACAGGCGGGAAGCGCGAGAAAAGAAGCTGTTGGAGTAGAATTTACGGTTACATCTTATTTGTTTAACTGTAAAAGGGTGGGACCTAGTTGCTAATCTAGTATCTCGTGTAAATTCCTGCTTAGGCGGCACCAGTGATCTAAGCTCATCGGAGCAGAAACCATGAAAGTACTTGTAGAAGAGGCACAGGGAAGCCACATCACGCCGGTGAGAGAGCAGCTGCAGCCGGTCTGCCAAGTCAGTATCAATCACGTTACAGATCCTCTTTTGTATTTTGTCAAGAAGCCCAAGGAGAGCAGCAGGGGCACCCGACCAGATATGGCAGCAATATTCAATACACGGGCGGATGGTAGATTTGTATATGTGCAGAATAGATTCAGGTGGGAAAAATTTCCGGGCCCTACACAGGGAGCCGACTTTCATAGCAGCAGATTTGGCAATAGATTCGATATAGTCATTCCATTTGAGGTCCGCCGAGAGTGTAAGGCCAAGGAGGCGTAGTATTTTACTCTCTGGGAGGCTAGCCTGTCCCATGGTAATGGGAGGTAGACGCACTTAGAATTGAAACCTAAATGACATTGTTTAAAAGAGAGACCCTTTTCTTAAGTGATTTTATGGATTCATCTGAGCTTCATGAAATATGTACACCATACTTTCGACCTTGTGCCAAATCTGAGTCACGCTTTAAGGTCAATATTAAAAACCGAAGACATTTGTTTATCGATTAATTTCAATTATCAATTTGTTCAACTTACGAATAATCCTTTTCTAAAAAAGAGGAGATTCCATCCGAAATTATCCGGGTCCGTTTCAGAAGAAAAGTACAGGAAATATGATCTAAGTTTTTCGTTTTTTTTTTTTTTTTTAAGTCATCTTCAGGGTAGGTAGAGGCAATCGTTGATTTTCGTTAAGTTTTGAAATGATGTGACAATGGTACTTTAAAAAAAAAATGTTAGAATTATACAATGAAAACACCTGGGGTGCGTTGTGGGATCAAAAGCCGTAGAACAAATGAATGTCTTTTTTATTTTGAAATATTACATTTCATTTAATACAAGGCCACACGGTGGGAAGGTTGAACATTCCTGACTATTCTACACCTAGTTACACTGGTTCACGACCCATTCATTCATCACAGTTTTCTCATACATCACAAGAACTCATTCATCGCTCTTCAATCTAACACATACCATAATACCGCATATTCACAGGGATCCTACCAAAATAACCAGAACATAAATATAAAATACATTCAATTGATTTTTGTTTTTTTTAATAAAATAGTATAAAAGTATATATGAATGTTGCAACGATTTTTTTTTTACTCATGTCACCCCAAACAAGGCTGGTGCGCACAGGGTTACAGTGAGAGAAGAGTAAGGAAATGAGGAAAGGATTAACGGGATTCAAGGTAATAGAAGATGACAATTGACGTTTCATTTAAATTTTTAAAGATTGTAACTATCAGGTAAGCAAATAAGTAAAGGAGCGTCACAGGTGGGAAGTGCAAGAAAAAAAACTGTTTGAGTAGAAGTGACGGTTACATTCAACTATTTTAACGGTAAAAGGGTGGAACGTAGATTCCAATCTAATAGTACGAATAAAAGGATGTGGTCGACCAAAATATTTCCATCATTACAGAATAGTGGAAACACACACACACACACACACACACACACACACACACACACACACACACACACACAGGCATCTAAGCTTAAGGTACCTGGTATTCCCAAGTGGTCACTGATCTAGGTGCTGACTAGGTTCGACGTTATTTAACTATGGTGATCGTACTGCGTGTTTTAATATTATATGGTCGTTAGCGAGATTATGTTGAGTCAATCTTTCAAGTCTGTTTACGGTGAATATCGTTATTATTTATGGTATATTCCTTTAGAATGTAGGCGGTCATAGCTTCTTTTTGTGAATTGTTATGGTTTCTTGGAAGATATAGCGATATGTAAGGATTCAACTAGAATTCAAATCGGGGTGCCGAGTTTGAATTCAATTGAATTCTTTGCATTCATTTACGTGCAAATACCCTTGGGAAAAGTATCAATACGTCTCTTCCCTCCAGTTATGGGTTAAATAACAGGACAGATTGGGTTCTATATCCTTGGCTGGCAACCAGTCTACTGCAGAAAGCAATGGCAACCTACTGCGGGAAAATCTTCTGCCCAGTCAGACATGATCGCCTAAAGCGTGTATCACTTATTGCACTTAATTGATAGATAAAACTAGTCCAATTACTTTCTCCACGGTTTCGAGTTAAGTGTAGCGTTTTCTCTAGAATGATTGAGACCTAAGATTTGAGAATTCAGTCAACCCTGTTCTTAGATTTATTACTGCATGTGATGTGGTTGGCGGGGGGGGGGGAGACGAAGAAATTATTTGAATGTGAATGAAATTAACTAGGCTGGAATTCGAACGCGCATCAACATCACTGTCAATTGAACTTTTGCTTAATCGCAGCCCGAACCTCGACATCTCATACCAAATTTTTATCAGCAACCCCATACAAAGTTTAAACTTACAAAGAGAGGAGAGAGGGGGAGACAGAAGAAGAAGAAGAAGAAAAAGAAGAAGAAGAAGAAGAAGAAGAGAGAGTGTGTGTGTGTACGTGAGTGTTTGATTATCTCTTCACTATGTCATTCACTCTCCTAGCTGTCTTTCTCTAAGTAATTACATACAGATGCAATTGAAAACACACACACACACACACACACACACACACACACACACACACACACACACACACATATATATATATATATATATATATACACTGTAACATAAACACTTGAATGTGTTTGCATTAATAAAAAGTGAGAAGAGATAGACAGGGACGAGTAATAGACAAACAAACAAACAAGAAAAACTAAAAGAAAAACGCATTTTTAATATCATTGTGGACAGAGTGTCACCCGGCGTGGTTGGCGCGAAAATTCTCGATGCAGTCACAGGACGACAAAGACAATAATCAGATAGATAAATTTGTCAAGTGAGATGAAAGTCAATTTGAAAGTGATTTACAGAGAACAAACAAGAGGAGAACAAACAAGCGAAGAGGAAGGGAAAACTACAAAAATTAAAACGGATAATACTAACAGAATGTCGAGAAGAAAGAGAAGAACGTCTCAACCACAGAAGAAGAAGAAGAAGAAGAAGAAGAAGAAGAAGAAGAAGAAGAAGAAGAAGAAGAAGAAGAGTTTTAACGACAAAAGCGACTATAGGGTTGGAAGAAAAGCAATATGGCGACGCTTTCGTCAATATTTGTCACGGGTCGCACGGGGGCACAATGCTCCTTATCACACGGACGACAGAAGCAGCGGTGGATGGGGTCGGAAAGCGTTGTTGAGGTCCACATTGGACGGGAGAGGGTTGTCCTCCGACGGAGACAGCAGTGGGAAGTAGAAGACCAAATATTTGTTTTCTGATAACGGATGCGAGAATAAGAGGCAGATTAGAGTTGAATACGGCCGACAAAACCATCGTTGTTGGCAAACGGTGGCTGGGGGTGTAAGCGTCGATCAGTAGGGAGCAGTAGAGGTAAATTTTCTGATATAATGAAGCCGTACAAATCGGGGTAGCGTTTGCCTTTGACAAATGAGCGGATATTTTTGGTGAGAAAGAGTGAATTTCGATGGTGGCTGGTAGGTTACGGGTAGCGAGCTTTCTGAATTTCCTAGTCCTTTGTTCAATGTTTACATTGCCCAGCACCCGTCTGCTAACTCCCCAAACCCCGGGTTCCTCTTCAAATATAAAGAAGTGAAGGGTAAAGGATTTTTTGATTTGGGTTTTATCTTATGCGGATTGAGTTATGAGAAACCTTTGTTGGGCCGAAGTGAACGGAATATTTGAGAAGAGCAAAAATGAATAGCGGTTGTTGGCTAAGGAATGATATGTACACAGATCTACATAGAAAAAGGAAATAAAAGAAATAAGGAGATCAAGTGTAGGTCTCAAATGAATTCACGCACACGCAACGATTAATCTGTGTGTAGATAAATCTCTCCGCGCAAAAGAAAAAAATAGCAGGAAAGCAGATAGCATTTTGTATATAAGAAAAACCGGGGGTATTTCCTCTTTAAACACAATAATTGTTCGGAAAATAAGGTGCGATTTTAGAATAAATCTCTTATTTTTTTATTTTCTAATATCTTTCTATTATAATATAGACCGTTGTGTACTTTATATAAAAATATATGACGGTCTTTATTATAATAGAAAGGATATTAGAAATTATATATATATAAAAATAAATACATAACGGTCTTTATTATAATAGAAAAGATATTAGAAATTATATATATATTGATTATTTAATTACTTAGTTTTTGGTCATAAAAAATTAAACCAGTAAACATTTGTATTAAAAAATGTTCAATACAATTACATTGTAGAACTTTTGAATATTATTCATTTGTAAACCAGTAATAACTAGTTTACCTAGGTCGCGTAATAACGCGATCTAGGTTTCTACCATGTGGTGTCTTCAGGCAAATTACTGCAAATCGCCTGAAGACACCGCATGGTAGAAACCTAGGTCGCGTAATAACTCGTAATAATATATATGTATATGCAAATATATATATATATATATATATATATATATATATATATATATATATATCCGAGTGAGTATAGAATGAGGAGAGAAAAAGAAAAAAAATTTTCTGTCCAAAACATTAATTTAAAACAGCCATATGATTGTAGAGAAGAGGTCATATATAGAAGAAATTATGTACATGTTCTAAAACATAATTTATAATATGTATATATGCAAATAAATACACAACGATCTTTAGTGTAATAGAAAGGATATTATATATATATATATATATATATATATATATATATATATATATATATATATATACACTCCACCCACGTCTATTGAACAGGTGTAGAGGCTCATCCGTTGTTCCCTGTTTAGGATGTGGTTTCCGGCTTTCTCTTTTCCAATCTTTTCACTTTTACGTAACCCCCTGCACACCAATGGCCTTACCGCCTTGCTCGTGGTGATATGATTAAAAAAAAAAGATATATATATATATATATATATATATATATATATACTTCCTATCACACTCATGAACAGAGAGACAATAGCGAGATAGCCTTGGCTCAGTACATTAGAGAAAGATTAGCGAGGAAGCGTCCGCTCAGTTCATGACACAGACAATAGTGAGGTAGCATCAACTCAGTTCATCCCCATATTCGCTTTATTAACAGTTTTTGAACTTTACTTCTATTCGCTTTAGTAACAGTTATTAAACTTTAATATTATTCTTCACAACTTGACGACATAATTATTGCAAAAATTAAATAATAAGGTACTGTTAAAAAGAGCAAAGATGCACGGCAAGAATTTAGATATTTTGAAGTCTCTTCGATGCTGCATCTGCTAATTTCAAATGATCCGTTTCATGATCTATTAGTAATTTATGGATCCTTTATGACAAGCGTAAACGATCGACTCAAAAGCTTGATCTTTTCCAAAACCAAAATTGCACGAATAGAAGACGTGACTTGTGTTTTGGAACTGCATTTATTCATTTCAGCCTTCTGCAATCTAACCAGGGCATCAGTACCGAAGTTTACTGCGAAGAAATGGATGTAATACACATTCGGTTTTGAAAAAATGCGACCAGCATTGGTTAATCGACGAGCTCCAATTCTACTTCTTATTGTTTGGTTACATGTTGCCAGAATGATACTACAAATGCTCACTGGCTTAGAATGCTAGACTCCTTCACCACATACACCGTCTTCCCTTGATCTCTCGCCTACTGACTACTACTTTTTTATGTATTTTGACAAATTTTATGCTAAAAGACATTCCGTTGAAAAGACAGATCAGAAACAGCATTAAAAGATTTCTTGGCGCCTAAACCTTTAACATAAAGGCATAAATAACCTTCAAAATCGATGGCAAAATCCAAAAAATTTCAGGGTTCCTATTTTAGCTGATTTAAACACTGTTTAAATACATACATTTAAATTCAGGAATGAAAATTGTTCCTAAAATTGGAAATTATTTTCCGAACACGCTAATACTTTGGAAAAATTTTGTTTATAGTTTCTTTTCATAAGTATGTTCACCCTGCATAAGGCCCGAGAGCCACTCAATGTAGAGAGTTACAGAGTAAAAGGCACAGCTTATATATATATATATATAACGTTTAACCCTAAGCTTGGAGATATTAAGATTGCGGTGATTGGGGAACCATTTTCTTGGAAGCCGGTCCCACAAAGTAGTGCTTCGTGAGAAGCTGCTCCAGTGGAAAATATACCTCACCAATGGAATATGAAGAGAATGAGGTTGGTTCGCTAAAATGTGCGTCGCATGGTGGGTCTTCGCCGTGAAGTTTAGGATTGGATGAACTAAGGACTTTCGTGCGTCTAAACACTTTCCATGGCAACAGCGATAGAGCAGCGAGAAGCTCACGACATTTCGTCTATGAAAAGGGGGTTGTAGGATTAAAAATAATTCATCACCCTCAAGGAAGTGGATACATGTTTTACTTCTATGGAGAGTGGAAAGTGCCTAAATATGACAGCCTGATCTGTCTCTTGTAAAGATAGAGGCTTAAGTGGTATTTTTCTAGTCTCTTTAGTGATTGATCGTATGTACGGGTTTCAATTGAGGTCTGAGTTGAGTTTAAGTACCAACAGGCACTCAACGTACGGGGCATTTCAGTAGGAACATCCATTCATCATGATTAGAGATAGTTCTGGGTCTAATCGGCAATGATGAAATGTTCGGGGTCTAATCGCCAATGATGAAATGTTATCCCTTTTATTTTCTCAGAATTCTTTAAAGAATTCATAGAAAATCATTTTTTAAACAAAATACCAATTAATTTAACTAGTGGTCGAGATAGCTGCATATTTTACATTCGGATCTGTTGTATTTTTTGAGCCCTTGTAAGAAGCATAGATTTCAAATGGTGATTTTCAAGGTAGACTTGACCCCACTTTAAACACTGGTGCATCACAACTACTCGATTCTAAATCTTTCTTACGACCGAAAACTTAGCCTATATTAAGCACTGCATTATACCAATTAACTAATGTCCTATTAATAATTGGCTTATTCATGAATGGCCTATTAAATAATTGCCTATTAATTAATGGTCTGGAGATTGAATGATTGCAAGTCTCTCCAAGTCTCCTGCACATTATTTCTGGATCCTCGCAGATCTTCACCTAAAAAAAAACAGGCATCTGAGTTGTCCCAACATGCAGGCCAATCTACTTGAAACTACAGTAAATTGCAAACATATTAAAGGATCAACCTTACAATCCTGCTAGTATTACTAAATCTAAGACATGAAATTATAGCAATTGTAAACATTTTCTAGTGTTACCCTTACTATCTTAATAATTTACTCTAACTATATAATCTTTCATATGTTATTTTACCATCATTTTCGATTACAATTTGTGATCTATTTATTGCCTTAAGTATTTTTATTCCACTCGATAATTACTATTAGCATGTATTAGCTTATTGTATTTAATTTATTATTATTATTATTATTTTGTTATATATTTTATATTCATTATTATTTTTATTTTTATTTTATTATAATTTATTTATTTATTTTTGTTTATTTAATTTATTTAATTTAATTTAATTTTAACTTGTTTTATTTTATTTTATATTTATTCTAATTTATAATATTAGGTCTTATGAATTTACATCTTCGTATTGTTTTAAATATCCTTTATTTTACGTTTTATGCATAATATTTCTGTTTCTGCATGGAGTTTCATAATTTGCTTGTAACCTATGTAAATATCTGTCTGAAATCCATTTCTATCTTTTAGTCGTTTTCATTGGCTCTTCCCTCTCTATATTTTCTCACTTAGTTTTCTCTTCACTTCTGTTTCTTCTGTATATTTCCTTTTGCTCTTTCTTGATTCCTCATCTTATTTCTTCTCTTACTTCCCTCTTTCTTTTTTTAAAAATCTTTTTACCTAGTGCGGAGAAAATGTTTTTTTTCCAAAACTAACTAAAAGAAATTATACAAACGTTTATTACGATCAATGTTAACTACCTGGTGAGACATTGTTCTTTCAATATCGAAATAAAAAGTACAATTTCGTAGTAATTTGTAGCTTTTACATGTTCTAACGTAATAGTTATTAATAATATATATATATATATCAGTCATCCACTTACAAGCCCGTTTCGCTGTATCACAGCTCATCAGTGCGGCTAGACATATCCACTTGCTTTTGGCCGGGATCGAAACTCAACCGATTTGATGTCAGTCGGAGTCTCTACTCCCTAAGCCATCGGCGGATGGGTTCAGAGAAGGGAAATTTTAACGTCTTGTATGTAAGCAGTCACCGAGAGAACTCAATTCATTTCTGAACTGTTGTTGATGTTGATATATATATATTTTTACTGAAAATTTTACTGATGTTGTTTCTGTAATTCCAGTTATATTCCCGAAAACATTGACATTCATAATAGAACCAGAAAAAAGTGTACTATATTTTCTTCTTAGTTGTTTTTCCTTCAAAAGTACTCACACTGACAGACTACGGCAAACAGTCAGTCACTCACTTAAATGTCACACGTGATCTTGTCTCTTTCGATTCATGGCTGACTAGGCAGAATATTGTCCAGCAGTAGGTTGCCAATTTTTTGCGGTAGACTGGTTGCCAACCAAGATTATTGAACTCACTCTGTCCTGCTATTCAGCCCATAGCTTCCGGGAGAAAAGTTGAATTCGTACCCTTCCCAATGATATATGCGCGTAAGTGAATGCAACAAATTCAACTAGAATAATCTCTCCGATTCCTCATTCCAATATGATATCGATATCTCCTCAACGCAAACAGTACGCATCAATAATAAAGAATGCACAAGCAATAATTAATCTCACATGCCTTTTGCTTTTTAGAAGATAATATTACAAAACCATTATCACCATTTCAATCCTTATTAATAATTTCACTCCGACATACGACACAAGGGGTTCCTCGGAGTGGAAGAGAATGAGAATATGTTAATGTTCGTTCAACAATAAAATAAAAGAACAGGTTTCAGAAAGACAGAATATTCCGATTGAAGTTGCATTTGCATTCTTGAAAATTGTAGGAAACAGTGAAGTAAAAAACCGAAAAGGATTTCCAGTTTGTGAAAATTCGAATTTATAAATCCTTTTTTGTCCCAGATAACAATTTTTGATAAATCTCAGATCTTTAAAGAATTGCACTCGCTTGTCCAACTCTTTACTGGTTGAATTCCATGCAGAGGCACAATAAGTCTTGACTCTCCATTTCATTGCACCTTTATTCACTGGCGCTAGTTCCGATAATAAAGAATGATTTCATGGGCTACCAATTCATTGTCGTTCTGTAGGCGCTTCTTGACCAGTCTGTGAAGAACCAAATAGCGTTAACTGGGACAACGACAACGACGGTGTAATATTTACTTGTAGGCATTTAAAGTGTACTGCTCGACAACTGATCTCACCACTCAAATGTGTCATTAGATTTTAGGTAACAACGAACGCAGCTAAAGGCACTTGACCGGATGGCTTCATTTATAATTTCCATCACACATTACACAGGGCTATTCATTTTTTATGTGTTACCGGTGGAGGTAATGGATTTGTGTATAAAGTGTTTGGTTTAGGGAATGTAGATCTACGGTTCAAAAATCGCATCAGTTTTAGAAGAGAGAAAGAGCATCTGATATGGTGTAGAAATTAACATTATATCTTACCATGATCTGCTTTAAGCCAATTGGACACATAGTCCATATTTGAGAACCTCACCTAAGGGTTTCCCACGCTAGTACTCCAGTCGCGGGAAATACACACAGCACTGTCGAATACACACGTGATAACACACTGTACACTGTACAGAAAATAACGACATTAATCCTAATAAAACTACTAAGATGCAAGGTTACTAAGTATGCAAAAACATTTAAAAAAACATTATTAAAAGAACAGTAAAAAGAAACTGGCTTTAAGAAGACAGAAGATAACGATTTAGATTGCATTTGAATTTTTGAAGATAAAATTTGATTAGATGGCAAGAAGCTGGAAGAGAGTTCCATAAGCTATAAGTGCGAGAGAAGAAACTATTAACATAGAAATTATGGTTACATCTAACCATTTCAACTTATAAATGCTAAGACCTATATACCAATCTAGTACTACGTTCAATTCATAAATTCGAGGTGCCAAAGGGGAAAGATCATTAGAACTATTACCATGAAAATATTTATAGAGAAGACACTTCGAAGCTACGTTACGATGGCGAGAAGGCACTTCGAAGCTACGTTACGATGGCGAGAATGTGATAGAAGCCGAGATGTGGATTCTACTTTAGATTTTTATAAGAATCTATACTATTCAGAAAACAAAAAGTGAAACTAAATTTGATTGAAATTTGATAACTCCAGGATCATTAATTATGACCATTTTATTCATTTGTCTAAATAGTAATACTATAGTCAGTGAAGATCTAACCCACAGTATTATTACTACTGCATATTTTTTTTAACTTGACATGTTATAGTAGCCACGATAGTAGAACACATAATTAGTACAAAAGTAAAGACAGAAAAAAAACTGATCTAAAATCTTATAGAAAATGAACTGTTTAATGTTTCTCTTTCAAAATAACCCTACCTGTGATATCCTATTTGTTACTTGTTTGTCACATTTTATTATTTTTGTTTTGTTTGCCAAAATAATCTAGGCTACAAAAAAAAAAAATTAATTGGTAAATGTAGCTTCCAACGGGACTTGAATCTTATACCTCGAGATCTCGTTTTTTATGGCCATCATTTAAAACTAGTAGTTCAGAATTGAGAGCTTTTATTATTATTATTTTCTATAGTTTCTTTTCATATTTTTTATAGCTACTTTTATCAGGAGACGGAATAAAACTAGTAATAAATAAGAGTCTGACAAAATATTCAGACGTTTTCTTCTAAGCAATAACGAACAATTGTAGTGAGTACGATAAAAATGTGCTTCGTGCAGAAACGTATTAAATAATAGGACAGAGTAGGTTGTTTTTCTTTGGTACAGTTCTTTGGTTTTGATTCTGTAATATCAGTTCACAAGGTTCAAAGAAGTTTGGTCTTTGTCAAGACACACAGGCCTCACTGACTTAAAGTCATTATTAACCAATGAAATGAGGAAACGGTTGAATATTGTTGACGTTTTAGATATTTGTGAATGAGTTCGGTGTTCAATACGACATCCATATGACAATCTTGATCTAACGAGGCTATTTAAAAACATGATTAAAATTTTCAAGTTAATGTTTTGTTTTTGTAGCAATGGGCAGTGTTAAGCTAAACTCCCTTCTAGCGCAGTCTATTCTATGTTCATTTTCCTTTGCAACTATACTAACTTTGCTATAACTGATCCATACAGCAGTCTAGTTTAAGAGTTTGTATCTACTAAATCTACTTGCTTAATCGAAAACCTTTCTGAGTGTATTGTTTGACATAGTTTGAAGTTTTACGATGAAGCATTTTTCATTATTATTGATTTTAAATGGTTTATCTTCTTTTTTTTTTGTCTTTGCTTATTTATCGCAATACTAGCCTTTTTTATATAATCGTTTCACCCCAAGGAAGGCAAAACTGTCACTGGTGCGCAGGGGCTTTACGATGAGAAGAGCGGGAATGCAAAAAAGAAAACAGTACAGGTGATGTTGTAGGAAGGGTAAGAGAGAGAAGGGAGTCAAGGAGATAGAAGTTGGTAACTGACATTATCATTAAACTTTTGGAGATTGTAGCTATCAGGGAAGCATGCATGGGAAAGGGAGCCCCACAAGCAGGAAGTGCGAGAAAATAAACTGCTGGAGTAGAATTGGTGGTTACATTTGCCTATTTTGACGGTATAAGGGTGGGAGCCACCTGCCAATATAGTTGTACGGGTAAATTGATGAGAGCAGGGCACCAAGGAACTCGTCTGAGCAGAAACAGTGAAAATACTTGTAGAAAAGACATAGGGAAGCCATATTCCGTCGATTTAAAAGTGGCTGAAGGCGAACAGCTACATCGGGACCAATTGCATTGCAGATTCTCCTTTAGATTTTATCAAAAAACCTAGAGATGAATAACAGGAGAACAAAACCAGATATAGCAACAGTATTCACTGCACTGACGAATAGTAGATTTATAAGATAGATTCTGACGAGAAAAACTTCATAGCTCGGTATAGTGACCCAACATTCTCAGCAGTACATATAGCTATTGATTCAATATATTTATTCTACTTGAGATTGACTGATAGAATGAATGCATTGCCTCCTTTAAAATTATACATCCTTTAATTACATAAATCGAAAATAAAGCAGTACTTTCTAACCTCCTTGGGGATAATGATGGCAGCGTGTCAACAAGATGTAAGTATGTAATAAATTAATAATATAAACAGGTCATTCATTTAGAATAGGCAACCCCTGATCACTTCAGCCCACATCCGACCCGCGAATAGTTTTTGTCCGGCCCGTCAAATTAAACATGGTAAGGAATTTGAATTTTTGGTGATTGCGTTGTTATCCTGTTATTCATGCACTGAAATAAGGAACCTTGTTTAAATAATTTAATATAAGCTTTGTTGTTTTTTCTTTAGACCTCTATACGAAAGCAACCTTCTGAACGGAGCTGTCTTCGATCGAGATAATTTATTAAAGTACATTTGATATCATGACCCTCCTCTGAGACAATACATAGCTGTCTGACCGATTCTTTCCAAAGGTTTCCGACCACTAATCTAGAAGATCCCAGATAACAGCAGTTCATATTGCTGGTAAAATAAAAGATAACACCTTAACAGCAACTAAGATTATATCACAATTTTTCGTTCTTTGTTTCCTGCGTTTTTTCCAGACTGTTTTAAATTTACCTCCACTGAAAAAAAAATATTTTCTTAGATGTTACTTGTAAAATGAATCGTCATGGCCGCTGCTTATACAAGAAAACTGTGATACCTACTTAATGTATTTGCTGAATTTTCATCAGGCCAAGCAGAGTAAATGAGGCGTCTCGTTCATGCACATTTTTGTAATTAAACTTAATTAATTATAATTACCCGATCCTCGCCATGTTTTCGTGCGTTCTGTCAGCAGAAAAGCGAGTTAAATGGCCGACATATTTACTCACTTTCCCGTATCGCTTTACTAGCCGAAGCAAATTGTTTTTCATCATCACAGATTTGAGCCAACAGACAATTACCTCGGGAAGTGTGTTCACCGTGGCTTATTCGATAAAGATGTCGTGATCTCACTCATTTTTCTTGTTTACTGTTCTTTCGTTTTTTATTTATCCGCATGCATTTATTCGCAGGTTCATGCTCCTCTCCGATCTTTTGAACAGAAGTAGAGTTGTATCGGATATGCGTTGTGGTACAGTGGATATCAGCTCGGAACGAGAATTTGGAGAGCCGAGTTCGAATTCCAGTTGAATAGGTTGCATTCACATAAGCGCTAATACCCTTGGGAAAGGCATGAATCCTTCAATTCTCCCTCCAGTTATAGATTAAATAGCAGGACAAATTGGGTTCTGTAGTCTTTTCTTGCAATCAGCCTACCACAGAAATTAATGGCAACCTACTGCGGGAAAATCTTCTTCGAGACATGATCGCCCAAGCGTGCGTTACGTATTGCATTTAACTGACTGAATAAGAATTGGGGGCGTCAAATATAGAACTATAGTTATCAAGTTGATCTTGTATACTACTGATCAAAGAAAGAATCAGCGTATATGTTAGGCTATGAGGATCACTTTAGTAGGCCTAGCATATAAATAAATAAAAATGCTCATCATGAAAGACAGGCAAATGACAGCAAGCTTTCAACCGCAGCAGCAGCAAGTAAAACGTAAGAAGAAAATATAGCAAAACGCATCAGAAGCAGTTGCAACCTAATCAGCACTTAGGCTACGTTCAAAACTTTACCACAACAAATAGCTCAATGACCTAATGAATTAGTGCTCATTTGAGAATTTGGCGAGATAGTAAATTCAATTCCTGGGTCGGGTAATTTTTTTTTTAGATTTTTAATCATTTCACCCCAAACAAGGCAGGACAGCCAGTCGAGTGCAAGGGATTACAGTGAGAGAAAAGTCTGGGTATTGAAGAAAGGATAAAAAAATGAAAGAGTTTCAAGAAGATAGAACATAGCAATTGCTGTTGCAGTTAATGTTTTGAATATTGCAGCTATCAAGGAAGCAATTAAACGAAAGAGAATTCTGCATGTGGGAAACGCGAAAAAAGAAACTGTTTGAGTAGAAGTAGCCGTTGCATTTAACTATTTCAACGGTAAAAAAAAATGCGACCTAGATGCCAATCAAGTAGCACGCTTAACTTCACGTGGCCGGCGCACCAGGAAAAAAGCTCATCAGAGAAATTACCATGAAAATATTTGTAGAAAAGAAAGGGAGAAGCCATATTACGTCAGTAAGAAAGTGATTGAAGTCAGGACCGATTACATAGCAGATTCTTTGCTGGATTTTGTTGAGAACTTTTATCGTGTACTTGCATCCAGTGGAAGCGTACGAACAACAATTGAACAGTAGCAAACAAAAAATAAAAACTAGACGACATCCATAAACATAAGCAGAAGAATCAGAACAGTCTATACTCATAGATTAAATAAAGAATTCAGTTCGGAATTTCTTGTAGAATGTTATACACCTTAGGAAGGCCGGAGACCACAACGGACGAAACGTTGTGATAACAACAAAAAAGATCAAGATAATAGACCGAATATAAATAGTATACACCTAACGATGGCGCAAGACTGGCTGATCGCCCAGCAATCATTTACATTGAACAACTATATTATGATACAGAATTATATCCTAATGACATTGATGCAAGAGCGTGATGGTTGGCGTGATAGACTCACAAATATCCGAGTTAGCTAAACTGGATATGAAAATAAAGTTCGCAAGTGGGTCACTTGATTTTCGAATTTGACTGAGGATTCCATTACTTTGTTGTGGTGGTTATTTAGTTTTTTTTCTTCGATGTGCTCTGTCCTTTCAGGGCGAAGGTGATTTGCTTTCCATGTCTCCCTATCCCTGGTGGCTCTTAGCAAGCTTTCTCCTGTTACATCACATTATCCTTGTTCTGTCATCTACCTGATCAGGCCCTTCAAGTATGTTATCCACTGCTTTCCCCTGTCTCTTTTTCCCTCTATCTGGCCTGTTAGTATCAGGTTCTCCAAGCCCTCCTTCCTCATTGCATGTCCAAGGAACTTTAGCTGTCTCTTCCTGATGCTCAGTATTAATTTCCTTTTCGTTCCTATCCTTTCCAAAACCTCATCATTGTTCACATAATCAATCCCTGATATCCGCAACATCCTTATGTAGAACTATATTTCAATTGCTTCAAGTTTTTCCTTCATCTTTAATGATATTGTCCAGCATTCACTGTTGTATTAAAGAACTGACATCAAATAGCAATCCCGTACTCTTTTCTTTGTTTCTAGCGAAATTTTTCTGTCTACTCAACTCCTGGAATGTGTTCTTTGCCATGTCAGTTCGCCTTCGGATCTCTATGTCGCATTTTCCGTCTTCTGTTAGAACAGTTCCCAGCTACGTAAAAGTTACTACTGCTGGATTAAAATTAACCCTAATCAAAAGTTACTGGGCTTAGAGAGAGACAGGTGAATTATTTAGACAATTAGAATTAACGAGTGACGGTCTTTTTATCTGACAACTGAGCGAAACGGATCGTCAGCATTTTGGTGAGAAGTAAAAAATAGATTGTTCCCCAGAATCTCGGGGCTGGTGGATAATACAATGTAAAACGTCAGAAGCCTATTTACATGTATTAGGGAATTAATCTGTTAGATATATTACCGTTCTTTAATGTGCATAGTATTATTCTGTTAATGGTTTGTCGCTTCAAGTGACTTTCTGCGCCTAATTGAGAAAACTTGCAGTGAGGGAATCTCGGTCTCTCGTCAACTTTTTGCTTGAGAACCGAAAACAACAATCCGCCATCGGCAACAGGAATGCTAAACATTTCTTTTTAAATAGGCGTTGTTAAGGGTAATGAAAAATTTATTTTACACGTGAACGGAACAACGGAAAAGATAGTTATCATAGCAAAATTAAAAGACAGTCAGTTAAGTGCCATACAGGATACACGCTTGGGCGATCATGTTTTGAAGACTGACTGACTGGATAGAAAATTTTTCCGCAGTAGGTTGCCATTACTTTCTGCAGTAGACTGGTTGCCAACCAGCACTACAGAACCCAATCTTTTCTGTTATTTAACCCATGACTGGAGGGGGAAGAGATACACCTTTTCATACCAAAATTTCACGTAAATAATCAGGTGGGCAGAAATATATATATAAATATACTGTTTAATTAAAAACAGAATATCTACTCAAACATGAGTATTAATTAAAAAATAATGTTCAAATAGATTATATATATATGTTGAGGAAAACTCAGCATATAAACGCTTATAAATCCAGAATTTATTTCAACAATGTCATTTTACATTGTCTCCTTCAGACCATTGAAAAATAAATAAATTCACTCAAAATATAAAAAAAAAACGTTTTTAACAGAGTAAGTGATGCTTGTATTATTTAAACAGGAAATAAATTGAGAATAGAAACGTCAGATCACATATATAACATAATTCACAGAAAGGAGATACATACATTAAATCATACATGCACAAAACAAATCTTATGAGAAAATATATACACACACACAAAAATAAATTAGGAATAAACAGACGCAAGAAAGGGACACAGATGGGATATATACACTAAATCACACAACTATATAAAAATATATAGAATATATACTCATACAAAATAAAGGGAAAACATTAGAATAGACAATATAAGCCGACAGACATATACAATTTTCCACCATTTTATACGCTTTCGAGACCTGGACAATGTATCGTCGAGACATCAAACGTCAGGAGCGGATCCAGCAAACGTAGCTTCGAAGAATCCTTCGCATCAGTTGGCAGGACCGCATCACCAACAAATAGATCCTCTGTCTCTCCAGCATCGAGGCTACCGTCCTTCAACGTCGCCTCCATTGAGTGGATCACACGTCAAGAATATGTCCCACTCGATTCCCACGTATCATCCTGTTTAGAGATCTCGCCACTGGCAAGAGGATACACGGAGACCCAAAACGACGGTTCAGGGAACAGTTGAAGGATTTCAAACCCGGGCCAACATCTTTTGTAGGAGTATCCGATGGATGATTCATAACATTCGAATTCATCCGTCACTACAGAGTGGATCTGCGACGTGCTGTCAGGTGGGCTCGACACTCCCAGCCGCATCCACCACTCACACTTCTCTCTGACTCCTGGTTATGACTCTTCAGAAGTAAACTGGGCCTTCACAGCCATCTTCATCACCGCCACCAGAGGAGAGAAAGTGAATAAGGATAGATAATGACACTCCCGAAGCACGGATGATAACCGGTGGCAACTATATATATATAAATATATATATCAACGTAAACATTAATGTCAACAGTTGGCAGCCACAGTCTATTTCATGCATAAATGCAATCTTCAAACCTTCCCCTTATGTTCTTACAACAACCACTTGGCCTGAAGATTGTGGTTCAACATAAAACAGACCTAGGTGTTGACCTCAATGCACACGTTTAAATTTACATACATTCTATCATTGATATTGAGCACTATAACCCATAAGTATAGCATATCTTAAAACGACACACACACACGCACACACACACACACACACACACACACACACACACACACACGCACGCACGCACATATATATATATACATATATATATATTAACGAATTTTACCGAAACTAGTTTATAAGCAACCGACAATTTGTAATGAATTATTTTGAACATTATTTTTACCGATACTCGTATTTAAGTAGATATTCTGTTTTTAATTAAACAGTATTATATAGTTGTATCTACCGACCTGATTATTTACGATAAATTTTTATTACGAAAATGTGTGCTATCTAGCAGGATTCGAACCTGCGACTCCTATTTATATATGGTTGAGCGGTCTAAGATCAAATGTAAATAGGGGTTGCAGGTTCGAATCCTGCTAGATAGCTGAGTTTAGTTTATATATATATATATATAATATAACTTGGAAATCTTCTGCATCTCTTCTTTGACAGTCTCCTTGTTTAAACTGAGGAAGGCTATCATAATCATTGCCTTCAGTTCATCTTTGTTGTTACAAGGTCTTTTTTTTTTTTTTTGGTTCTCCCGCTGAACTTCGCTCCATACATAATAATCATGACGGTTCAGTGTGGGGAGTTTGGTGGGCAGATGTAAGGGGTGATGTGGTAGCAGAAATTGTCTGCTATCCCATCACCCCTTGCATCACCCTGCTTATTTTGTATGGTGCCAAGTCCTGTTGTCAGACATAGGGTCTTCCAGCTGCCACCGTATTGAACCAGGAGAGTACTACCTCCTCAAGCCACATGATGTAGAACTCCGTGTGAAGCCTGAGGTCATCATGAAGTAATTTGTGAATTTGCGTCATGGCACTTTTTTCTTACAGACGGTGCCAAATTAATCTTACTATACTGTGCAAAAAAAAAACAAACAAAAAAAACAACGCGCAGGCGCGGAATTAAAATATAAAATGGCGAGACTTTACCCATTGCAACATATATATATATATATATATATATATATATATATATATATATATATATATATATACGCTCCATTCCCATAAATATCGTATAAATTAAAAGTATAGTTTGTCATACCGAACGCTCATAGCCCAGAGGTAGAATCGCCGACTGACGCCAATTCGGTCGGGTTTCAATCCTGGGTTAAAAGCAATCGGAGTTTAACCGTACTGATGAGCTGTGATACAGCGAAACAGATCTGTCTGTGGATGACTCTCTCTATATATATCGGTTAAAATGTTCTATATCAGGAATGGAGCGTATGTATAAAAAAAAAAATTACAGCGACGTTAGCACCCAGAGGCGACAGTCTATTTCATGCTAAACGCAATCATCAGGTCATCCTTGGGTGTTGATTTCAATGTCCACCTATATATATATATATATATATATATATATATAAACGTACTGATGAGCTGTGATACAGCGAAACAGATCTGTCTGCGGATGACTATTTACGTTCCCACACCTTGATTGAGCACTCTGGAAGTATGGTAGACTTTACAAAACAGTAGCTACTCTGGCATGTACGCAACGCTCATTCAGAAATGAATTAGAGCACTCTGGCTATTGGGCGTGTATAATGATAATATACATGCTAAAATGTCTGTCTGCTTCTACCGAGCGCCCATAGTCCAGAGGAAGAATCGCCGACTGACGCCAATTCGGCCGGGTTTCAATCCTGGGTTAAAAGCAATCGGAGTCTAACCGTACTGATGAGCTGCGAAACAGATCTGTCTACGGGTGACTATATCTATGATATTTATTTGGAATACTGCCTAGATTTAATTTACATTCCCCCCACTGTAAAAGAAACATATGTTAATTGAACATACTGCATGATTTGTTTTTATTTTATATCAAATAAAACAATTCGTGCAGTATGTTTAATTAACATATGTTTCTTTTACAGGGGAAACAAGAAAAAATATATATATATTAATAAATATATTATCCTACGTTTAAGGTACGACTCTGAGTTTCATGCATTACGCAATCATCGAGTGCATATTATAAACTGACCAATATATATATATATATATATATATATATATATATATATATATATTGGTCAGTTTATAATATATATAATCTTTTTTACATATCATTATAATCCAGAATTTATACTTACTCCCCTTACGTTCGTATAACAACCTTATTCAGTAACCCTGTTTTTTGAGTGACTCTTGTGTTTTCTATTGGCTTAACAATCAGTAATATGTTATGCAACGAATTTCTGTGCTTCATGAATTTCCGTCGGGTACAATATGCATCCGATTAAATACACTTAATTGAATTTGTTCATTCTCTACGCTAATCGCTTTTCGGTAGCAACTATTTTCTTACGGGACACGTCACTCCTCTCCGACCCCTCCAAGCTTCCAATAATCAATTTCCGGCCCGGAACCAATTTAATTCCATTTGTTTATTTACTTCGACGTTCATCTGATTTTCATCTGAATGTTTTGTTTGGACGCGTAAACAAATGCAGCATCCTCGACAGCTTGGCATTTCTGCAAGTCAGTTGACGTTTGAATGTATCTGCAATAAAATTCCGATGTAGTTCCAGCAATATTTACCGTTTCACCATTTAGTCAGACTGGTTTACATTTGTAGTATTGGCAAAAATCAGAAATCAGGTTTTGCAATTTAAAAAGAAAAAAAACAGTTATAATTTAGCTAACTCGTGATTAATCTATTTGCGAATTTCCTATCGTCAGTGTGTCAAAACAGCTGGGTTTACGTAATGCTGGTTTTAAAGGGAGGTGGGCAGATTCACACTGTATGGAAGATTGGCATACCACAGTACTTTAAAAGGAATCGGTCGTAGTCGGGATCATAGAGTCAATGCGAACCGAATAGTATGTGCTTTGCTATGACTACATACTGTTTTGAATTCAGCGTTTTTCCTTCTCGTAGGCCGGTTTCCATTCAAGACTATAGAACCCAACTTGATCTGTTATTTATCCATATCTGGAAGAGAAGAGATGGATTGAAACTTTTTCCAAGAGTATTATGTGTTAATACCTTTGAGAATGGTATGAATCCATTTCTAAGAGATTGTAATAACTGCGACTGGAATGGGAACACGACTCTCTGGATTACCTCAATTCTTTACTCCACCATTCCTCAGTAATTTAAAACCTTATTAAATATTGTTTATATTATTTATATCCGGACTTATGTCTAGATATTTGTTATTGTTATCACAATGTTTCGGGGCTTACGAAAAACGACTCGGAATTGGAACCCAGGGAGCCGAGTTACAATTCCAGTCCTGTTCGTTATAATCACACGCGCAAATAACCTTGAGAGAGGTATGAACCCACCTCTTCTTTCTCGAGCTATGGGTTAATTAGTACAACTTGTAGAAGAAAATTTTTCTTCTTCTATGTACCGAGTCCTTTCAGAACGTAGACGATCATGGCCTTCCACATCTTCTTATCACTAGAGGATCTTATCATGCTTTCTCCTGTTACCCCACATAAACCTCGCTCTGCCATCCATTTACCCAATTCCATAAAACCAGAATATAAATGTATTGAAACTATCATGGCCACAAAGTGAGGGATCATTTTATATATTATTATAATATAGAATTAATCCCCACATTATAATTTCTTATTTGTTTATCACATTCTAAATCCACCTCTTCTAAATATTGTTTTTTCTTCATGCTCTTCCATGTCTCACGTTTGTCTCTCAGCACGCTTCCTTCTCTTCCCCCCAAACCCCGCTATGCCATCCACATACTCAAGCCCGTCAAGTATGTTACGCCCTGCTTTCTCCTGTCTCTGTTCCCATCTATCTGACCTATGAGTATCAGTTTCTCCAATCCCCCCTTCCTCATTACATGTTCCAGGAACTTTAGCAGTATTTTTCTGATTTTCAGTATTAGTTTCTTTTTCATTTCCATCCATTCCAAGACCTCATCATATTATCTCCAAAAAGTTCTTACAATCTAAAAATATTTTCTACCTAAATAACCGGAAAAAAAATAATAGGCCGTTAAAAAACAAAACAATCAATCCAAACAATGCTTCCGTCATTACAAATGTCTGCAAAAGCAAAACATTAATCAGGAAAATAGTCATATTCTTAGTCTCATTCAATCGAGACTTTCATATGGATGTTGCTAAACTCGTTCAGATGTATCTAGACTGTCAGCTGTATATAACTGCTTCTTCATATCAATGAGTAAACCTTGTATTTTTAGCGAAATCAACCTTTTTTCGAACCTTGTGAATTGGTACTACAGAATCAAAAACAAAGATCTATACCAAATAACAGAAACCACTTCACTTGAGGGTTTTCAACGGTAGCAACATCTAAAATAGTTATCAAATGTTACGGCAAGATATAATAACGACATCATCAAGATGTTGAAATTCCACACTACTTCGAACAAAAGGTTAGAAAGAAAGCCTCATCAGTCCTGAAAGAAGCAATAACAGTTCCTTGAGAAACCTATTTTACAAAATTAAATGTTTAAGAGAAAGGTTTTATCAATTTCAACCGGTAATAGTCCTGGATATTTGCTCGAGAATTGCCAAATATTTCCTTAGAAGGAAACAGATAATATTAGCTTTATCTTTAAAATTAGACTATTTTCGCAAGATGGTACGTAGCAATGCAAGTTTGTATTTCAAACAAATCTTTTTAAGAAGACAACTCATGTAATCAACATAATCCCCGTCCTAGGGACAATAAAAATAGCCTATACAGACAATATGTTGTGTTATTTAATACAACAAAAACATTTCTCTTGATTCAAAGACGTTCGATTTGTTTGTCAGTAAGAGACATATTCAAGGCAACTTTGTTGTATTGGCCTGAAGACAGTCGTGGAGACTAGTTTAGCGTCATAACCGACACAGCCCACGACAGAACAACGACCGTATCGCTAACTGGAGCCACATCCTTAATTACATATTATGATGTAACTATGCTAGACATGTAATTGATAAAAGAGACGCAAACTATTTCTTTATTGACAATGTTTGCAAAATCTAATATGACTCTAATGGTTAAATCAAAATATATACAAGAACAATATAATCAGGTATCAATCTTTTAATTCTTGTCTTAACCGAAATAAAATGAGATAGTAATCAAAATTTAACCTTTATTGCTACTATGTATGGTCGTGAAATGAGACCCGACAATAAAATATCGATCGCATTTGAAGTGAAATCCGTGAGTGAATAGAAATCGAATATTGCCAAGGCAGTGTTTGGTTAATTTTAGGCTGAAAAGAAATCGATTTCGAAGATTACTTAACGTGATAATTAGCACCAAAACGTGTGGCAGCCAAGAAGACTTTTCATTTAGATGCAAATTACACCTCAAAATCGATTATATGATTATTAATGAAATAAAAATCAAATCACGTTTTAATTAATTTATATGCAAAAATAAAAACTAATCGTAGTCATTTGCTAAGACTTCTGTCTAAATCAGAATTTGAATGAAGATGTTTTGCACTTTTTATTTCTGATAAATAATTCCTATTATAATACCTTTATAATGGGTAAATACTTACAGTTAATTCATTTAAAGTGCAGAATTTGAAGGAAATTAGGCAAACATGGACATTCGTGCTTGCAAAAATACAGTGTCAAAAAATCGTTTTTCTCGCACTTACACCGATTTTATTTTAACTACCTTCAATCTTCAGCAATATTTATTGGTTTAAAAAGTGATTAGGATTGTAATAAATATTTATTTGATGATAAGCGTGTGGTGAAGCTGATAATTTAATTCTCGCTCGTGATAAATTGTCAGTCAGTTAAGTGCCATCCGTGATACACGCTTTGGGCGATCTTGTCTCGAAAGAGACATGACTGACTCAGCAGAATATTATCCCGCAGTAGGTTGCCATTGTTTTCTGCGGAGGGAAGAGACAGATTAATACCTTTTCCATAGGTATTTGTGCGTAAGTGAATGCAAGGAATGAAACTGTAATTCGAACTCGGTACCCAAATTTGTCGTTTCGAGTCGATATCTACTGCACCACAAAAGTGTGTGAAAACAAAATTTGAGTGTGGATAAAATTCAAAGTGAACAATTGATTTCTTTTGACGGTACAAGCTCTAGTCTCTCTTTCTTTCTTCACCCCCCTCTCTCTCTCTTTCTCTCTATCTATCTACGGCTTGGAGAAATGAATGGACAAACACAACTTTACTGGTGGACAGCGTTCTTTATATAAAGTTAATCGGATTAGATAAGCTGTTTTGAGAGGGTCGTTCTGACTGGTCAGTAAATCTAGAAGCGTTTCTTTTCAAACTGTATCAACTCATACGGATGTTATCAGCGGAATTCTTTGAAAGCTCTTCATTTGAAAAACACTTTTCTTATTGGTTCTAGATTAATTGTTTACCAGAATTCAATTGGGATTTGCTTCAATTTACGACACGTAATCGATATAAATACTAAAATCTTTTTATGCTATAATTAATGGCTAGTAATAAAATTCGAGTTTTATTTAAATAGAAATTAAACTGACATTTCCTTCGGCCAACGTCTAAGCTGAACAGTAAAGTCGAAATCGAACGTAATTCGAGAAAAATCAAACGAATATGATTCTGTGTTGTGATATTGTAAATCAAGTCCCGCAATAATAATGTACTCAAAATAAACAGGTACTTAAACAAAGAAAGAAGACATGTATTGGGTGAACCAAAACCACTTAAACACTATCGAGAAAAAAATAGAAAACAATGATTCACGCACTTTTAAGTCCCGTTGATTACGCGCTTAGAAAATGGAGAAATGATGAAAAAGTATCCTAGAAACTGATAAAAATAATCCAAGCTGGCATGGCAAAGGACGCGTTCCAGAAGATGAGCAAAATACTAACACACAGGAAAATCTCAATAGAAACGAAGAAAAGAGTGCTAGACTGCTACGTGATGTCAGTTCTTCAATACGGCTGGGAATGCTGGACAATATCATCGAAAATGAGGAAAAAACTGGAAGCGGCCGAAATGTGGTTCTACAGAAGGATGCTACGGATATCGTGGACTGAGCATACAAGCAACGACGAGGTGTTAGAAAGAATGGAAACAAAAAGGAAATTGATGCTGAGCATCAGGAAGAGACAACTGAAGTTCCTGGGACATGCAATGAGGAAGGAGAGCCTGGAGAACCTGATACTGACTGGACAGATAGAAGGAAGGAGAGACAGAGGAAGGCAGTGGATAACATATTTGCAGGGCCTGATCAGGTGGTTGACGGAACGGGGGTTGCCAGGAGCAACAGGAACAAACATACTAAGAGCCACAAGGGATAGGGAGACGTGGAGAGCCATGATCGTCTACGTCCTGAAGGGACAGGGCACATAGAAGAAGATAAAGATTATTAACTCTGAATCGATATTAAATCTTCAATAAACCGACAGGATTTTTCGGCAAAAATCAACATTCTTTAAACCGACTTTAAAACAAAAAATAACAATACAGCCTTAAAAAAAAATAATAGCAATTCTTACCTACCAGAGTTTCACACAGAACCCATCAAAAGTACATATGTACGTACGAGAAATCGACAACTATTCGCGCGTTGACGCTGACATCGCTACACTATTCGAATACACCAACCGAATGAGTATGTATGTGTGCAACGGCACACATATACATATATATATACCGAACCCCGCACGATTCGCATCTGCATGTTTATGCAAGCCCCAGTGACCGAACGCGCGTGCGTGTGTGTGTCTGTGTGTGTCCTTGCGCGCGTTGATGGGTGTACAAATGTATATATATATATATGTCTCCGTCTGTCGTGACGACAGATTTCCCCCACTTCCACAAAAATACACGAATATAACCAATTTTTTAAAAAAATTAATCAGTTTGTCTGACGATCGCAAAAGCGTGAAATCCAGGGCTACAAACTCACACCTATCTAAATGAAAATATATATATTATTCACCTACCTTTTACATTAGAACATGTACCAGTATTCTCAACCTTCCCTTACCCATTCTCAGATATCCCCTATAATTGGTTTCTCTTTCTCATCACTCTTCTTGTCTGTAATCCCCTGTGCATCAGTGGCAGTAAAACTATTTTGCTTGGAGTGCAATGATGATAAAAAAAATAACTACTACAAAATTGTACATTTTGTTTCGACATTGAAAAAACAAAGTCTCATCTGGTAGATGAGATCAGGTGTATGTAAACACAACATACACATACAATAGAAACACGGAATAAAGTATACATACATCAAGTCACACAAATGCGCAAAAGAAATTAAGGAGAGAATATATACAGGCACAAAAGGAAAAATAGTCACAGACATAAAAAACATAAGCATGCAAAAATAGACTTATAACAGGCCATATAAGCACACAATAATAACACAGAAAAAAAATATAAAGAGAAAAATAGGGGAAGAGAAAGAAAAACGTGGATGGAAAGAGAAAACGGGACAGAAAATATACTGACAGTCACAAATAGCAGGCGCAATTGTCTTTTAAAAAATAAGAAATATATTTTAAAATTTTTAAAAACGTTTTTAATAATTTAAAATGAAAATTAAAAAGAATAAAAATGTTTCACAAGATATTTCACAGGAATAAAATAAGCGAGTCATAAAAATCAATACAGATAATAACAAAGGAAAACATCATAAAAATAATTTAAAAGACATAAGTATTAAAAATGTATCGAAGAAAACAATAATAATAATAATAATAACAATAATAATAATAAATTTTAAAAGTAATAAAATAAAATTAAAAATAAGGAAATAAATAAATTAAAAATAAATAAATTAAAAACAAAGCATCAGATCCACGACACAGAGATAAATAACAAGTGAATTTGCTAGAAAAATATTGGCAAGGAAAAATATATAAATCCTACAACAGCGGTAATTAAAATTTATTCCTGTGACGACATTTAAAAATCACTTCATTTCGTTTTTTTAAAAGCTGGTTATTATTTTAAAATTTAATTATTTTTATTTTTTCATCTAAGCATATGTTTACATCTATTCTCAAGCTAATAAGAGTTTGTGATTTACCAACTATCTTCCATTTGTTTGCTGGAGAGAGTACTCTATCTTTTAATTCTCATAAACAGTAAAATAGAGCTGTCTGGTGTTTAAGGTGGGGCCTAGAAAAGGAATATTTATGATTATAAAATTTGTGCCTTCAAGGTCCGGTAGAAATTTCAAAATCTAATTTGTTCGGGTTCAATTATCCTATTAAGAATGTAAAAATATAAGTGCCCTCTAAATCAGCAATTTTAGGGTTATGAAAGGCACCCATACGGACATCAAATTTATAAGAGTTACTTTTTATCCAAGGAGAATTATTATCGAATAATACCGATATTCTAGATGCTAAGATAACTTTATAGAAAAACTAACTCAGATAGGGAGGTGAGTTCCATTCTATGGCGACAGTGTGCGACAAATCTAAACATAGATAAAACAGACGCCAGATCAATTATAAATTATCTGCAAAAAAGTATGATATTCAAGAAAATCCACTTGCTGAGGACTTCCTTTCCTATGCAACTGTAAATATGTTGGCTGCAGAATTCAAGCCGGGCAGGGACAGCGCAAAAGATGATTCCCGGGTTCGCCTCAGTCATTAATACCATTCAATGATTTTGAATGACAAGCTTTTGAATGACAAACTTCTTACGGTTAGTTCATACGGATAGCTAAGTTCATAGGCATTAGTCCTGGTTCAGTCCATACTGTTTTACTGATCTTGGAGGTGGGCAAGCTCTCTATAAGATGGGTCCCAAGAACGCTAACATCAAACCAAAAACTGAAAAAACTGAAAAATGTTGACATTTCCAGGATACTTTTAACACACTTCAGAGGTATTGCTAAGAATTTGCACTGTAGATTAGTAAGTAATGATGAAACCTTGGTTCACTACTTTGAATCTAAATATAAAATTCAAAGTAAACAGTGGAAATACTGGTTCTTTACCGATGCGTAAGGTCAAGCAGGCAGCGTCTGTTGCCAATTTGATAGCTTCTGATTTTTAGAATCATTATAGAATACATAAAAAAAGAAAAAAAACTATTAAAGGACAGTACTGTTCATTAGAATTGAGACAACTGAAGGAAGCAATGAATTCGAAACCCAAAGTGAAACTGAGAGCAGTGTGCTCTTGCTCGAGGATAACGCACCCGTTCACAAATCTCAGATTGCTGTCATCTGTGACTATGAATTGCTATTGCATTCCCCTTACTCACCAGACTTAGCTCCATCGGACTTCTTTCTGCTCAAATACCACCTGCGTGGACGTAGTTTTGGAAAGAAAAATGACATCGTATGTACTGTGGAAGAGCTTTTCGAGGTGCAGAACGGCACCTTATTCAGTGATGGGATTAAAATGTCTAAGCATCGTTAGACCAGGTGTATTGGAGTCAAGAGGAACTACGTTGAAAAATATTGAAAAACCGTCTTGTTTCTCCAACTCTTTGAACGAAACTCATAAGCTAATTTGACTATCCTTTACTTTCAAATTTCTCTGGTATTTTATGATAAAATAATTCAATTATTTAATTTTTTGAAACAGTATATTCAGCTGAGTGAGCTTACACTTTGCATCACACTGATGTTTATATTTATATTCTTCTAAAATTCGCTGCCAATTCCAATGAGATAAATATCCCCAGGATTCACACCAAGTTAGGCCATTAATACAAATCCGTACTGATCAAAACCTCCTTTAATTGGACGATGCTTTCATAGAAAGCGCCGTTGTGACGGACTCTAAATTTGTCACAATCCCGTGGTGCTGTTGAATGGCTTCAAGATGTCTGAACAATCAAAGTACTTCTCTTGGCCAATCATGGCGTCGCGGCTTAGGGGAACGTTACAATAACGAAGGACATACCGTCTACACTAACAAAGGAAAATAGCCGAGGATTACTGAATGGGTAACAATATGATGAATCTTGTGCAAATAATGGCTGGTTTATGCGCACAGATAGATACCGGCTGGACTTGCATCAAAAGACATGTATATGAGCGAAAGAGCGGATGCTCATTGATTAAAACCTATTTATGTTGCCCAGTGGTTAAAACAGTTGCAATATTTGCCACTAGTATCAGCACAATACTCGGATAATAGAAAGAGACCAACTACCAAACGCAATATATTCACTTTCATGTCGCCCAGTAACAGTTTAAGCAAAATATACGATAACTGCGTTGATTCTCTCTCTCTCTTTCTCTCTCTCTCTCTCTCTCTCTCTCTCTATATATATATATATATATATATATATATATAAGGAAAAATGGCAGACGGTGAAGACCAAGGGGATAATCCAAAATATTTTATCCAATTAATATAAATTAATTATTAGATAAAGATAGAGAGCTTATAAAATAAAATATTGAGAGGAAAAGTTAACACATTGTTAAATGTTTATAAATCATGATTTATTTTGACAACAACTATGACATTGTCGCATTCAGACCGTTGAAGAATAAAAAAAATTCTTCAACAGCTTGAATGAGACAATGTAATGTATATATATATATATATATATATATATATATATAGGAGTAATGCTGAGAAGTTTGTCAACTAACTGAGCAGGTTCATCGAAGTTTCGTGAGGACACCATTATGATGTCATCATTCGTCAGGGCAAAGTATCTTTCTTATGCTCTAACACAGTTACTTTTTCTTTTATTTATAAATAAGAAAAAAGAGATTAGAGCAGTAGAAAGATAATCTGGACTTTGGAGTAATTTAATATTTTTGTAGAAGTGGTTAATTGCTTTTTACTTTTGTTGTACTGATTTTCTTTTTAATATTCTTTTTAATGTGTGCGTGAATGTCTGTCTGCTTAGTTGCTTTATATTGTGTGGCTGTCTACTTTTGTTTGATTTTTTCTTGTTTTTTAGGTTAACCTCATTTTATATTATGTTGGCTTCACCTTTTTCTTGCTTTGTTGGTATGTGTGACCTTTTAAGAAGGTTTCTTTTTTTAGGTTATGGTTGAGTGTTTGTTTGTTGAAAGGACTATATATATATATATATATATATATATATAGAGAGAGAGAGAGAGAGAGAGAGAGATAGTGTGTGTGTGTGTGTGTGTGTGTGTGTGTGTGTGTGTGTGTGTGTGTATAGAGGCAGCAGATAATTTTCTAAACATATTTTATTAAATATAAGAGACAATGAATGTCTATTATATTTAATCACGAGCCGTTCTAAACATCGTATTTTGGCTTTAATTTCAGGTGAAAATAAAGACAAAAATTCTCCAACATTTGGATATTTTTTTTTATGTTGGTTGTAAGCTTTCTACTCACACGAGCCATCTTCAGAGAGGTTAAAGGGACGTTAACATAAAAACATCCACCATCAATGATGATTTTATCTTGTGCTGACATAAAACTTTGCTAAGCAACGATAACAGTTACCAAATAGCAAACGCAGTTCATAAATTTAATCAATAAAAAAAGCCCCCGGCCCTGAAATCAAAGATAAGGAAATTAATTATGGTAAATAAAAACAAATGTGACGAGGGATGAAGCACTATCTAAACCTTTACCCAAGAGAAAAGTCCGTCATTTAAAAATTACTTGCTATTATTGAAGGCCTGCCAGTTCTTGAAGAGCTAGACTACAGAGAAAGATTTTAGTAGTTGCATTGATTCTCTAGTTCACGTGTGAAGACAGCATATTGACAGAAATCACCATATGCGATGAGTCAGCTATACTGAAACCAGTCCATAGTCTTCTGGGTCTCTGCTGTAGAGAAGGCAAACGAGAGCCACCGCAGTGATTGCAACACACTACTATAGAATCATTGTTAGAAAATACATTGCCTGAAAGGTTTTGATGGAAGTCCTTACTGATCCAGAATACCTGTGTGGATTTAGAGCTAAGAGATCCACAGCTAGTAGAAATGTCATGAACAACAGATGCCATGATACATCGCCTTCATCGATCTCTCAAAGGCATTTGACTTTTTTAGCAGGAAAGGTCTGCTTCAATACTAATGAAACTTAGCTGTCCATCACAGCTGTTGAATATCACCTTTCGCGAGAACATGCCGGGTGTAGTCAACTATGATGCTGAAACATCAATGTCCTTCACAGTTCAAGGTGGCGTAAAACAAGGATGCGTTTTAGTATCGAATTTTTGTGGCGTCTTCTTTCCCATGTTATTGAGCTTTTCGTTCAAGCAATCCGAAGAAACTATACACTTGCATCCAAGAATCAAGGGTAAATTATTCAATATGGCCCATCTGGAGACAAAGACCAAGGTATGTACAGTACTCACTAGAAAAGTTGTTTGCTGATGGTGATGGTAAGGCTCTTACCAAACAACGCCGAAACGACTTCCAACGGATGGGTAGTCAGTTCAACCATGCTTGTAAGGAATTTTGGTTGACTATTAACATGAAAAAAGAATGTCATGAGTTAAGGAGTTTTTAATCAATCAGCATCGATGACGTAGTGCTTGAATCACAGTTCATTTCACATACATATTTCACATATATGGGCTCTATATATAGAGCCCATATATGTGAAATTATTTTATTTCTATGTCGCTTACAACATTTCGTTCGGTGATGACACTAACAACCTCTTGCTTGACATGGAAATTGACAAACGCATCACCAAAACAGCAGTAGTGATGGTCAAATTGAGCAAGAGAAGATGGAATAGCTGACCTTGTGTACCAAACTAAAGGTATCCCAGGAATGTCTCCTTCGTATTCTAATTTACAAACCCTGTACGACATACGTCAGACAGGAAAAGCGCCTGGAAAGTTTCCATCTATGTCGCTTACAACATTTCTCACCGACATGACTGGGCTTCCTTCTTTCTTTTCTACGAATATTTTCATGGCATCTGCTCTGACAAACCTTTTCTCTGGTACTCCGATCATGTGAATTTACACGCACTACTAGACTGTAGTCTAAGTCCTACCCTTTCACCGTTGAAATAGTTAAATGTAACCTCATTTCTTTACTCTAATAGCTTTTTTTCTCACACCTCCCGACTGTGGAACTCTCCTCCGTTTGCTTGCTTGCCTGATAGTTACAATCTCGAAAACATTAAATGCAATGTTAATAGCCATCTTCTATCTCCTTTAATTCAATCCATTTTTAATCCGTTCTGTGACATTTCCCATGCCTACTTCTTTTCTATCTTACTGTAACACTCAGTGCACTAATGGCGATCTCGGCTTGCTTGGAGGTAAAACGATTTAAAAAAGACGTAGAGAGACAAAGTTCCCAAAATCACTGTACTTTGTCAACGTAGTTTTCGATAGTTGGCATATGTACATTAAATAAATGACGGCCATATACCAAAAGATATCATGTACGGTGAGCTGGCGACGGTACAGCTTCTAGTAGGCCGCTCTGCATTACGTTTCAAAGACATTTGCAAGAAGAACATGAAACTCACAGTCTCTCGTAGCTGGGAAGAGCTAGCAGGTGAGCGTAGTGGCTGGCACCATGGTTTTCCAGGAGGAATCATGAAAGGCGTGTAAAAACTATTAAGCCAATCCAGACGTTGCCCAGAAATGGGCACTATCATTAACTGGCGAGATGAAAGAATGTCTATAACATATATATATATATATATATATATATATATATATGAATAAGCGAGATTTTAAATAGCTATACAACATATGTAGAATTCAAAATTTTATCATATATATATATATATGATAAAATTTTGAATTCTACATATGTTGTATAGCTATTTAAAATCTCGCTAATTCAGCAACGATCAAAAACAAAATTATTTTATTTCAAATATGATACAAAAATTCACATACCGGAAGGAGCCCAAAAACATATCCATACAGAGGAAGTTTACATAAAAAAGGAGAGGGTTTAAGAAAGAAAAAGAAATTAAAAATGTGTCGTCCAGATATAGATACAAAATAGAACAGAGAAAGTGATTCAAGACTCGATATTAGAAGAAGACTTTTAGTTTACGTCTGTGTCTACGCGAAAATTCTCGCGTCTTCAGCAACGAATATTTATTCACCACAAATCCATATGTCTATTTCAGATAAAATTTTTGTTTCCTCTGTCTATTTTATATTGGCTTGTTATTTTATTTTTAAGTAGATTGGTGTAACGGGAAGGTTCACATTTATAAATATTGTTATATTTATCTGACTTAACCCATATTTCTTTTCTTAAAAATCTCTAAAGACCTATGGATATTTCTATTTATATTTTAATTTATATCTGAACTTTGAGATTTATATTTAAATTTTAGATTTCTATGCCTAATTTTTCTATAAAATTTGTCCCATTTATTTAAACAAAAAATCGTTTGGGTATAATTTGTTTCAACACGAATGATAACAATTTCCCTTGTTTCTATGATAAAGATTTTTTCCTTTTTCTTTTCTTTTCTTAGCTTACTTCCCTGTCAACCACCCCTTCCCCCATTTACTTTTTTCCGTTCCTCGTTCTTTCTTTTCTTTTTCGTTTTCCCTTTGCCTTTCGTTCCCCCTACCATTTCTATTCGCCCAGACACGGCTAAATTTCAACTTTTAAACTCTAAACCCAGTTAAGAAAGTGGGGGGGGGCTTCTAAAAATAGACATAGGTATCTGTCTTCTTCCTTGTTTAATTATTAATCCCACCCCTTTTAATTTTATGTGATGAAATTTTTTTGGACTGCTGCCTGTCATTTGGATTTGTGGTGAATAAATATTCGTTACTGAAGACGCGAGAATTTTCTCGTAGAAATGGCTATTCAAAGAATTTGAACATCGAAATTTTGTTTTATTTCACAATTGGCTCTGTAATTTGAATTGAGCTTTCCACCTTGATCAACTTTAATATTAATGAAATTAATATTAATTAAGATCGGGTTTTTGGGATTTACCTACCTGCTTATCCTTTTGAATTATATATATATATAATGTTTTGACTATCAAGAACAAAACTGGGAGAAAATGCATGACAAAGTGGAAAAAAGGTTTCGTGTAACGCATTCGTCCGATGAAGCCCTAAAGGACGAAACGCGTCATCCAAAAACTTTTTTTATCATACATTTTTGTCTAATATATATATATATATATTCGGATCTGAAGATTTGATTCAAGCAAGAAACAGACTGTCACCGCTTAATGTTGACGTAAATGTTTAAGTATTCATTTACATAGGCTCGATCTCTGATATTGAGCACTTTTTTATCATGGGTAGGAGTGTTGGGTGGTACTTTGCACGTATGATTCGTTTCACAAAATCTTCCTCTAAACAATTAAGCTTCAAAATTAGCAGGTAGCGTTTTAGTAGAGGAGATTATCAACAGGATCGCATCAAATCGGCTTTAGCGTAAAACCTAATCACCTTGAAGACATATTTTTAAAATATCGTCTGTATGATAAAAACTTATACGTTGGTTCTTTAGTAGAATGTATCAGTCCAGACAAAGAACAATCTTGTCTATTTCTTAGACGCCGGGTTATATGGAAAATCGACCAGTACAGTTAATTCTTTTATTGAAATCCATTTTCTTTGAGAGAATTGCATTTAAAAACACCTGAAAATATGCTTTCGTAATGTCAAAGACGCCTCACAAAGAATTATCGTGATAAAATGATTCGTTCGGTTGAAGAAAATCGTGCTTACTACGGTTAAAAAAAAATGGATGTTGACAAATTATTCGTGTTATGAAGTTAATTTTGTATGTCGAGATTATTAACATATTTTTTTCTTTTTTTGTCATGTCCCTTCATGACATTGGCGAGCATGGCGCTCAACAATTTCTTATCCTTTTTAGCCCTGAATAAATTTTGTCTTTTTCATATCTCGTCTATCAAGTATATTTTATTGAATTATTTTTATATGTCAATTCACATTATTAAAAAGTAAAATCCTTTATGATTTACTTGATCAAAAATAATTAAAAACAATTATATTTTATTGAATTATTTTTAAATGTCAATTCACTTTATTAAAAAGTAAAAACCTTTATGATTTACTTCATTAAAAATAATTAAAAACAAGAATACTTTATTGAATTATTTTTATATGTCAATTCACTTTATTAAAAAGTACAATCCTTTATGATTTACTTCATTAAAAATAATTAAAAACAAGTATATTTTATTGAATTATTTTTATATGTCAATTCACTTTATTAAAAAGTACAATCCTTTATGATTTACTTCATTAAAAATAATTAAAAACAAGTATATTTTATTGAATTATTTTTAAATGTCAATTCACTTTATTAAAAAGTAAAAACCTTTATGATTTACTTCATTAAAAATAATTAAAAACAAGAATACTTTATTGAATTATTTTTATATGTCAATTCACTTTATTAAAAAGTACAATCCTTTATGATTTACTTCATTAAAAATAATTAAAAACAAGTATATTTTATTGAATTATTTTTATATGTCAATTCACTTTATTAAAAAGTACAATCCTTTATGATTTACTTCATTAAAAATAATTAAAAACAAGAATACTTTATTGAATTATTTTTATATGTCAATTCACTTTATTAAAAAGTACAATCCTTTATGATTTACTTCATTAAAAATAATTAAAAACAAGTATATTTTATTGAATTATTTTTATATGTCAATTCACTTTATTAAAAAGTAAAATCCTTTATGATTTACTTCATTAAAAATAATTAAAAACAAGTATATTTTATTGAATTATTTTTATATGTCAATTCACTTTATTAAAAAGTAAAATCCTTTATGATTTACTTCATTAAAAATAATTAAAAACGAGTATATTTTATTGAATTATTTTTATATGTCAATTCACTTTATTAAAAGGAAAATCCTATATGATTTACTTCATTAAAAATAATTAAAAACAAGTATATTTTATTGAATTATTTTTATGTCAATTCACTTTATTAAAAAGTAAAATCCTTTATGATTTACTTCATTAAAAATAATTAAAAACAAGTATATTTTATTGAATTATTTTTATGTCAATTCACTTTATTAAAAAGTAAAATCCTTTATGATTTACTTCATTAAAAATAATTAAAAACAAGTATATTTTATTGAATTATTTTTATGTCAATTCACTTTATTAAAAAGTAAAATCCTTTATGATTTACTTCATTAAAAATAATTAAAAACAAGTATATTTTATTGAATTATTTTTATGTCAATTCACTTTATTAAAAAGTAAAATCCTTTATGATTTACTTCATTAAAAATAATTAAAAACAAGTATATTTTATTGAATTATTTTTATGTCAATTCACTTTATTAAAAAGTAAAATCCTTTATGATTTACTTCATTAAAAATAATTAAAAACAAGTATATTTTATTGAATTATTTTTATGTCAATTCACTTTATTAAAAAGTAAAATCCTTTATGATTTACTTCATTAAAAATAATTAAAAACAAGTATATTTTATTGAATTATTTTTATGTCAATTCACTTTATTAAAAAGTATAATCCTTTATGATTTACTCTATTAAAAATAATTTTAAAAAATAAAGACTAATAAAGTTTATTTTTACATAACACTTTTCCAAATATCTTATTTTAAAACATATTTGCTAATTACGGTTTTTTCATCCTCAATAAATTTTATCTATTTGTATATATATAAAAAAAAAAGATATGTTTTTCTGGTGTTGAGTTGTCCCGGTGTTGAGTTGTCTCAGTCCTAAATTGTCTTGGCGCTCATTAGTCGGTGTTCAATCGACGGTTTTGAATTGTCCTGTATTATTTAACCCATAACTGAAGGGAAGAGACAAATTAATAGGCTCAAGGCTATTTGCGCGTAAGTAAATGCAAGGATTTCAATTGGAATTCAAATTCGGTTCCCTGATTTCTCGTTTCGACCTGATATCCACTGCACCTCAACGCACATGTTTCTTGTAGAGAGCGCAATATCTGTTACGATAAGTAACTGAACAAAGCCAGTACGCTAAAACGCTCTGTCACTATGACTTACGACTTTTCGCATCTTTGACTTCTTACAAAGAGTTTTATCGGCCCATTTTCACTCACAAGGCTTGGGTCAACCATTAATGTGGCTTTCAAACGCTTTCCAGCAAAACACAATGCTGTCATATCACAAAGTCGATAATATCCAGAAGATATATCCCTCACTGATTAGGATATTCGAACACGGGCCACATAGGCCGAAAGATAACTTTCCAGCTACTCAGTCACGTGTTCATTTATTTTATCAATAGCTACCGTAAACATAATTCAATCAATAAATTACGTAAAACCTCGGATTGTATTTTTGTCTACCAGAAATTCGAGATAATGGTCATGGTAATATTAGGTATTTCCTTATAAAGAAGTATTCGGCATTCATTGAGCAAGTAACCGGTGCTACCGTTAGTTGAAATTGATAAATATTTCTATTAAAATAGATTTTCAAGAAAATAGGTTTCTTCATTTCACTGTTATCGTTCTTTCCAGTATTGATGGGGGTGTTCCTCACTAACCCTTGTCTAATTTTAACGGTTATGTTAATATTAGTCTTTTCCTTAAAAGGCAGCACTTGGCATTTATCGACCGAGTAGCCAGGATTACTGTAAAAGATTTACAGAAAAAATAGGTATCTCAGGTGCAGTAGCTGTTATTGCTCTTTCCAGTATTGATAGGACTTTCTTTCCTAACCTTTTCTTTGAAGTAGTTTAGAATGTCAGCTTCTTGATTATGTCATTGTTTTCTCTTCCCATTACAAGTGATGGTAAGTTTTAGTTGTTGCTGACGGAAAAAGACCTCAAGTGGATGTAGTTGTTGTTATTATACACAGTTCATTGTTGGTGATTCTGTAACTTGGATTTGTCGAAGGATAGTCCTTCCTAAGAACTTCATTGGCAAGCAGTCTTTTTTAATCTTTGATCTGAGAAAGTGGTTGTATGCAGTTGACACTTTAAACAAGTTTTGGCACTATGCATGACATTCTTGATCTGACGAGTCTATTTATGTTTATAATTCGAGTTCTTCGAACAATGTTTTGATTTTGCAGCAATTTGCAGTTTTGGGTGTAACTATTCCTAGCGCGGGCTACTCTGCTCAAGTCCCTTATATCCCATACTTGTATTACAAAACCTATGCAACTTACGTTGCACCTACCCAATCATAGCACAACTGTGACTGTGCATACATGCATTACATGACTACCCACACAACTTACGTTACACCTACCAAATCATAGCCCAACTAGGACTCATTTAAACACACACAAAAGCCTACCAAACTCCATCCGAAATGTACTACAGGCTTGTGCAAATTAATCGAAACAAAATAAATAACGTCTTCCTAGGATCTTTCACACTTTCCCTGGTCACGTATAGGTCGTCTCTTGGCGGTATTTTCCTCTTCCGACCGTATTTTCCTTTACGTTTTGAACTCATGGATTCAGTTTGTTTCTTCGCCTTGATGACACGACTGAGAGTTTAAAAACTAACACCAAGAATATTTATAACCTCTCTGAAAGGTTTGCCAGAGTGTTCGTGCACCTTTATGTTTTGTACGCTTCCTTGTAGTAACGTACATCGCTGACAATAGCCGTAGGGTAATTAATCTACACTGCCTGGGCGTGATAAAAATCTGATGCAGTCGCGGATGATGCAATATTTTTCAAGGCCAAGCAAATTTTATCATTCATCTCAAAAATAGATTTATATTACTGGACACCATTGCAAATGACCTAATCTGAGAAAAAATAGAAACCAATTACACTCTGTCACTCCAGTGGCTTTAAAGCTGATCGTATGTTGAAAGAAAGGAAACTAAAGCAGTTGTTTCAATTAATTTACACAAGGTTGTAGTAGATAATACATAAAATTCCACATTTTAGGAAGATGAAAAATTATGGAAGTCCTAATAATAAAAAAGGAAAAGCCATCATACAATAACATTAACTACGAACACGACCACAATATGCTGACAGTTTTTGTAAAAAAAAAACAACATTCCGATAACTTCATAAAATATACATAAAGGCATACACATACAGTTAAAAATTAAAAAAAAGAAAATCGCTCTTGATAATAGATAAAAGAATAGCAGAAAGCGCTCGGATATGCAGAACATTTGTACAGTTTTTACCCACATTATTTGTAGAAAAGAAAACACTTGTACGAACGCAAAACCAAGTAGAAACTTAATCACAGTCGTGCTCAAGGAAACAAATGTGTGTGTGTGTGTGTGTGTGTGTGTGTGTGTGTGTCTGTGTGTGTGTGTGTGTGTGTTTGTGTGTGTGTGTGTGTGTGTTAGCACTGAGTTGATACTCGATAATGAGTGCAAAAATGTCCCGCTCTTCAAATTTATAGACAATTGCTTAGTTTTGTCTTGCCTATATATTGTTTTCTTAGTATTATATATATATGCTGTTAAACATAAGAGACAATGAATGTCTATTATGTTTAATCATGAGCCGTTCTAAACGTCGTATTTTTGCTTTAATTTCAGTTGAAAATAAAGACAAAAATTCTCCAACATTTGGATAATTTTTTAAGCTTTCGGCTCACATGAGCCATCTTCAGAGAGGTTGTTTAGACTGAAATATTATAACATCCATTATCACCGACGATTTTATTTTGTGTTGACATAAAACTCCGCTTGGCAACGGCAATAGTTACCAGAAATAATAAACGCAGTTCTTAAATTTGCGATGCGGTTTTATGACGTCACACCGCGTTATAGGGCGAAATGACAACAAAACCATGTAGTCAAATGCAATGTAATATGTTATTTCTGGATTTAACGTTGATTTTATTGAGTGTTGGTTGTTTAGATTTGATGTACATGGCCTCCAATATCTGCAGGTTCCTCTTACTGTGTGTATGAGTAAGGATCACCGTATTGTTGACCAAAATCTGTCTGATATTACCGACATGTTTATGTTTTTCAGAGAAATGTTGTTTAATAGTACTCTGATCAGAAAGATGACATGTATGTCTACGGGAGAGCGTGGTTGTAGTAAAACCAATATATGTACTAGGCTTTTTATTAGTATCAGAGATGCAATCTCTGAATGGGCATGTAAATTGGTACACTACATTGGTTTTTTGTAGAGAATTTAGTTTAGTGCTTGTTGGGTTATTATACACTATGAGGTCAATTGTTTTAAACTTTTTATAATATATGATGAGTTTAATTTGATTATTACTTTCCACTGGTTTAACATTTCTAGGTATTATGTTTTTGAGAGTTTTTTCATCTTGTTTATAATTATTATGTATTTGGTTTCAATAGTATAAGTTAATAGTGTTATGTTTATTTTGATGTAAACCATTATTATTAATATTATCATTATTGTTAGAGCTATTGTTAATTTTGTTGAGATACATTTTAATTTGTTGATCAATAACGGAGTTAGGAAATCCATTATTGACTAGTGTTTGCTTAATGTTGTGTAATTCTTTATAAAATATAGATTTGGAAGAAGATATCATCTGTGTGCGTTGAAGTTTTTTATAACAGCTAACTTATATCGTTGGGGGCATTCACTATTATAATTAAGAAGACACGAATTTATGCTAGAGAAGTAGTAAATTTATGTGTGCTAGAATCAATGAATACATCAAGGAATGAGATTTTGTTATTAATATTAAGTTCTAATGTAAATTTGAGGACGGGGTGACTTTCAAATTTGTTTTTAAGATATGTAATTTGATCGATATTCGTAGCTAAAACAAAGATGTCATCTATGTATCTTACATATATAGAGGGTTTATTGTTGTCATTAATTATTTTATTTTCTAGAATTGCCATATAATAATTAGAAAAGAGAGGACCTAAAGGAGATCCCATCGCAATACCATCTATTTATGTATAAATATTGCCTAAGGGATCGTGAAAGGGTACTTGTGTGGTGCATGCTAATAATAGATTTTTTAATATAGAGGATTTAATATTGATAGATGGGAGAGTAGCATCACGGATAATGAGAATTTTTGTCTTTATTTTCAACTGAAATTAAAGCAAAAATACGACGTTTAGAACGGCTCATGATTAAACATAATATACATTTAATTGTCTCTTATGTTTAACAGCATATGTTTAGAAAATTACTTGCTGCCTCGAAACACTATATATATATATATATATATATGTGCGTGTGTGTGTGTGTGTGTGCGTGTACATATAATAGTATTATATATATATATATATATATATATATATACATATATATATATATATATGAAATTATTTGTTTGAACATTATTTTTTATCCATACTCGTATTTAAGTAGATATTCTGTTTATAATCAAACAGCATATATATTTATTTCTACCGGCCTGATTATTTATGATAAATTTTTATTTCGAAAATATGTGTCATTCAGCAGGATTCGAACCTGCAACCCTATCAACATAGGGGAAACCACCAGTTGATCTGGCGCGTCTTAGACCTGTCAACCACGAATTACCAACAGTCTAAACGAAGTCAAACAAGCCTATATAAAACAATTTTCCATTTGTTGACATTACGATACATTTCAGTGCACAGATTGTTATTTACGTGAATCGAAAAATGTATTATATAGACTTGATTTAACTTCGTTTAGACTGTTGGTCATTCGTGGTCGAGAGATCTATGTTGAAAAGGGTTGCAGGTTCGAATCCTGCTGAATGACATATTTTTGTAACAAAAATTTATCGTAAATAATCAGGCCGGTAGAAATAAATATCTATGCTGTTTGATTATAAACAGAATATCTACTTAAATACGAGTATCGATCAAAAATAATGATCAAACAAATCATTTCAAATTCTTTATAACCATTTCGTTAATTTCCGTAATATATATATATATATATATATATATATATATATATATATATATATATATATATATGCGAGAAACAGATCTGTCTGTGGATGACAATATTTACGCTCTCACACCCTGATTGAGCACTCTGGAAAAAAGGTAGACTTTGAAAAACAGTAGCCACTCTAGCGTGTACGCTTCGCTCATTCAGTAAAATCAATTGGAGCAAACTAGCTATTGGGCGCGTAATATGAAACACGCTAAAATGAGTGCCTTCTCCCACCGAGCACCCTGTGGCCCAGAGGTAGAGTCGCAGACTGACGCCAATTCGGTCGGGTTTCGAGCCAGGGTTAGTGGAGCAATCGGAGTCTAACCGTAGTGATGAGCTGTGATACAGCGAAACAGATCTGTCTGCGGATGACTATATATTCATCTCTTTGCTTTAGGAAATTTTTGCATATTGAGAAAGCTGAAAGAAAAACAATGTAACAATAAAGGATACATCCACGGAAATAGGGTCGACACAGTTTTTTAAAAAATTAGGTTGACACTTTGGCCGTTAACATTGAAAAAAGAACTCATGTATTCCCCAAAAATATAAACTTAATTTTCAAATTTAAAGTGAATCTCTATTTTCATTAGTTAAATTGAACACACACATAAATTTTTATTTCTTCCCATATCTATAAATAAGAAACGTATTGTTTCTTATATTTAAATGAAAATCATTTTCACAGCTATGATCTAACATTGCCTGATGATGAGGTGGGAATCTCAAAACAGAAATTTCCATGTCGCAATGTATTTTAAATTTAAAAAATAAATGTAATTATATATATATATATGTGTGTGTGTGTGTGTGTGTGTGTGCGCGTGTGTGTGTGCGTGTGTGTGTGTGCTCATTAATTTACCTACATTCTCAAAAATCAGTGAATGTGTGGGCGTGTTTAGCTCTTCATGTTCAAATGAAACTTTACGCGCACACGCGCACACAATTGCACATAAACGCACATTTACCTATAAGTAATCTTCCGTCATCTTTGCATCATGGATAAGCGAGCAAGCAATCTGGAGCACATGCGCACTGGGGTATGTGTGCAAACGTCCACGCTAGATCAACGAAACGACCTGTCGCCTGTAGCAATCCATTACCAATTTGGGGACTGCACAGTGTCACTTCCCATGCCGTTGGAGACGGTTTAATGGACACGTTAGAAACTCTTCCGTATGGGAAATGGGTTGAAGGAACGAGTGATCGAATAGGGGAGAGAATAAAAGTAGAAGAAGAGTAAGTGGTAAGGGGGGATTGAATGTTTGAATGAAGGCGTCTATGAAGGAAAGAATGAATGCCGACTAACCTGCGGCAGGGAGGCAAGAGAAAAACATCATTATATATATATATATATATATATATATATGGGATTGATGTGTCTAAATATATGCATACATATGTGTGTGTATGTATGTATATGCATCCATTCTCGTATCGAGCTAAACTGGTGTAATTGATTTTATTGCAAAATTCATCTGTAACTTCATATATAAAAGATTTCTTGCATATGAGCAACGAATAAAGGCACACACACATATATGTGTGTGAATATGTCTGTCTGAATGCGTTTGTGTATTCATATATGTATGCATATATATGTGTGTGTTTGAGAGAGAGTATATAAGTGCGTAATTTATATATGCAAGTATTATGGATATAGTAATAATCGTCATTCGATATAATTTCGTATATGAATAAAATAGGTAGATAATTCATATTGATTTATTTGACTTTCACACACGCAAACACACACGCACACTCACACTCTCACTTATACATATATGTATACAAATGCATATCGAGCAAATATAAGAAAAAATTAAGGCAGACGCGTTATTTCACGGTAAATCCGAAATGTAGACCAATTTCAGGCGAACCATCATCAGCTTCTGTCTTTATTGTACAGAAGATTTTACACGAATGAAATTCACAAAGACCTCGAAAAAAAAAAGGAGTAAAAATAAAGATCGCTCCCTTAAAAGAAAAAATGACGTGTCTGACTTAATTTTTCTTATATATATATATATAAATGACGTACTGGCCAAAATCTCGGGCAATATGTATATATTAACTTACATTTACATCAGTCAAGTTATCCAAGATGTCCAGTGTCTTATCCGACATTACATGCATGAATTTAAATCACTCTCGTAGGACTACATTTTTACTCATTTTTCCTTTCTTTTTCGAAGCCATTGTCTCACCTTGATTACTTACATATATCTTGCATATGCTAAACGATAATCCACATCATTCATTTAATAGATAGATAGATAGATAGATAGATAGATAGATAGATAGATAGATAGATAGATATGGACAGACTGAGAGGGCACTATGAACATACTGAGATAGATAGATAGATAGATAGATAGATAGATAGATAGATAGATAGATAGATAGATAGATATGTGTGTATGCATTTCTATGCATCTCTGCAAATGTTGACAACGTAGAAAAATGTATAATTTGGCTAAATAAGTTAGAGAAATAAATTTACATACAAAGACAGGTCTATTTTTAAACAGTCCAAATTGAAAGAATTGTGTCATTTTGCGTATAAAAATGAAATTAACTGAGATTGCATAATCGACGACAGGGCTTATAATGTGGGCGTTTGCCCCAGAGCGATTATTTCTACTCTTTCTCGTTTATGCCAAATGATAGATTCAAAAGGTTTCTACTATCAATCTATCAACAGAAGTTAAACTTAGCAAATATCTTAAAAGTGTATCTACCGTACGACATTGATCAGAAAACCAGTCACGTGGGTTCTTTCAAACTGTAACTGAACGTTGCACCACTGCAGTGAAGCTAAGTAAGTAATCCCCACCTATGAATATATATCGAGATAAAGAGAGACAGAGACAGACTGATAGATAGAAAGAGCGAAAGAGAAAGAGAGAGTTGAAGTCGAGAAGTTTGACACATTACTTCACATTAGTTCTATTAACACTCTAGCTCTACCTTGATAGGTAGCTTAATGACAGAAAGACTTGCTTGCCTAAAATGCCTTTCTACAAGCGAGCTAATAAAAAAAGCAATTTCGACAATAATCATCAATTAAAATTGAACACTATGAAATTTTACGGAAACTTTCGAAATTGTTATTAAGCGACATATTTATTTAAATTTATTTGTCTGAACATTATTTTAAATGGATATTCGTATTTAAGTGGATAGTTTTTTTTCTATAATTAAACAGTACATTTTTAATATCCACCGGCCTAAATATTCGAGAAATTTTGTTTGGAAAATATCTATCTTTCGGCAGGATTCAAACCTGCAACTCCCATACACCGGGCGAATGCTGTCATTAGATCTTATATATCTTACAGAAGATATGATGGTAAACAAAGTTTGTATTTATAAGGCTTAATTCAAACTTTGTTTACCATGAAATCTTCTGTGGTCGAGTGGTAAGACGCATTAGATCTAATGACGGTATTCTTCCCGGAATATAGGAGTTGCATGTTTGAATCCTGCTGGAAGATAGTTATTTTTCAAATAAAATTTCTCGAACATCTAGGTGGGCGGATATTTAAAATGTACTTTTTAATTATAGGAAAACAAGCTATCCACTCACATATGAGTATTCATTAAAAATAATGACTAAGTAAGCCATGTATATATATATATATATATATATATATATATATATATATATATATATATATAAGTCACAAATTTCGAAATTTAATTTCAGCCAGAAAATTCTCCATTCATCAGCAACGGTCGAAAACAAAACATATTAATTCAAATATGTTACAAAATTTCTATACCGGAAGGAGGACAAAAACATATCCATACACAGGAAGTTAAAAAGTGGTGGGATTAAAAAGAAATTATTTAAATTTGTCAGTACGACATAAGAAAGGGGAAAAGCAGACACAGTGAGTCATGACTTGATATTAGAAAACTTTACAATACGTCTGTAAGAATCAAAAGTTAAATATTAAACCTTGTCACAGGTATAGAAGTGGTAGGGGAAAGAAAAGAAAAGAAAAGACATACGTGGTGGACAGGGAAAGTTAACAAAGAAATAAGATATAAACATTTTTTGTTAGTAACCAAGGTAAATACTGACGGTGACTTATTATATATATATAACTAGCAGTATAGTCCCGCGTTGCTCGGGTGTAGTGAAAGCTTTTATATATTATCGATTTTCTGCACTATTGTAAGAACTGCAACCTTGCAACTTCTGAATATCATTTCTTATGTCTTTGTCTATGAGTGTATCAAATTTGATTAAAATCGGACCACGCCTTCTATAACCCGATTTCTTCGATTATCGATATTCGATATTTATCGGGGTACCTCGACACAAAACCTAGCTAAGAACACTCGCAGACGCTTATAGTACAACTGTGTAAATTTTCAAGAAAATCATTTGAGCCATTTCGGAATCTATCGGTAACGGACACACACAGACATACACACAAAGTTCCATTTATAAATAAGTTTAGATTATATATTATTATATTATATTTTACGAGATTATATATATATATATATATATATATATATATATATATATATATATATATAATGTATATTTGGATAGCAAAGTTTGTTTCAAATGTCTTTCGTTGAATACGACACACAAGTTTTTTCTCTAAAATTCTTAAATTGTACCGTTTGGTGATGATAAGGGAGTGTCAAAATTGACTGTAGTGCCTATTCTACCAAGCGCTTTCGGCCATGCTAATTGCTAATTATTTCTTTTTACGGTTGTTTATTAAGATATAATTCTCTTATGTATATTGCTTGTTAATTGTTTATAATTTCTTTCACCCATTGTCTTTTAATATATATATATATATATATATATATATATATATATATATATATATATATACAGTATTTTGCGAAATATCGGGAAGTAACGAACTGCTAGTATTAAAAACAAAAATTTGATGAAAAGATGGATGACAAAAATCTGCAGAGAGTGGATCAAAGTTACAAGAATCAAAGCATGAGTGAAAGCCAAAAGGAATTAAAGTGAAAATAATGTAAATATATATACGAAAGGAACGAAAGAATATTTAATACCATTTAGTTAGAAAAAGGAAAAAATACAGTGAAAAAAGAAACCAATGAAATCAGATGAAGAAAAGCAAGGGAAAAAGAAAATATTAATGAAAGAAGAAGAAGAAACAGTGACGGTTAAAGAAAATGTAAAAAAAAACAAAAAAAAACTAAAAGATGAAAATAAAAAAGAGAAGAAACATAGTTATTAAAAGTAGAAGATAAATGTCTCCTAAAAGTTAAAGAAATTGTTAAGTGTAAGATAACAGTCAACGAAATATGGAGACAAATAATTTAAATAACATAGGAGATGAATGTGAGAGAAAGGGAGTAACGTCTGGAAGATAAAGAGAAATTAATATATACAAAAAAAAAATATTGAAAAGCATGAACGAAGTAGTGAATTAGATTAAGAAAAAAAAAAAAAAGATTTAAACACAAAATATAATTTTTGTCCAAAAAAGGTGACCAACAAAAAGGTAATAATTGAACATAAGTGAATGATTGTAGAACTAAAAATAAAAATGATATAAATAATAATGTAAAAAAAATGAAAGAGAGATATACTACTGTGTGAAATGCAATAAAAAGTCTCCAAGGCGAAATTGTGAAAGAAAAAAATCGCGTCGACATTGATACAGACTGCGTAATCTTGGGGACTAAGAGGGAAAAAAGTGTAAGAAGACGAAATAATGAGAGAGAAAGAAATGAAGATAAAGAGAGAGAAAATGAAGAAAGAGAATATAAAAATAGCAGAATGCGAATATGGCGGCGTAGTTTGATAATAACACTAACGCAAGAAACGGTTGGCTAGTTGTACTAACCAGAAAAAGAAAAGATGGCAACGAAGAAGATCGTGAAAAAAAAAAAAAAAAAAAAAGAGGTAAAAAAGGCGGGAAAGAGTGGCTATAGATAAAAAGGTGAATTAGACTAAGGGAAATTTAGAAATTGCATTAGGTTCTGATTGGTGCTTTTCGCAAAGGAGGATTGGTAAGTAAAAGGTTTGATGTGGGAAACTGGAGAAGCGGGGTGTTGGGTGGACTGGAGAGACTGAAGCAATATGGAGGAAGATTGGCAGGGGGTATATGGAGGCCGGGGGAAATGGAGTAGGGGATAAAAATCTGAAGACTCAAAAGAATATTGGACGAGGCAAGAAAATCAAAAGATGAAATAGAAAAGAAAAAAGGAATGAAAGCACCGAATAATTGAGATATGAAGAAAAAAGAAACAAAGTCAATGGAGAATAAGGATAAAGAAAATGTGGTTAAAGAGTGGGGGGGGGAGAGAATGAAAAAGAAAGGGATGAAGGACAGAGAAAGAAAAAGAACGTGTATAAAGATGAAGAATGAAGAATAAAGATGAAGAATAAAATAGTAAATGGAATGAAAGATAAAGTAAAATAAAATGAAAATGAAAACGAAAGCAGCAAAAGAAGATAGAAGCGAATGAAAAATATATTGTGAAAAATTTAAAACACAATATTGCGAAAGAAGAAGAAAATGAATGAAAATGAAATGTGCATAAAACGAAATAAGATGTGAAGAAGAATATGATAGAAAATGATTAACATTGAAAGAGGTCATAGATAGATAGATAGATAGATAGATAGATAATGCACAGACTTAGATAGATAGATAGATAGATAGATAGATAGATAGATAGATAGATAGATAGATACGAACAAACTGACATGAAATAGAGGGAGAGAAACTGATGAACAAAATAGAAAAATGAAGCAGAAAAATACGGAAACAAATTATAGAATTTATTAGTCACTTGGCAGTCAGTAACCAGGAAAGAACAGGTGTGCGTGCGTATTTATATCTGTGTGTACGTATCGGTGTATGTGTGTGTGTGTGTGTGTGCACGCGCGGGCGTTCGCACGCACTTCGCGAAGGTGGATTGAGGATTGAGGTTGGCCGGTGAGTCAAGTTTGAAAGCATAAACCTTAGGAATTTGGCAAAATAAAGCCGAGAACATATTTAATATAAAAGGAAATGGAAAGTGAAAGAATAAAAGAGAACGCAAATGAGAGAGACGTGGAAAGGGAGTTAACAAAGTGTGTTTAAGGGTAGTCACAAAGTAGGAAAAAGGTAACTAAACATACAATGGAAGTAGCTTAAAGAAAGTGAGAGAGAAGAAATAAAAGGAGGGAAGATAAAAGGAGGGTAGATAAAAGAGAATAAGGAGTTAGATGAGGGTAAGTAAAGTGAAAGAAAGAAATAAAGAAAGAAAGAGAAAAGGTGGATAAAAAAGATAAGCACAATGATAGACGAAAAGAGAAGACTTAAACAAGATGCAAAAAGAATGTGTATAAAAGAATGAGAAGGCTTTCAACCAGTCTATCGCAGAAATTACTTTCTGCGATAGACTGGTTGACAGCCAAGGCTATAGAACCCAATCTGTTCTGTTATTTAACCCATAACTAGAGGGAAGAAAAGGATTATTACCTTTGCCAAGGGTTTATGCAAGGAATTCGAACTCGGCTCCAAATTTCTGCGTTCCTAGCCGATATATATATATATATATATATATATATATATATATATATATATATATATATATATATATATATATATATATATATATATATATATAAATAACGGTAAAATTTCCTTTCTTGCATTCATTCCATGCGCTTTTGGCTTAGGGAGTAGATACTCCGACTGACATCAAATCGGTCGAGTTTCGATCCCGGCTAGAAACAAGTATATATCTAGCCACACTGATAAGCTGTGATACAGCGAAATAGACTTGTATGCAGATGACAAATATATATATATATATATATATTGTATGCGGATGGCATATATATATATATATATATATATATATATATATATATATATATATTGTCATCCGCAGACAGATCTGTTTCGCTGTATCACAGCTCATCAGTACGGTTAGACTCCGATTGCTCGAAACTCGACCGAATTGGCGTCAGTCGGCGACTCTACCCCTGGGCCACGGGGCGTTCGGTGGAAGAAGGCAATCTTTTTTAGCGCATATCATATTACGCGCCCAGTAGCTAGAGTGCCCCAAATCATTTTTAATGGATGAGCGATGCGTTCATGCTAGAGTGGCTACTGTTTTTCAAAGTAACCCCTCCTCCAGAGTGTCAGGGTGTGAGAGCGTAAATATTGTCATCCGCAGACAGATCTGTTTCGCTGTATCACAGCTCATCAGTACAGTTAGACTCCGATTGCTCCCTAACCCAGGCTCGAAACCCGACCGAATTGGCGTCAGTCGGCGACTATATATATATATATTTGTTATTCACACACACACACACACACACACACACACACACACACACACACACACACACACATATATATATATATATATATATATATTGAGAGAAGGAAAAACTAGTTATAGAAAAGAGGGATATTAAATGAGAAAATAAACAATACCAAAAGAGAAAGAAAGAAAGAAAGAAAGAAAGAACAGATAAGCAAGAACTATAAAGAGTTTGTATTTATAAAAGCAAAACAATAAAAATGACCAGAGAGAGATAGTGATATATAGAGAGAAGGGGATATACATATATATATATATATATATATATATATATATATATATATATATATATATAATCTAGTTACAGAAAAGAAAGGGAAAACAAAATGAGAAAGCGGATAAGAGCAAGAGAAGTGAGAGAGAAAGCAAGAAATACAAAGAGAGTAAATAAACCAGACAAGGAGACAAATAAGAATGACAGTAGAAAGAAGTACTGTGAAAAACGAAAGGAAAGAGACTCAGATATCAGGAAGAAAAGAAAACATTGCTTAGTGGTTGAAACAGCGTCGTTTTCCCTACAAGTTTTAGTTGTCGGTGTTCAAGGTCTGCTTAAGGCCAGGTTTGGCATACTGTATTTCAAGGTAACCTGATCTTTCTAGGATTGGCCTGACCTAATCTTGTCCATATAACCTTACGACAGATTAATGTCATTAAATATAATACGTATAACTAATGTTAGTATATATATATATATATATATATATATATATATATATATATATATATATATATAAGGCAATCTGTGAGTCTGTGTGTGACTGTAACCTGTGCACGCCTACATCTTTTAAGCTAAGCCATTCAAACTTTCTAGGGACACATATCTACAGGGAAGCCAGGTCGACACATACTTTTTGAGTTCAAGTTCAATAATTTTCCCTTTCGCACTTTTTTGGCCAAAGGAGCCGATTGTTTACAATTGCTCTATAAAACATCTAAGATCTTCGATGGTTGCTAGATTACGTCACAGAGATCAAATCACATGTGTCAAACGCGACTAAAAAAATGAGCCTTTATATTTAATTTTTATTCTGACGTTTTAAAAATTCATTTGGTCAACAAAAAATGTGAATACTTTTCCCTTTAATTTTGAAAGAAAAAGAAATATTTTTTAAAAAAAAGGTGTTTTCAAACAAAAACAAAATATGTCAAAAAAAGTGCTAATGGTTAATTTAATTATTTAAGTGTTTTTTTTTTGTCAGATTTAATATTTCATACTTCAGAAAATAAAATTTTGAAAAAAAAGCTTTTTTTTCGCTAAATATTTCATGCAGGAAATCAACTGTGTAATTCGTGTGGCATTGATGTAACTTTTTCCTCTAAAATTAAACGTCTACATTTTTAAATATTCTTCGAAATTTTCTGAAATTCAACAAAAAATGTAAATATTTCCACCCGTATTTTTGAAACAAAAACAAACGCAATGTTGTTTACAATGTCACACAAAACATCAACTCACGTTTACGCAAAACAAAAGAAAATAGAGTTTTTTAATGGAATTTTTTAACAATTTTTAAACAACAATTTTTTATATAATTATTCTTTTTATGTAACTGAGTTTTAAAGTGAGGCGGCGACTACAAGCGCTCGGAAATCGCAACACGTTGCATTAATCATCTAATTAAAAAATGTTCTGAGTTGTACGGGCAACGCCGGGTTATGATGCTAGTATTTCCTTAACATGAAAAATTAGAGAGAGGAAGAAAAAGAAACACTTATAAAAATGTTGATGTTAACAAAAAAGATAAATGAGAACCGTGAAATGTGATGGTTTGTTTCGTCTTTATTATGCATTTGCAGCCAGACACCGAGGTTCAAGCCCACTTAATGCTTCGAATGTTGATTTAGAAGTACGACATTGTCCCTTATAAGATGGGTGTAAAATTAGCTTCATTTTCTTTTTTTGTTTGTGTATATTATTAAGTTTAGCAAACACAGATGGAAAAAGAATGAAGAAAGAAACGAACTGTAGAAAGAGTGAACAGCGTAAAAAGAAAAAGAGACAGAGAAGGAAAAAGACAAAGAGAGAGGGAAAAACTAATGCGGAACAAGAGAGAGAAAGCAGGAGAGAGAGTGGGAAAGAGTCAGAGAGAAATGCAGATCAAGAGAGAGAGAGAGAGAGGGAAGAAAGATAAAAGGAAAGAGAGACAGAGGAGAAGAGACAGGTTTAACAAAATACCGATCAAAAGAGAGGGAGGGGAAAAAGATAAAGGGAAAGAGAGGGAGAGACGGCTTTAGCGAAATGCAGATTAAAAGACAGAGAAGAGGGAAGGAAGATAAAGTGAAAAGAGAGCGGGAGAGGCAGCTTTAACGAAACGCAGAACAAGAGAGAGAAAGAAAGAGAGAGAGAGAAAGAGAGGGGGAGGGAGGGAGACAATTCTTACAAAAGCTTGAAAAATCCAAGAGACGATGCAATAGAAAAAATGGATGCGGACTGGAACAAAGAATGAAATGAAATAAAAGAAAAAATATAGGAAAAAGACAGATTTGGAAAAAGTCAAAAATAAGAAGGATGGAAAACAAACAAAAACGATAATGGTAACTAGACAGCGTGATGGACATACGTAAAACGAATGACGGTGTGGAGATTCGGCAAAGTAATTTTGGGTTTGATAGAAAAAACAAAATGGAAATACTAAAAAGTAAAATGGCAGTAGAAAGAACCAAAAAGAAAAAAGGCGGGAACAAGTTCGACCAATGGTTGAAGTGATTAAATAAACAACAAAGAAATAATAAACAGAATAAGAAAATATATAGAGGCAGATAAAAAAATGTTACATTGAGAAAAACGAACTATGTGTGTGTATATATATATATATATATATATATATATATATATGTGTGTTTGTGTGTGTGTGTGTGTGCGTATATATATATGTATATATATATATATGTGTGTGTGTTTGTGTGTGTGTTTGTGTGTGTGTGTGTGGATAGAGAGAGGGGGAGAAGGAGAGAGGGAGGGAGACAGAGACAGAGGTTAGCAGACAGAGAGGTCACACATTGATAAAAGGCGAAAATATGGAATAAAAATAATGATAAATGACCTCATGTATGAATGCAGAAATAGATTATAATAAAATCAATGGTGAACAAATTTTATATGGCTCATAGAATAGACATTCTGTTAAATTCTAAGTTGTCTACAATTAGAATTAATATTGGTTATCAATTATTTTTAATCTATGAAATACATTTTTTATGTATTCATCCTAGAAATTAGACAAAGCCGAAGACACATACATACATACATACATACATACATACATACATACATACTAGTTTAATAATGACAAAATCAAAACTTTAGAATGCACAGTAAGAATCAAACTTACTGAATAATCTGTGGCATTTTTATAAAAAAACATGACCATTCAGAATTCAGGCGATCATGTCTCTTCATAACGTATCTTTCTTTAATACCAGTAAATTGTAAATTGCCATGGCAATTGTTAGAAAAGTTAATAGAGTAGTTTCTTAATGGTTTCTCCACGGTTTTACGTTCAGTGTTGTCTATATCCTAGACTGGTTGCTTTTTTTTACTTGCCATTTTCTTTCATGAAGTTTGCGATCATAGCTCTCCACAACCATCCTTTTTTGTAGTTATTGTCATTCATTAAATGAATTGCTGTTTCCTCCAACATCTCCCGTTAAATTCTCCAGACATTCTTTATTTGCTCTCAAATTACTAGTAATTTCTATGATCTTTAAATTTTCATCGTTATTCTCATGTTTCTTCCGGTATCGTTCAACTGAAATAGTTGTGTGGTCTTCCATGAAGGAAAAAAATTGATTTGTGTCTTTTCCTAAGGGCAATGATACGAAGCTAATGCAAACTGCCGTGGCTGGAAACTGCCGATTCTGTTTTTCGCGACGATATCGATGAGTTCGCCACAAAGCCTCATAGGGAAGGACTGAACTTAACACATCAATTTTAGTTTGCAAGGTTAACCGTTTTTCCACTGCGAAGCGCCGTAAGATAGTGACGATGACGAGTTATCTAACACTTTCGTGGTCCTAGGGGCACCACATGTACAGCTGCCACAGTAGAAATGGTGTGTCTTGGGTAAGACTGTTTTGAATTCAGAGTTTTTTCTCCATGCTATGGAACTCAGTCTGTTTTGCTATTTACCCATAGTTGAGTCGGATGGATTCATAACTTTCACGTAAGTGATGTGGTCATAGAGTCACTATATGTACAGCTGCCTCAGTAAAAGTTGTATGTCTTGGGTAAGATAGCCTGATGAGGCCAACCTTCTCCAGGCTGGTTTGAATTCAAAGTTTTCCTTCTCCATGCTATGGAACTCAGTCTGTTTTGCTGTTTACCCATAGTTGAGTTGAATGGATTCATAATTTTCACATAAATGAATGTAACGAACTCAGCTGAAATTCGAACAATTCGAGAAGTAATCCATTACTCCACCGTGACCTAAGATAGGAACCATGCTTAATACAAATTGTGTTACGTGGCGTATTGTCTCTGCATTCTAGTGGGCTATCGGAAATTTTTCAGTAAAGACCCTAATGCTGCATCAGCAAAATGACAATTTCCCCTATGGTTTTTTTCTCACTTTCTTTGTGGGGCAGATATAGTAGGTATTGTTTCTTGAAGGAAACCCGCACGAGCGAGTTAAAGAGAGAGAGTATGAGATAAGGGTGAACAAATGTCAACAGTTCGAGCCTTTCTCTTCCAGAGAAATACTCGAACGAGCACCAGAGCTCTTAATTTCTCTACTGCCACAAACATATTGCCCGTTTTCATGTTTTTTGTTTTTGTTTTTGTTCTTTCATTCTTATATCAAAAACCTTTCAAATTCTATCCATATTTGTAAGATATTTTATACCGACGATGTTGAAACCACTCCGGTTAAAACCTTTTCGTTTCAAACAAAAGTTCAGGCCAGTAAAGAAGAGTCTAGAACATTAACTACAATTATAATTTTACTAAGTTTGTGTAGCCTGTACATGCAACTGGCACAAGGCTACATTCAAGTGGTCGCTGAAAATTACATAAGTAAACCCACTTCATAAATTCTGACCAAACGATTAAATAGTATTTGAGAGGCCGAGGCTTCTTCAAAAATTCCTTTGCACAAAAGAACATCACGTAATTTGATAAATGCAAGCGCCATCTCCACCTGCGGCAGATTGTGCAATTTACGTAACTAGTGAATTTCGACAATTGCACAATTTTAAGGGTGGACACATTTCTAGCAGTAGCCCAGACTGGTAGGGGCTGAGTGCTTTTTTTTAATTTACTCTAGTTACATTGTTTGGACTGTTGTTCTTATTTTTGTTGCCATATACATGGCGTTTCAGCCGTTGTACGAACTCAGGGATAAATGACCCAGTGGATAAAAGCGTTGGTTAGATCCAGTGACTTGACCCAAAGAATTGTGAGTTCAATACCTGGCTATAGCAGAGGTAAACGAAAAACTTAGAGTTGAGTTAATGCTAGATAAGTGAAATATTTTGAAGAGATATGACAAATGGAACTAGAATAATCTACGAAACAAAATAAAGTGTTCAGTTCCAAATTCCATTCAGCTGAAGAAGGTTGGAACGTACAACGGCCGAAACGTCATGAAGATAGCAACAAAAATGAGGACAACAGTCTAAACTATGTAAATAGTGTAAATAATTGCAATATCTCATCTTAGAAATATAGACAAAGAGTGTTATTATTATTATTGAGTCATCATCTCTAGATATATTTTTTTCTATAATCGTTTCACCCAAAGCAAGGCATTACTGTCAGTGGTGTGTAGGGTGTTACATAAGAGAACAGTGAAAAGAAAGAGAAACAGGTCACAAAGGTTGTTGGAGAATGATTAAGAGAAAGATGGAAACATTGGTAAAAAGAGAGCTGCGTGAGAGTAGAGCGGAAAGGGAGAACAAGATACAAGGGGTATCGAGGAAAAGATCGGAGTCAGTGAGATTAGAGATAGCAATTGGCGTTGCATTTAAACTCTTGGAGATTGTAACTAACTGCCAACCAGAGCTGAAGAGCTTCTCTCTGCCCAATAGTACAAATAACGACAACTTTCAAGCAGTTTTGTCTACCCAGTGTCATTGAATTGAATCAATCCGTGGTATGTTTTCCAGGGGCTGCGATCTGAAATCGTGTCACCAGTACTATACTATCCTGACGCTAATTGCTTAACTAAAAGACCATGGTGACATTGGAAATTGATTAAACAAGCACAAAGCTACAAATGTGACCAGCCATTAGGGTTTGTAAGTTTGTAATCATCGCTGTAAAACAGACCCTTCTGCTAGCAAGATGTTTGTTCTGGTGCAATGGATAGCGGCTCGGAATGAGAAATCGGAAAACAGAGTGTGAATTCTAGTTGAATTTGTTGCATTCACTTACGCGCAAATAACCTTAGGAAAGGTATTAAATCATCTCTTCTTCCCCCAGCTATATGTTGAATAGCAGAAGAGATTGGGTTCTGTAGGCTTGGTTGGCAACCAGTATACCGTAGAAATAAATGGCAACTTACTAAGAGGCAATCTTCTGTCTAGTCAGTCATGAAATGAAAGAAACATGATCGTACAAGTGTGTATTACATATGGCACTTAACTGACTGAACTATTGATGCATGACAAAGTGAAGAATTGTTTGGTAAAAAGGACACGCCTCGTCTTTGATATATAGGTTATTCTGCATACATAATCGCTTTTAATAGCAAGGTAGCGTGATGGTTAACAGAAGGCAAGTGGAATCGGTACATCGAGTCCGTATTCCGTCTGAAGCTACTTAGTTCACATCACATCGCATCCATTGTCATATGTCTTGTTATAAATGTTCTTACCACAATCTTACCACCAATCGCTTTCACGTGAAAATACACTCGAGAAAGGAATGTATCCATCTCTTCTCTCTCAGTTATGGGTTAAATAGTAGTATTTGTTTCTTGAAAAGTCATTGTTATCTCCAACAATATGGTTAATGCACTCGCATAAAAATAAATTATTATTACAATCCCACCTTAAAAATGTTAGATAATAGATAAGTTTTCTTTCTTTCTTTCTTTCTTTCTTTCTTTCTTTCTTTCTTTCTTTCTTTGTATTCCTCGATGCCAAACGCAAGACCACATGCAGCAAGAATAACATAGGAAAAATAATGGAACTGATATTCACCTGCCTCCCCACTGAGAATTGATGTGGCCGAATTTTATGTGGGAGATCCGAACCCTTCAAATCCGTTAAAAATTTTCCATAGACCCTGCATAAAGCAGGGTAGGGCTCTTGTCTGATTTTCCCCAGACGAGACACTACCTTTCGGTATAGCCTCGCTTGGGCTCCTCTTCGCCCGAAGGCAGAGTCTGACAAGGGTGAGTTCGGGTAGAACTCGGTTGATCTGTTTTACCCGATTCCCCATATTCACTTACCTTGCACCAACCGATTATTACCTTTTCCGATTACTACAAGATGCTTTTTGAAGAAAACCGAACTTCAAGAATTCTGTATTGAAATCTAGATTTCAAAAGTTCATCGAATGGTATTTCGCATCAAAAACTACGGAATTTTATCTCAATGGTAGCAAAGACCTGCTTGATAAATAGCAACAAATCATTGCAAATAATGACTACATAATTGAATAAAATATAGTGCTGTTGACAAAAAACGGATATTTTTATGACTAAACTCATACGTTTGTGTCGATCGGACTCAAATCAAGTAAGATATCGGGGGATATGTATTATTGTTTTGTACATGAAAACCTGTGAATATATTTAGGATGTACAGTAATTTGAGAACTCAGTTGTTTTATATACTGTTGATTTATGCAACACAAGATCTAAAGGCTGTTCACAGTAAAGGGTTACTGAGTGAGATTGTTGTAAGAAAGAAATAAGTCCGCATTATGAGGACTTGTGGGATATTTATCGATTGATACTGAACTTGAAGAGGCCAACATTGTAGTTGTTACAAAAGCCACCTAACAGGAGCTTCTTCCACAACGTAACACTTCTGAGGTAAATGTTGTTTTAGTGGAATTTACTCCTTAAATGATCACAAAGGGAATTGTGATGATTTGCCACGTTGAACATGTCATGGCCTGACGTAGCTGGTGAAACTGAAGAACCATAGTAATATCGATAGAGTAACGAGAGGTTAGCAACGTTTTTTTTCTGTGGGATAAGTCTTGCAAGGTGGAGAATAAATCATCACCAACAAGGCATTTTTTTTTTGCTTTTGAACTCTGTCGAGACTGAACAGTAAAGGTTAGGCAACACAAACCTAGATATGACCGAAATGCTTGATCCTAGGCCTGGTCTGACTCTTGTAAAAACGGCGGCAGGAATTAGATATTTTCTGGAGTGTTTCAAGGAAATGCCCATATTTACAGCATATTTTTGATAGCACTGTTTTAGGTCGGGAATGAGCTTTAATAGACGCTGAAGGCATAGCGTCTTTTTGTCTTCGAAGGGATGACCAGTAATCAGGACTGATTCAAGTTCAGAGTCTGCTCAGTGGTGATGAATTGATAATAACTTTCTTTTAGGCGTATTAAACGATACCAGTCAGTTTTTCCACCATTAAGCTGTAAGAGTTAGATCAGAGCATAGATCAGCTGCCAGGCACTGCCTATCCAGATATTTAGAAGTACGCCCAAACACCATTTTTAATTTTGTCTTAATCTCTATCTTATCTACACGAATTAAGATGTTCGTAGTAAAAAAGATAATGGAATCAGTAAGTGTAGTAATCATCCAAAAAGTTTTTCCAATGCCATTGTCTTCAGGGTATCAGCGGTCATGAAGCTCCACATATTCCACTTTTTTATTATCTGTGAATTGCCACGCATGCTTGGTTAAGATAAGGGAGTAGTTTTCTACTGCCTTCGCTTTTAATTCGGTATTTTCCTTCTCTTTGACTTGTTGCCTCCAAAACTAAAACTATGTTATTTACACTATATTGAAAGAATATAGCGATTTTTATCTTTCCAGAGAAAGGGAAAGTAAACGCAACATCAATATTAATATATTTTAATAAAGAAAATATATATTATCTACAATATTAAATACTGATATATTCTTTCAGAAATGGATATAAGTTGTGTTTCAGCGAAGTAATGACTGGTTACGTTTCATATTCTCCTTTGGATTTTGTCGATAGCCTCAAAATAAATAGTAGGAGAACCCAACGACATATGGCAAAAGTATTCAATGCAAGGACCAATGGTAGATTTATACATGTTCAAAATGGATTCTGACTAAAAAATCTTTCTGGCGCGACAGAGTGACTCAACCTTCTGATCGGCAGATGAAGCCATTGATAAATAATAAATATCCTTAGATAGACAGATAGATAGATTTAAACATATCTTGTTGAATTCAACCAACAAGATCTGTCTGTTTAATCATTTACTTTTTTCTCAATTTCTAAATAAGTTGCATACCGAAATCGTGGATAAACTGTTTAAAGTTTAGGTTTTGGTTCCTTTTTTTGTTAGAATGATTATAAAGAATTGGATGTTGTCAGCATGGGAAACAAAATTTTGTTGGCTACGACCTGGTGATTTTCGAACGTTCGAATTCAGTTTAATTCAATTATACGCGTATCGCATATGACGTCACGTCTAAAACGTTTTCGCAGAGAATGCCAATACTGCAAAAAATGCATTGGTGTGGCATTATTATTATTATTATGTCATTTTTCATCATATTTCGATTTCTGCTTTGGTCTCACTACCAACCAAGTCTGCGGGGAGACCTAAGGCAGGTAGTGGCGTGTTGTTATGGCTCCATTTCATGTTTTTCTATCTTCCCTATCATCTCCAGCATTACATAGATAAAGTTTTCCTTAGTGTGTGGGCTGTACTTAATAAGACAATTTTTTGTATATCTCTTAAGCTGGGGTTTCCAGGGATTCTTTCAATGTGTTGTTTTGTTCCATTTTTTATCATTCCAAGTGCACCTACTATCACTGGCACAACTCTTGTTTTCAATTTCCACATTTTTTCTATTTCAATTTCCAGGTCTTTATATTTTGACAGTTTTTCAAATTCCTTGATTGCTATGTTACAATCCGCTGGACAAGCCATATCAATTAATAGACAAGTTTTCTCCTTCTGGTTTTTAACAATAATGTCTGGCCTGTTTGCTTCAATTTTTCTGTCTGTGTAGATGGTGTAATCCCATAGAATGGTTACATCTTCTATTTCTTCTTCTTCTTATTATTATTATTATTATTATTATTATTATTATTATTAAGCAAGTGTATTACATAACTCTCCCAGTATTTTGCAACATTTAGAGAAGACCGTGAATTATGAAAATTATCTTCATTGAATTATGGATATTTTTTCAGAATGTGTTCCCTGATGTATTCAGACTCCTCTGACATTTCAACCTTTAAAATACATGAAGATAATTACATATCCATCTTGAGGGAATGATTAAAATGATAGGAGGTCCTCATTACATTTATACTAAACTATTTTATTAATTGCTCTTACTAACTAATCAACGGATGGAAATTTTAAAGAAGAGTGTTTTTTTTTTATGTTACTTAACATTTAACGCTGATTACACGTACAATCATTTTCACAAAACAAGTGACATTTGTTCAAGGACTTGTATTTTTAAATAATTTTTTTATACCTGCAAGCAATTTTTAAACATATCATAAAGAAAACGGACTTCTTGTCGAACTATTGTTAAACGTTGTTAAGTCACGTGCTTCTCTAACTGTAATATTCTTCTTATTAATATTATTAATATTATTGTTATATACTCATAACATAATTTAATAAAGAGTTGGTAGTAATAAAATATATATTTGTATAAATTATTTATAATATTTATTTATGATAATTCAATAGTGTACATTATTTATGTGTATAGATATATATATTTATAAGATATGAAATAACGATATATATTTTTATAATTCAATAATGTATATAGATAGCTAGCTAGCTAGCTAGATAGATAGATAGATAGATAGATAGATATAGTTCGTTACAAACGACCAACAAGGAAGATTTTATTAATTTTTGATTTCATTTTTTCAGTATTTTGCGTGTTTCTATTTTTGTTGGAGATAATGATGGTAAAGATGTTCCATAATTATTGACTTTCCAAGCGCTTTCAGCCACTTCGCTGGCTATTTTCAGTTATTTTATTTTTCCGATGTTACAATATTATCCTCATGTTTTGACTGTAACAATTTATTTTGTGTTTTTTATAAGTTATCATGTGACGCGCGCGACTAGACATCGAGTAAGCATGTCTATTTAAAAGAAAAATAAATTCAAAACTCCATTTCCACTGTTAGATAATGTAAGGTTGACGGTATGAAAAAATTGTTTCATATATAATGCCTCTCTTATAGCAAGATGCATTTTGATATAGTGATTTAAATAGTATTTTTGTATTTTCACAGAATACATCACAAGTAAACGTTTTTCCACTTTGTTATATATTTTACCCAATATATATATATATATATATATATATATATATATATATATATATATACGGGAATTAAAAATTATTTCAACTATGTTTTATTAAATTTACCGACAAGGACTGTTTGTTTAATTTTTAAAATTTTTCCAGTATGTGTATAAGCAGTAACCGATGTTGATTAAAAAGAAACAATAGACAACGCAGACAGACTGACAGATAGATAGATAGATAGATAGATAGATAGATAGATAGATAGATAGATAGATAGATAGATATTAACAGACCGAGATATATAGATAGATAGTTGCATGGCAAAAACGACTGTGGAAACTAATAGATAAAATGCAGCTTTAAAAAAATCGAAAAACATTGCAGGCGTAGGAGTGAAATCCCTGAGAAATTGAAAGGCAAAGCAAAGCAGAAACATTGATGGACATAGAGCGAAAGAAGAGAGAAAGAAAGATATACATATAAAAAGTCTCTATCGACAACGAGAATGTTCGAAGACAAAATAAAGTTAGATTGCCGGATAGAAAGCACCCTGCTCTGGTACTTTTATTCAATTGTAATGGCGTCTCCGTTGCCCGTAGGCCCGGATACATCATGGCCGTCGTTACGAATAGCTTCACATCCATCTCTCAACCGCCCGCAATTCTCTGCTCGCCCAGTTCCTGGCGGGCGAGCACGTTTTTCGTGACATTATTGAGAGCCAAAATGGCAGCCAGTAACCTGTCAGTTATTGAGGCGGTGCTTGTAGTGGCGATGGCGAGACAAAATTACATAGAGACGAACAGAATAAGAAACACAGGCTAACGGATAGAGGAACAAAAGGAGATAGACAGAGATGGAACGCAAAAGATGGAATGGTACGCATATATATTAGGACTCGGTGAAAAGTTCCAGCTTTTTTACTCTGAATTAAGGACAGAAAAACAGCAGTAAAATAAAACAAAAGAAAAACAGTTTCCTAATGAATACTTAGTTCCTATTTTCCGAAAATTGTATGCCGAAAGAAATTACGTATATATATATATATATATATATATATATATATATATATATATATATATATATATATATATGTGTGTGTGTGTGTGTGTGTGTGTGTGTGTGTGATAATGTGGATATTAGAATCAACAATACATGGCGACTGAATCTATGGCTTCATGGTCTAAAGATCGTATTTAAGCGTAAAACTGACGGTCTGCATACAGTGCTGATTTCTGTGTCTATACTGTCTGTTTCTATAAAACGGTCTATTTCCAAAACTAATCAATTCTTTCTCACAAATATTGAAAATTATGACAATATATATATATATATATATGGTATGGATATCAATAAATATACATTTGGGCATACCCACATATAAAAATGAATATTTTTTTTGGTTTTAATAGACAAAACATCAACCCATTTTATTGCAACCAAATGCACAATAATCATAAACAAGACGAAATTGTCATGAAGTAAATTGTTAAACATTCTGTTTCTGTTATGAACTCTGTACTAGGGCCGTTCATAACCAGCCACTTTTTTGGAAAAGAAGAATACAGAGAACTGGTGTCAAAGGTTCTCAAATGACCCTGGTGAAGTTTTGAATTCAACTGTCTTTCTTCTAGACCTGCTATTTATATGTATGGATGTACTTTGTGTTATAATGAGTATCGGCTCAGAATGAAAAATCGGAGAGCCGAGTTCGAATTCCAGTTGAACTTCTTTTATTCATTTACACGCAAAAACCATTCCGAAAGGTATTAATCCATTTCTTCTCCCTCCAGCTATATGTTGAACACTAGGACTAATTGGATTTTATAGCCTTGGTTGGCAACCGGTCTATCGCATAAAGAAATTGCAAACTACCTCGGGAAAATCTTATGCCTAGTCATTTATGGATCGAGAGAGGTATAATCGCCTAAGCGCGCGTGCACACACACACACACACACACACACACACACACACACACACACACACACATCACGTATGGCAATTAACTGATTTACCCATAGCTTGGGAGGTTGAGAAGAAATGGATTAATTCCTTTCCCAATGGTATTTGCACGTATGTGAATGTAGCGAACAAAGCTGGAATTGGATTGTTTTATGGATTTGTTTGTTAGACGTGATATCAACTTCTTGTTTAATGCCGAAATTGTATTTTTCTGGGAAGCTTTGAGTAATAAAAATACGATATATGTTATTTTGCTTTCAAAGTTGAATAATCGACAGATGACAGCTTTTGTACATATACACGTTTCTGTAGACATACTTATTACTGAATGCATGCTTTATATTGTATTTTTGCTGAAGTTATATTTTCGTATACAGTTTGATTTTTTAAGAAATTGTAGGGTCAGTCAATTAAGTGCCATACATGATACACGCTTGGTCGATCATATCCCTTTCTAGACATGGCTGACTAGGCAAAAGATTTTCTCGTAGTAGGTTGCCATTGCTTTCTGCGGTAGACTGTTTACCAACACAATCTGTCCTGCTATTTAGTCCATAGCAAGAGGGAGAAGAGACGGATTAATACCTTTCCCAAGCTTATTTGTGCGTAAGTAAATGCAATGAATTCAATTGGAATTATAAGTCGGCTCCCTGATTTCTCGTTCCAAGCTGTTATCCACTGAAACATTGTTGATTTGTTGGTTAGTGTAGTTTTTTAGCGGCATATCTATTTTTACTATAATAATTATTGTTGGCAAATTTTATATAAAGATATATTACTTATATTTATATTATGAAAATATATTTTAATACTTTCATAATGTTTTATTTTTTTGAGGGGTTCACTATTTGCCCATAGTTGAGACCCTAACATATGCTATCATCCTGGATCAGGGTGTACCTGCAAACAACATATATATATATATATATATATATATATATATATATATATATATATATATATACAACTTTTGAGATTTGAAAAAGAAATCACTCGACCAGCGGACGCGAGCGAGGGAAAATTTACTTGCCCCAACCTCATTTTACTCGACCGACTCTATTTTCTTAATAGTCGCCTTACATAAACATAGCGTGAATCGCTGACGAAAAACAAAAAATGAAATTTTAATTAAAATTTTGAACGTGTTAGAAAAAATTTAAAATATTTTAGAAAATAATAACAATAAAATTTGATCTTTCCTTTTAATAACAGCATAAAAATTTTGATGATAAAACTTTGTTTTTAATAAGTTTTTAACATCATGAAATGCTGTTTTTTGTTTTGTTTTGTTTTGTTTTTGTTTTTGTTTTTTTGTTGTTTTTTTTTTTGGCAATTGAGTAGAGGTACGTAAATTCGTAGTTTCTTTCTTCTGTTTGACTACAACCTCCATCTCATAGATGGTAAAAAATAACAAATCAGATTTTCTCAACGATTTTCTATAAAAAAATTTACTCGTATAATAGTTTTTCTGTGCGTGGTTAAAAGGAGTATGCCTTTTTTTTCTTTGTTACAAATATTCGTTTTTAATTTTCGTAAGCGGGGAGGAAATGTAGATGTTAAATCAAGAATAATATTTTTCCAAATGCGTTTCTAAAAATTTGTGAGCGCCTTAATTTTGGCTCCACTTTGGAAGCGTTAATTAGACGAATGTTTACATTTACCGGGACGATAAAAGCGAGACAGGAACTTGTCAATCTAAATTCCATTTGTCAGATCTTGCTTTGATGATTGCGGGATGTCACTGTCTTTTGTTTAACCACCCATTTCGACGTAAATCAAGGTCTATGCTTAAGACCAAAAAGGTTAATAATGTCATTGTAGGTCAGTCTAAGTAACTTTTGAATCTTCAATCGCATACTTTTGGATTAAAAAAAGGAATCAGATTTTCTTTTTCTGTATTTGAATGGACACGTTTCATTGCGAGATTTATAATCTGCTGCGGGCGAGTAAGGGAATCAACTTTAATCGCCAAATTAAGTTCTTAATCGACTGAGTCGATCGGGCGAGTGAAATCTCAAATATATATATTGTTAAATTCTGATTATGCTTAGTGTCAAGATTTCTGTCTTCTCAATGGCTTACTGGTAGAAAGGCATTTTTTAGCAAGCCATTTTGTCATAAAGTACTCGATATAGAGCACTGATAGAGTTATTTAATTATATATATATATATATTGGTTAACTAGACCAATTTTTGTCTCTATTTTTTGGTGAGGTAAGTAGTATTTACACTATTTACATTATTCAGACTATTGTCCTCATCTTGGTTGCCATTTGTACGACGTTTCGGCCGTTGTAGGAATTTCGAACCGAACTCTTTATTACGATCAATGGAGTATATCATTCTCATTCCTTATGCGATGCCTCATTTTGGTAGTCATGAGTTATCTCCCTCTAACCAGGTTCTCTAGGTTATTTATTCAACTTTTTGGGTCAAGTCACTAGAACTAAATAACGTCTAAATCCACTGGGCCATTATTTTCTATGGCAATCCGTATTGCTGGTTCCCATATTGTATTCATCTCTATGCTTGGTCGGCTTAGAAGATTTTTGTAGCTTAGCATATGTGCTGATTCCTTAAGTTTACGTAGTTTCCAGTGGTTTTCTTTATTATTTCAACTTCATTCCATAGAGGACTGTGATCCCCTTTCTCCCTCCATATGTGGTCAGCTACGCCTAATTTGTCTATCTCCCCTCGTGTTATGGCCTTGCGATGTTCTTGTAGTCTTACCTTAAGGGAACGGCCTGTTTCTCCTTTACATTTCTTTCCATGGCTATATGGAATGGCATACACACACTCTTTAGTCATATTCTCCTCTGGTGATGGTCTTACTCGGAAGAGGTACCTGCGAAATGTAGAACCACTTTTGAAGATCGTCCTGATGTTATATGGACCACAGATTCTTTGTATTTTCTCCGATAGCCCATTTACATAAGGTAGACAAACCGGGGCTGTTTTCTGAAAGTTGTTATCCTCATGCACTCTCCCTTCCATATTTGTTGGAGTTATTGTCATTTACCCTGAATAATTTTTGCGTTGTAGGGTACCGCATATACTGACCATTTCCTGATCGTATTCACGAAAGTGTTCCGAGAATCATATTTTTCTGTCTACAACCAGAAGAAATCGGTTACTGTTTCAATCCTGAAAACGTCCAAGTAAAGTATTTTCATGGTTTCTCCGACGACGAGCTTTATTCCCTGGTGCACTGCCCTCGTGTGTTTACGTGTGCAATTAGATTTATCACTAAGTTCCACCCTTTTACTGTCAAAATAGGCAAATGTAACCGCCAATTCCAGCAGATTCTTTCCTTGCACTTTCCGCCTGTGGAAGTCCCTTCCCCATGCTTGCTTCCCTGATTCGTCATTTGACATTTTTTTATCTCCGAGAACCCTCCTCTCACTTACTCTTCCTACAACATCACCTGTACTGTCTTTTCTGCCTTCCCTCTCTTATCATTGTAAACCCCCTGAGCACCAGTGACAGTTTTGCCTTGCTTAGGATGAAATGATTATAGAAAACGACCGAAACGTTCAATCTTTTCATCCGTTAGGACTTCATCAGACTGTGTGTCAATGTTGTTATGATGACACATGCGCATAAATGTTGATAGTTTCATCATTTCGAAAGAATTATTTTAAATATTATTTTCTTTTATCCATATCGACGGTGTGACATGAAACACACAATATATATTTTTAAATATCAAAAGACAATATTGATAAAATTTTAAAATAAATGACAACATTTGGTTGTGACACGTTTCATCCGTTAGACTGAGTTTGTTGATGTCATTATGACTACATATACGAATTTGAAAATACCAGCATCTCTCAGACTGGGGGCAGGGGTGTTACAATGGCAAAGTATTTAAATACAAAAGCAAATTGTTTTTTTCCAAATTTCTAGATATAGGAACGGTCATAAATATTCATCAGGTTAGCTTAAAAGTCAGGCAAGTTATGGAGGACATGAAGTGACACAATTTAATGTATAATAAACGGAAAATTGAGTAAGTGATGTTTGTCTTTTATCTTTATTCATGTTTTTCTTTTACTGATACCTCAAATTTTTGCACATATGTAATATAAATATGTGTAAAGTTTATGTATATAGAGTCATGTGCATGTTACTTTCAGAAAACGATAAGAACATTGTTAACGGGTTTATAATTGATATTATTAAGCGCGGGATTTCTTTTTTTATTAATAACACCTCCATTGTTTTTAATATTCTTTTGCATTATAGCTAAAAAATAAAATTTGAGTGCAATATTTTAATTAAGAAATTTATTTTTTACTTCACTAGAATATATTGTTCTTTACGTTTCCAGGTTTAATAACTTGCTCTGTTCTTTTCCAGGTTTAATATACTCTTAAAAATATTATTTTCATCCATGTATTTTTCCATTTAATGTTTGGCGAGTGGTTAGAACGTTCGCTTTCTGATCATGAAACCCGGATTCGAATCTCACCAGGGTCGATTTGTCAGGAAGGTGACTTCTTGACGTATCGCTCCGGAGAAGGTGAAAGTGCTCGAAAACCATAGCCTTTTGAGTTAAACTGGGTAGATGTGAATCTTTGGGAGCTTTCGATAGCTGTGCTAGGATGAAGTCGAAAATCATCATGTGCGAGGGTTTGAGCCTACTGGTCTTGTTAAAACTGTTGATCACGCCAGATAACTCGCTCTTTCCCCAAAACTGTACTTGGATCTGCTCAGCATAGCTGCAGTATAAACCACAGGTTTGTTGAACCAACACAAATGAGCATGAACATACACAAGCGTCTGGAACGAGGATTAGCTAGTCGTTTTGGTAGACGGACATACACGGATACGAGTGGCCGTTCAGTATGCATGCATGACTGTACGTATGTAATCTTTCTCGTTTTCTTTCATCCTGTGTCTTTCTTTTTTTCACACTAAAAATATATTTCTTAGATTTTCTTAACACATGTTCATACTTCTTTTATTATTACCACCACGTTTCAATCAATCCTCACTGCAATGTTTTCATTTTGTCAAAAGTAAAAGCAACCAGGCTTATAATTTTTTCAGCCATTTTGTTTTTGTAGAAAAGTCGCCGAAATTTTGAAGAGAAAAGAAAACATTTTTTTTTTAGTGGATTGTTCGCCAAAGGAAGACTGTGGGTCTACATTTAAATCTGAATAATTCTTAGAATGATAAAAGATCTTCTGAAAATTATAGAAGTTAGACATTGAATAGATTGGCTAAAAAATTGAACTAAAGACAAAAGACAGAGATGGATATTCTGAAGAAGGCTTAAAATGAAAATTATAGTAAGAAATAGAAAAATTTGAACTAAAGACAAAAGACAGAGATGGATATTCTGAAGAAGTCTTAGAATGAGAATTATAGTAAAAAATAGAAAAATTTTAACTAAAGACAAAAGACAGAGATGAATATTCTGAAGAACCTTAGAATTAGAATTATACTAAGAAATAGAAAAACAATCTATCAAATGAATGTTGCCCTGCCTACAAACCAAAGGGGAGCAAGAAAATGGAGAAAAATTCATACCTTCTCAGGGACTGCAGAAATCGTGAAACGTAAGGGTGACGGTTATACCAATAATCATAGGCGAACAAGGAACAATCTAAAGTTACTTGCAGACAGAATGTAAGAAATGAAACCGAAATCGAGAATTTTCAGATCACGGGAAATTTGAAGTCGGTAAGAATTTTAGCTTTTATACTGTCACTGGTTCCTCATTCCCGACCTCCAACCAACGATAGCCACGAGGAATTTCTGGTGTGAAGAAACAAGATGGTGATGGTGGTGCTGGTGGAAGAGATAGTAATTTTCTTGTCGCTGCAGTAGAAGATAAAACCATTTCACCTAGAGTTATTACTAATGCTGGTGCCGTCTTCAAAGCAGCATAATGACAAATCCAAAAAGATGCTTGCTAAGGCAGGTGGAAGGCCGTTCGCTCTGTCTTTTACAAAATATTCGCGACATTAAATAACGTCACTGCAGTGTCCATCACCGGTCCACTAGACGGAGACTGGATTTATTCCTTTCCTTTTATTTATTTTTTTTATTTTTATTTTTTGTTTTTGTCTTTTCCCTTTTTGTTTTTTTTTTTTAATAAGATTCTTTCGTCATTCATTCTTCGTCTCATTCGTTTCATTTGTTTCTGTATTTTAATCGTTTTTCTTTCGTTTCTCAACCGTTTGTTTAATTTCAGTTTTTTCTTTTTTGTTTCTTTGCTATTTACTTATATTTTCATATATTTTGTATACGTACTTCTTTTTCAGTTCTTTTGCGTTTTTAATTTTTCGTTTTTTCCCAAGATTATTTATTTATTTATTCATTATTTCTTGAGTTATGATTTCGTTAATATTTTTTGTTTCTTGTTTCGTCTCTTACTTACTATGTTTTTTTCTTCTTTATTTGTTTTTATACATTTCTTTTTTTTTGTTTCTTTTTTATTTTATATACTTCTATCGATTTCTTTCTTCTATTCATTTTTCTTCTTTTTTTTATCCACATTTTTAATTTTTTCACTTAACATCCCATATATATTTTCTTTCACCTTTTCTTTCTCGTTCTTTCGTTTGTTCTTTTTTCTTGTTTCTTTCTTTTTTTTTTTTTTACTGAAAATTTTGTTTGAACATTTTTTCTATTTCATTTTCTTTTCTTTCTTACCGTCATTTTTCTTTCTTTTGTTGTTTCTTTCTATTTTCCTTCTTCCTTTCTTTCGTTCTTTCTTTATTTTGTTCTTTCTTTCTTGCGTTTTTTCTTTCGTTTTTACTTTCTTTTCTTCTTTCTTTCAGTTTTTTTTTCTATCACTTCCGTCATTGTTTTGCTTCTTTCTTTCCTTTTATTTTTTCCTTTTCTCACTTTTTGTTCGGGTGCTTGATTATTACTTTAAAAGATTAATTCTTTTCCCCCTTTTTCATTCTTTCTTTTTGCAGGAACTTTCTTTTCAAATGATTCTCTCTGACTTCATTACGTTCTTTCATTTACATTGTCTATCTTTCATAACTTTTAATATTCATTTCTTTCACTTCCTTTTTTGTTCTATACTTTCGGTTTTCTTGAACCTTCTTGTCGTTATAAGTTTATTCTTCTATTTGATATTCTTTCTTTATCTCTTTTGTTTCCTCATTTACTTTTCATTCTATCCTTTCTCCCCGTGAAAAATCTCTCTCCTCTCCGTGAAATATACTTCTCTGCATCTCGCCTTTCCGAGTTCCACGTCCCTTTCTACCGAAGATGTCACTCGCTGCAAATGACGGCACAACTAAGTTCACTTAGGACAAGCCACTTCAAACAGCAATCCAGATTTTAAGGCACTTTAGCTAATGTACTGGCCTGAAAAAATCACCACCGACCCTCCTCCTCCTCCTCCTCCTCCTAAGACTTGCGACTTGCATTGTTTGGAACCGTTTTCGATGTAGACGAAATTCAAAAATGGCGACGGTAGCAGAAGAGATGTGGGTAATGAAGATAGTGGCGGGAAAGTCAGGTAACGATGAAAAAAGGTAAATATATTAAGTCTACTGTAGTCATAAAAGAAGAATATGATGTACAAGAATAAGAGAAGAATATTATGTTGCCAGCCTGCCAATCTATCTATCTATCTATCTATCTATCTATCTATCTATCTATCTATCTATCTATCATGTATTCAGTATATATATATATATATATATATATCATGCGCACAAATCTCTATATTTATGCAAAGCATGTGTATATATACAGAGAGAGAGAGAGAAAGAGAGAAAGAGAGAAAGAGAATATATATATATTAATAGAGTATACACCCCCACACACACACACATATATATATATATATATATATATATATATATATATGCATGTATGTAAGTATATATAATATACTTATATATATATATGCATGTAGGTAAGTATATATAATTTATGCTTAGATATATATAGTTAATTATATTTAATTAATTATTTACTTATTTAAGTACTTATTTACTATATACTTAATTACATTATATATATATATATATATATATATATATATATATATATATATATCTACAAATACACACGTGTATTTCCATTTATACGTGGGTGTAGCTGTGTTTATAACAAATATAAATACAAATATATTTGTCTAAAGATTTTCATTATTTTATTCATATAAATGTATATCAAAGTATATATATATATATATATATATATATATATAGAGAGAGAGAGAGAGAGAGGGAGAGGGAGAGGGAGTGAGAGAGAGAGAAACTGTGGTGCATATTACGTAAAAAATAAAAAATAACTGCCATCTCATTTTAACAGAAATATTTACCAAAATTACACAAAACTCTCTTGAAATACTAAAGAGTAAATTTATTCATAAATTTAATCACCGCCTCCAGACTCCATCGGATTCTTCTGCAACTCTTCTGGATAGTCTCCTGAAGTTGGTGAATGCTGTCATTATTCTTGCCTCCAGTTCATCTTTGTTCTCAGGAGGAGTTTTCTTGGTCGCTCGCTTAACTGCACCCCACATATAATAATCAACGTGGTTGTAGTCAGGTGACCAGATAATAGGAGTGATGTGGTCAAAGAAACTGCCCGACAGCCACGACTGTTTTCTCTTGCTTGTATGGCCTAATGCAGAGTCACGTTGGTAGGCATATGCTCTTTCAGCAGCTCAGCCTTGGCCCAGGTCAGCACTGCCTCTTTAAGGCGCTTAATGTAGACCTCCGGGTTGAGTCTGATGCCCTCACTAACAAATTCTGGAGTACTTGTCTTATCAGAACGATCATGTTACTAGACATAGGTTCTTTCAACAGCCCTCTCTTGATCTAGGGCAGCAATACCTCACCAAAAAATTCGATTGTTCTTTTATTATCAGATCGACCAGAATGAGTTTTAAGAGTGGCCGCACCTTCGTAATCCTTATTAGACTTATCCAACTTTTTCCGAATCTTCTGCACTGCCCTCATGGCGATTCCAAATTTCTGGCGGAATGAATTGTGTTATGGTGCTCTTTTTTTTTTCACATAAGTGCCCAACTGACCCTACTATACTGTGCAGTCGACAAAATAAAAAGTAAACGATGCGCATGGAAGAAATTAAACATATAAAATGCCGACAATTTACCATTGTACCCTGTATATATAATTTTTTCACTCTTATATATATATATATATATATATATGTGTGTGTGTGTGTGTGTGTGTGTGTGTGTGTGTGAATTAATAAATATACATATGAGTATACGCTCAAGTATACGTACATACATAAAGATATTATTCAGGCATTAATAAAACAGTGATCAATGTAGTATAAAAAGAGAGATTAATTATATGCTAATAAATATACATATTATCCGACGTGAGTTAGTTTGTAGTATGCGCCTAATGATTGAGTAGTGCATGAAACTCTGAGTCGTCCCACCGATGTAGAATAATATATATATTAATTGTATATATATATATATATATATATAGAGAGAGAGAGAGAGAGAGAGGGAGAGAGAGAGAGAAAAGAGTGTGTGTGTGTGTGTGTGTGTGTGTGTGTGTGTGTGTGCCCAAGATCTTAATAACTTGACTTTGAGATGCATCGATCATATTGGTCTTTGCAAGATGACATCTCCCACCCAAATGCACGCAAATATCCGTTGCATATTTTTGTCAAACTCTTATCCCAGAAATATATTTACTTTCCTTTGGACCTTCTGATGTCTTGCTGTTATAGCTCTGAAAGTCGATAAGGATCTTTGAATATTATGGCCGCTCATATACACAGGAGGGACGCACAGGGACATGGTGGCCAAACGTAAGACATCAGACACCAAAACAGCTCTTTCATCCTTAAATCCAATATCGATCAGTAGAGATCGATTGATATTATTCCAGTAATAACTATTCTGCCAGAAACGCTAAATTCCTGACCCCTGACAATCCCTTTTTATCTAATCTGCAAAGGATTTTTTTTTTACTGCTTATCAACGTTTTTTTTTTATTTAATTCTGAGACATATTTCAGATTTAGGCGATTGCTTACAGTACACGGTATTCACGAGCTGTCACCCGTCTAAATGCAGACCGGGTTCGCTCCTGCTTAAGGTTGGTGATCAAGTGGTGTTTTCAGCGCAAAATTTGCAACAGAAACCAGCATAAAATCCTTTGCATAGTGCATATAATAACCAAATTCTCTTAAGTAAATCAGACTAAATTCCTGATGATTGATAATCTCTTTTTATATTTTTTCGCAATTTAGTTTCAGAGTAAAATATGTTTTTATTATTTAAATTCGAATTAATGCTCTCGACTATGTTGTTACGGTGACCAACGTTTCGGTCGTTCTGCTCCCAATGATCCTCTTCATGTACATATCAAAGATGATAACCTTCGAACTGAACCCATTATTCAATTTTTGATAGTAGACATCTCATCAGGTATGTACTAGAGATTCTGGTTAAAATCCGAGGAAGAATCTGCAATTTTATCAATTTTGATCCGACATCTCGGCTTTAGTTAATCTACTACCTCCGTAGCATAGCTTCACTGTGCTATTTTATAAATATGTTCATGTCAACTGTTCTAATGAGGTTTCTTAGGATGTGCGTTGTGGTACAGTGGATATCGGCTCGGAATGAGAAACCGGGTAGCCGAGTTCGAATTCCAATTGAATCCATTGTATTCACTTACGCGCAAATACCCTTAGGGAAGGTATTAATCCGTCTCTTCCTTCCAGTTATGGGTTAAATAGCAGGATAGATTGGGTTCTATAGCCTTGGTTGGCAACCAGTCTATCGCAGGAAGCAATAGCAACTTACTGCGGGATAATCCTCTGCCCAGTCAGTCATGTCTCTTTCGAGACATGATCGCCCAAGCGTGTATCACGTATGGCACTTAACTGACTGACTAGATTAGCAGCCAGGTTTTATTGTTGAAATTGTTAAATTTGACCGTAAGTTCTATTCCAATAATTCTTTTTCTCCAGCTTCTTTTTTTTTTGCGTGGGGGGGGGGGTTCTTTTCTAGTGTCTTGCTTTCCTGTCAACTACAATCTTCAGAAAATAAAATATGACATCAGTAGCCATCCTTTGTCTCCTCCTGTTCTTTTATCGTTCTTTCTCCTCAGTAATATTTTCACAATATCTTTCACTCTCAGTAATCCCTTAGTAATCACCTTGCTTAGGATGAAATGATTAAGTAAAAAGATTGTTCTCATTCCGCTTTCCCAGTTTAAATCAGAGAGTAAAGAAGACAATTTTCGTTATAATGACTATAGTGTAACAACATTTAACTTAATTTCGGGTCCCTTTAATTTATAACCTTCAATGTACTGCAAATAAATTGTATAGTTACACTTGTTAAAACGTTGTTTTTCGTGTAATAAAAGAAAAATTCGGTGTTTCATCAGTAATGTGTCAACTTTTTCAAGCTTTCTTCAATGTCACTTCCAGCAAAAATATCTAAAGCTACTAGTTATCTAACATTTGGGTGTAAGAAGGAAGGTCAGTTCGGTAAAACTATGTTTACTCACTGTTCTAAACATTTTTGACTGTTGCCCGAGCGGAGGATTCGGTACGTCGAGTTGACAGTCGTTCCTATTAAGCACCGAAATATCCTTTTCTGAAAGCCTCTATTCAATAACGATTTTACTGAATCCGCTTTTTCTAACAACGTTGAATTTTAGATCCGAAAATAACATAAAAGACTATATAAGTCGACGTTCATTAGTCTCAGAGATTATAGAGTTTATTAGTGTGGCTAGTAAATCCCTGTTGCAGACACCTTCTCATACATATGGGTGTGTTTTCAGCAACCTGATATTGCCAAGCTGTAGTTTATACTTTAACTATATTGAACAAGATCAGTCAGTCAGATAAGTGTCATACGTGATACACGCTTGGGCGATCATGTCTCTTTCGAGGAATGACTTACTGAGCAGAAGATTATCCCGTAGTAGATTGCCATTACTTTCAGCGGTCGACTGGTTGCCAACCGCGACTATATAACCCAATCTATTCTGCTATTTAACACATAACTGGAGGGAAGAGACGAATTAATACCTTTTCCAAGGGTATTTGCGTGAAAGTGGATGCAAAGAATTCAACTGGAATTCGAACTCGACTTCCCGATTTCTCGTTCCAAGACGATATCCACTGCACCACAACACACATCCTCAAGAACAAGATCAGTGCGCCCAATTTTTTCTCAGAATGACTAGTGAATTCAGTCAGTTAAAGTGCCATACGTGATACACGCTTGGGCGATCATGTCTCGAAAGAGACATGACTGACTGGGCAGAACATTATCCCGCAGTAGGTTGCCATTGCTTTCTGCGGTAGACTGGTTGCCGACCAAGGCTATAGAACCCAATCTGTCCTGTTATTTAACCCATAACTGGAAGGAATAGACGGATTAATACCTTTCCTAAGGGTATTTGCGCGTAAGTGAATACAATGGATTCAACTGGAATTCGAGCTCAAATATCGACGATTTCCGAACGGTTTAATCTACGAGGCTTGTGTCAGCATGTGGTTTGATTTTCACGAAAAACAAAGAAATAGCAGAATTTCTGATAGCATATAAAAGAACATTAAATAAAAAATCATCTTCCTTCATAAATCGACCATAGGATGATTCGAACACGGGCTCCATCATCGAAATTCTTATTTTTAACCCCTCGGTCACGTGTCATGACTGCAGTTATTTCAAAACATTTCATTGTCTCAATTTGAAGAACTTCATTTAAATTTAATTTTTCTTTCTTTCTTTTTATTTTTCTTGTTTTACACTAAGGTTAGGTTCACCGTGTACAAGGCTTAGGAGCCACATGTGGTTACTTTAAGGGGTGGTTTATATTGATAGGTGGAAAATATAATGGTTAACTCTAGACTTTAATAGGTTATGATTGTATTGATCCGGGATGCATCTTCTTAGAAGTCGGCTCCACAGAGCAGGAGTTCGTGGGAAAAAGCTGTTTGGGTGGACCTTACTTTTCGTCGATACGGAAGGAATACGAGTGGTTTGCTATTAATTAGCACGGCGGATCCTGGCCGTGAAAATTAGACATGGCAGAACCAGGGAACTCTGTTGTTGCTTTGTGTTGTTTTGTAATTTTGGTTTTAATTAATTCCTCTTTTTTCATAACTTCTAATTTCTGCCCGTTTTTAGGGGGGGTGAAGTTATTTTTTACATGTACCGCGAAATATTGTCATGACATACGTATTAGATTTTATACATTTTAGATTACAATTCAAAACGAATATGCCACATTAACTAAAAGGTCTTTAACAGTTTTATTGAATTTTCCTACTTCTTATTCGTGGGAATTATGCTTCTAAAGCTTAAATAACATCAAAAATAAGAAGCGAAAAAGACTAGGATCAACTGAAGAAAAAATGAGGGTCCGCTTATCGCACATTCGATCAAACATTAAATAAATCGCACTAAAAAAAACAAAAACAAAAACCAGCACAAGTTCCACGCTAAATAAGCTGCACAAATTGTTAAATATAAACATAGAAATAAAATTTGTTCAAATTTCTGTAAGTGATTTATTTTTTTAGAGATATACTTTTATTTCATAACATTTAAAGGTATATATGTATATTTCTGAGGTGAGGTAGTATTTACAGTATTCACATTATTTGGACTATTGTCCTCATCTTTGTTGGTATTTGTACGACCTTTCGGCTAGAGTGCCAGAGAAAATCATTAGTGTCAAAAATTGCAATATAAGCTCTGGTAAAAAAAATACTAGAGAAAATTATTAACATAAAAAAATACTAGATAAAACCATTAACATAAAAAAATTGCAATATGAACTCTGGTAAAAAAAAAGCAAATTACTGAACATCAGGTTTATAAATCCCCAAAATTCAGTTGTTGCCATGTTGTTTTGAAGGTCACATGGCCCAGTGGGTATAGACGTTGGTTAATTCCTGTGACTTGACCCAAAGAGTTGTGAGGCTACCAGGCTACAGCAGTGGCGAACAAAGTTCCTCTAACTTGACCCAAAGAGTTGTGAGTTCAATACCAGGCTACAGCAGTGGTGAACAAAGTAACTTACTGGGTTAGAGGGAGATAACTCATGACTACCAAAACTACGCAAGCAATGTAGTTCATATACCTCAGTGATTGTAATAAAGGGTTCGATTCGAAATTTCTAGCACCCGAAGAAGGCCGGAGCGTACAACGGTCGAAATGGCAACAAAGATGAGGACAATAGTTCAAATAATGTAAATACTGTAAATTTAAAAATTTTGCTGTTATATTTTCATTTACTCATAAGTCTGCCATTGCGTAAAAAGCAACACTGATCTAAGCAATAAAAAAGTTTTGATTAGTGCAATACATCGTAACAAACTGCAGTAGCAGCAGCAGAACTCAAGATCTATATTCAGGATTGCCTCATGGGATAATAGCCTTGTGGATTAAAACATTGGTTCGTAAATTTAGTTACATGGTAATTGCATGGGCAATACTTATTCCGTGCATTTAAATGGAAACAGAGCGGGCACTAACCGAGTAGTACTATGTACATCTTTGTGCAAGTTAATTGAAACAACTGCTTTAGGATCCTTTCTTTCACCATACGCTCAGTTTTAGACCCACTGGAGTGACAGGGTGTAATCATTCTCCATTTCTCTCTCACATTAGGTCATTTGCAGTGATGTGCAGTAATATGAATTTACTTTCGGGGTGTATGATGAAATTTGTTTGGCCTTGAAAAATATTGCTTCATCCGTGATTGCATCAGATTTTTATCACGCTCAAACACTATTGTATCGACAGACGATTACTTGTACGGCCATTTTTTGCGATTGTCGTTACTCTAAGGATGCCTACAAAAATTATAACGCTGCATGAATAGACTCGCAAGCTTTTCAGAGAGATTGCGGATTATTGTCAGCCTTTCAACTGTCTAGCGAAGAAACAAACTGGATCTATCAGTCTAAAATGTAAGAGAAAATGCAGTCGGAAGAGAAAAAACAAGAGTCGACGTATACGTGATCAGGGAAAATGTACAAGATCTTAGGAAGACATTATTTGTTTTGTTTCAATTAATGTGTAAATCAATTACAAGAGTGTTAGTACTTCACTAGATATCCCTATACATGTTCAGAATTTTTGTTCAGTATTTTCTATTTACTTTTTTAATTTCTTTTTTATTTCCCTACTTCGTTCTCCCCAACACACACACACACACACACACACACACACACACACACACACACACACACACACACACACACACACACCTTCATTTCTTTAGTCTTTCATTTGCAATTCCTCTACTTAGGAACCCCAAACACACCTTCATTTCTTTAATCTTTCATTTGCAAATCCCGAAGAGCCGAATTCCAATTCCAGTTGGGTTTGATATATTTATTTACGCACTAATAATCTTAGGAAAGGTATGAATGCATCTCTTCTCCTACCAACTATTGGTTAATTTGTATGACTTATAAGTAAATCATTATTTCAGTGCGTCATGAGAAACCGGAGTGCCGAGTTCGAATTCCAGTTGAATTTGTTGCATTAACTTACGCGCAAATACCCTTGGGAAAAGTATTAATCCATCTCTTTTCCCTTTAGCTATGGGTTGAATAGCAAAACAGATTCGGTTTTACACGCTCAGAAAAAAATGGCAACCTACTGCGGGAAAATTTTCTGCCTGGACCGAAAGAGGCATGTTCGCTCAAGCGTGTATCAAGTATGGCATTAATTGAATGACTGATATTTCTAAGATGAGGGTTGCAACTATTTAAACTATCTACAGCGTTCGGAGAGTTGTCCTCATCTTTCTTGACGCATTCACGACGTTTCAGTCGTTGTACACTTCGATCTTCTTCAGGATCTTTTTATATTTCTGAGATGAGGTATTGTAACTATTTACACTATTTATTATGTTCAGACTATTGTCCTCAACTTTATTGTCATATTCACGACATTTCGGCTTTTGTATGTTCCGACATTCTTTGGGAGAGTTGAATTAAAGGAAAATGCCTGAAACTGACATAGTCAGAAGAGAAACGAGTCGTAGAACTAGAACAATCTACCGCGGTGAATAAAATAAACGGTTCGAATCGAAATTGCAATGTATGTATCCTGAAGAAGGCCGTAGCGTACAATAACCGAAACGTCGTGAATATGACAATAAAGTTGAAAAAATAGTTTGAACTATGTAAATGATGTAAATAATTATTATCTCTCTTGCAATTTATACAATCTAAAAAATATATTTCTGGCTTTAAATAACCTGTAAATTAATAAATTTAAAATTACCATTTATGCTTCGTTTTTTTTTTTTGTTGTTGTTTTTTTTTAAATTTTGTAAAATTCTTTATTCTTGTCTTTTCTTAGCGTTTTTTTTTTTTTTGTTCGCTAGATAAATAAATGCCATGCATGCTGTATGGCATTTATTTTCCGATTTTTTTATTTTCTTATTTTTCATCATTAGTTACGTGCGTCTTCTCTTTTTCTTTCTTCCTTTCTTTCTAGCCTGACTGTTTTTAACATAGTTTTATTTTTCATACATATTTTTTAGCATAAGTTATTTCTTTACTAATTTAACCAGTGAAAAATACATGGTTTTCCAATTTGAAATGTCTGATGAGTTTTAATTCTCAATTAAATTATAGAATAAGCACATGGTGAGTTCTCCAACAACAAAATATCCATGAAAATTCCCCTATTGCATCGTTAAATATTTGAGCTTAACAACTTTAACAAAATATAGCAATAGTAATCATAAATATGAATGGAAGTCATTATTTTAAGAAGTAAGTGGGTACAAATAAAAAGATCTAAAATTGACAACTTTTTCGATTTCACTAAAACAGAAGTTAAACACTTCTATCTTCTCTTCTTTCTTTCACTTTCTCACTGAAATTAAGTAATGTTCTTGTAGTATCCTTTGTTTTCTCACACGATCAAAACGGAATAGTCCATTATTTATTAGGTATTACGAAAAGTTAAACACTTTTACCTTTCGTTCTTTCTTGTTTTCACTGAAACCAAGTAGCATCTCTTATATGTCTTTTATCTTTCTACGCGATCAAAACAAAATAGTTTATTATTTATGAGATATTGGCAGAGCAAACACAATTGTTATATGATTCTTTTATTTCTTTTTCTTCTGTCTTTCTAGCTTAATTTCTCTTAAAGTCGTTTTATTTTTATTTTTTCATCATATTTTATTTCTTTATTAGTTTTTTTCGTTTTGCGTTTTCTTTCTTTCTTTTTTTCTTTCTAGTTTGATCATTCTTTTATTCATTTATAAATACTTGCCTCATCTATGATGCTAATTCTTTTTTTTTTTATTTCCGTGCATTTTTCTTTGTTCATCATTCTTTACTTGCCTGCTTACATCTATTTCTAGTCTATGTATTTAATTTTCAATAATCTCTAACATTAATAGCCAGTTTACTTTTCTTATTTTTCGATTTTAAAACTTCTTTTCTCCCTGCTTTGCTTCTTTCACACATTTTTTCTTTATTTGAGTGATTTTTTTTTATTTTCGTTTATTTCCTACTAGAATATTTGTCTTTTAAACTTTCGTTCGTTTTTATGGCATACACTTCTTTCTTTCTTTCGTTTTTATTTATTTATTTATTTACTTATTTATTTATGTGTTCTACTGACTTATTTTTCGTTTTTCTTTCTAAGTTCTTTTTTATAATTTTCAAACAATTTATTATAATTGATCGACTTTGTTATATCTTTAAATTTATTTAACGATCTGTTCTTTTTTATTATCTTGCTTTATCTAATACACCTCTTCGTTTTCCCGACTATTAATTTTGCTATATTAATTCTTATTTTATTTCCGTCTATCTAAATATCGTCGTCTGAATAATATAATAAAAGGTTGTCGCTAAAGGCGTACATCAAACTGAGTGTTTAATGACATAATGGAAAAAAACTGAAAACGGAAGAGGAAAAGGACAGAAATATACTGATGAGCAATATTAATATGCACCATATATTTAAAAAAAATAAAGATTCTATCGGGTAACACATATTCATATATACTAGCGGTGATACTCGACATTCTTTATTTTCTATGAACTGTGTCCCTTCGGAATGTGGTCGATCATGGATCAATTTTCTGTCTCTTATTAAATTTTCTCTTTTCGCTATCTCTCCTTATTCCCGTTTTGCTAACCATTTACACAAATTAGTTAGGTAAGTTGTCCCCTCTGCATGAATTCACTCGAGCTACTAGACTGGCAACTAGGTACCACCATTTTACAGTGAAAACAATCAAATGTAACCGCAAAATAGGTTATACACTGTTTTCCCTATGTCCAACTTGCCTTCAATATGTCCTATGAGTGTGAAATTTTCTAAGCTCTCTTTCCTCTTTATGAGTCATAGAAATATCATTTGTCTTTTTCTTATGTTAAAACGTGTCTTTTTTGTTTCCATTTTATTAGGTTGTCCCAAAAGTTCGTAAACACTTGCGAAATGGGTCTATCTGGTCCAGCACAGTCGAGACAAGCGATGGGTTCAGAAAGGGCAAGAGACACCGTCGGTTCCAAAACAAGATCAATTCGGCAAGAAAGTCAATGTTTTGCGTTTGGTGCATTTTGAGTTGGTTCCGAATGGTCGTGCCATCAGTGCCGAACTTTACTGTCAGCAACTTGAGCGGGTCTACGAAAGGTTGAAGCAAAAGTACCCGGCTCTGATCAACCGAAAGCGCGCTTTGATGCAGCAGGACAATGCCAAGCCACACACCGCCAGGAAGACCAAATACAAGTTTGAAGAGCTAGACGGCGTTAAGGTTCTGCCACATCTAGCCTACAGTCTTGACTGTGCTCCATCGGATTACGGCCTTTTCCGCTCAATGCAACACTTTCTGAAGGGCCACCGATTCGACTCGTTTGATGAAATCGAGGAAGCGTGTCAAGAATTCTTTGATTCGAAGCTGGCTGAATGGTACTTTGACCAGATCTGAAAGCTTGCAGATCGATGGCAGAAAGTCTTGGAAAATGATGGTCTTTATTTTGAGCAATAGTTTTTGTTGTTTTTGCGAGTAAAATTTAAATTTTTTGCAAGTGTTTTCTGGTAATCTTAGATTACTTGGCGAGTAAAATTTCAATTTTTGCAAGTGTTTACGAACTTTTGGGAAAACCTAATATTTAAAATTTCGTCATTGGTTTTATCAGCATCTTTCTATTCTTCATCAGTGAAATTGTCCAGCATTCGCTGCTATACGGAAAAAACCGATATTATTTAAAAGTTCAGTACTGTTTTCTTTCTTTCTAACGAGACTTTCTTGTTTCTTAATATTTTGCTTAGCTTTTGGAAGGCATGTTTTGTTGTCCCAATGTTTTGTTGTCCCAATGTGCCTCCGTTAAACACTTGCTAGATATTATGGATTTATTCAGTCTCTACAATGAAGTTATCACAAACGGAACTGTAGAAACTTGGGGGATTTATTATCGGTGTGCACTATCTTAGGATAGAATACGAAGATGGTAGTGTGTTGATAGCAGATACAGAAAAAAAACAAGAAGATCCCATAGACAAGGTAGTAAAGGAAACCAAGCAGAAAGGTTTAAATCTCAACTGTATGAAGATAAAATATTTGTTTGGCAACAAGAAAAAAAAAGCCTAATTTGTTATCTGATTTTATTTAGCAGCATATCAACATCTATGGGCTATTTAACACCTAAATTTAAATATGTTGTACGTAATGTTATGTTTTCAGCTACAGATATTTTGTACATAATTTTATGCTTCCAGGGTAAGGCATATTTTTAAATATACAGTTTATGGATGTGCGTTGTGATGCGATGGATATTGACTCTGAATGAGAAATCGAAGAGCTGAATTCGAATTTCAGTTGAATTCGTTGCATTCACTTACGCGTAAATATCCTTGGGAAATCCATCTCTTCTCACATCTTTTCTCCCTCCAGCTATAGGTTGAATAGCAGGCCAGATTGGGTTCTATAACATTGGCTGGAAATAAGTCTACCATAGAAAGAAATGGCAGCCTTCTGCTGGCAAGTCTTCTGCCTAGTCAGTCATGTTTTGAAAGAAACAGATCGCCCAAGCGTGTATCAGATGGCAATTAAATGATTGTGTTTATAGATCATTTGTAATTGTACTATAAAAAGGTATTTTTATATTTCTTTTGTGTTGTGTTTATTGTCATTTTGCCATAAAATTCTATTATTACTTATTTTAATCTAAATATGTATTGTTGATTTTTTTCTGTGGGTCCACTTTTTGTCATTAGCTGAGACCCTAACAGAGGCTAGGGTGAAACTGGAAACATCAGCAGTTAAGATGAATTTTGATGCTCCTCAAAATTCTTTTAATTAGAGGCCTTGAAATAATTTATTGTCAATCCAGAGTAAGAAAAAGACAAAGATGCGAGGAAGAAATAATAGATATCAAAATATAAATACAGAAGTTTGGAGAAAATATGCCACCAAAATACCAAGTCGCGTTGAAATAGAAAAATATGCATTTAAAAAAATTACTAAGAAACGTGTAAATTTCAAAGAACTGCGATGTAATTTAAATATTTCTATGTGGTAATTAATACTGGAAAATTTCTTTACAGATGAAGAGAAAACTTGAGAAAACTGAGATATGGTTGCCCAGAAAGAAGCTGAGAGCACTGTAGACGGGACCTGCAAGCAACTTGGAAGGTTAAAAGAAAATAGAAATAATAAGGTCAGTTATACTTGAGAAAAATCCAGTTGATCTTTCTGAAACACGTAATGAGGAAACAAAAGTTAGGGAAATGTCGCACTCACAGAATATATCTAAAGACATAGAGAAAGAGGAAAACAATGAGTAACCCACTTAAGAGACTTGTGTAAATGAGTAGCAGAACAGGAACTCTGAGGGATAATAAAAACAAATACTGCTAAGAGCTACAAAAGCTGTGGAGAGCCTTGATCACTCATATCCTGGAGGGACACGGCACATAGAAGTATTAAAACAATATAGAATAATTCAACTGTAATAGATTTAACATCACAGTTAAATTTAAAAATGTTTAAATTCTTAACGAAAATCAAATCACGTTTTGTTTTGGTAATGTAGATTCTCATATATATATATATATATATATATATATATATATATATATATATCGATTTGAAAAGGTAAGAAGGTATTTTTTTCCTTAAAAAAAAAAACTTTACCTTTTCAAATTACATTTGTTCAAATATATAATAATATACAGACATGCTTGTTTCGCTGTATCACAGCTGTTCAGTGCTACTAGGTTATCCGTTTAGCTTCAAGCCGGGATCGAAACCCGACTAATTTGTCATTAGACGAACATCTTACCACTAAGCTATATGCGTAACGACAGAGACAGGCAGCTTTTACAGCAAGTTATTCACAGAATGTAAACAAACCCCGGTGTCTGAGAGCGTTCAATTTGATAGCCGAACCAAACTGCGTTCATTTCCGTAACCAAAGAACACACACACACACACACACATATATATATATATATATATATATATATATATATATATATATATTGTAATTTTGTTATTACAATCGTTTGATAAAAGCATAATATCACTACACAAAAAATTTCATGTTTCAGAACAATATTGTTCTGGTGATATGCTAAAATAATTTTATTTAACATATCACTTGAAAAAGGACAGTATTGTTCTGAAACATGAAATTTTTTGTGTAATGATATTATGCTTTTATAAACCATTGTAATAACCAAATTACAATATTAAGATCCACTCTGTATCGAGCACTCTTTATAAAATTAAATGCTTGAACAGTGAGTTTTAATCTACGTGTTCTTCCACTTCCTTGCTATATATATAACAGTGTCTTTTACAAATATAAAATACAATATGCCCTCTGAACTCTGTTTTGTTTTCTGAAAACTCAACAACTTCTGCCTCTCTGTTTCTTGCTTTCTTGTCTGCTAGAAGCCCTTCTCTGTGATGCCAGTTTTTAAAAACTCTGGTGAACCCTCAAAGCCCTCTAATTATTGCTATATCTGCCTTCTACCAATTTTGGCAAAGTGTTCGAGACTATTATCAATGTTGAGGTGGTTTAGCATCTCACCGCTCAAAGCGACAAATAGTAGGGCTTTCGCTTCACCAAGTCTACCGCTGATATGCTAACGACCATCACAGAGTACACATACCAGGCTCTCGATAAGAACGGTGATGCTCGAACTATTGCCCTGAATATCTCCAAAGCATTTGACAGAGTCTGGCGCGATGGCCTTCTGCGCTAGCTACAGGTCTATGGTATAACTAGACGCTTGTTTGATTTAATCCAATCGCTCCAATAAAATCGAGAAATGAAGGTGATATTGAACGGACATGCTTCCATAACCTATCATACGAACGTGTGTGTCCCTCAAGGCTTTGTCTTACGTCCTGATCTTCATCAACGATCTCCTTGATGTAATCAGATCTCAAATAGGCATTTACACTGACGACATCACCATTTACATCCGCCTCTGGCTGACAAAGCAAACCTCGCCGCTAATCTCAAAAAGAACCTCTAATCTGTGGTGGACTGGGGTAAGAAATGGCTCGTAAATTTTAATGCTTCCAAAGCGAAGCTGCTATCCCTTAACCACCATAGACAATCGCCTCTACCCACTATCCCACAGTGTTTCCATTCTTCTCTTACCCATTTTACGACACCCCTTGTGCATTGTTCTTCTTTTTTTTTTCACTCTCCTCTTATGTAATCCCCTGCGTACCAGTGGTAGTAATGCCTTGCTTGGGGTGAAACGATTATATAAAATAAACCTTTCTAAACATATCTGGGAGATCAAAAACAAGAAACTAAATTACACCAAAAATATCATGAAAAGTAACAAAAAACGACAGCAGCCTATAACAATCAATCCAAAAACTGTAAATTCTGCCTGGAGTAAAAAAATAAGTACAATTACCTTCCCAAGTAAAAAAAAAATAAGTATAATTACCTTCCCAGAGCAAACTACAAAATGAATGATCAAAACTCATCTCAAAATGCAGACACGGGAACAAATTTTTATTACGTTACTTAAAAATTGAAAACTAAACCAACAAGAATAAACGTTAAAAAATGAAATAAATAAAACAAAAACAAGTAAAATAATTTAATCCAAACAAATAAACTGAATAAATAAATAGATTAACAATCCACATACGCACAGATAAGCACAAGAAAACGTAACAACATTAAATAAACAATAAAATAATTCATAATAAATGAAATGGTTAACTAACAACACTATAAATAGCTAAAATCTGTAATCGTAGTCACAGTTATTCCAACTTAATAGCGCGTATAATAATTTGAAACACAACCATTACCGCTTACCAAACTAACCATTAGGATATTATAATAGACTACCCACAATGCAATACTGTAAACTGTTCATACTGACATTTAAGTATAAATAGTCTAGTAATAACACAACGCACTGAATGATTTCTATTGTGTTGTCTTCTTTCAGAGTAACAAGCATTAGACCATATACAAGAAATTATTTTTGTTTTTAAGTTTGTTTCAGTAATATTATCTTGTTGAGTAGTTTTTTCGTTTTCATTTTTTTTGTTTTTGTTTTCTGCTTCAGTCGAGTTTGTTTTTATTTTTGTTTTTAAACAAAAGTTTACTTTAATTTTCGTATGCTTTTGTTGTTTATTGTTGCGTTGAACTTTATTAGACGGCGAAATTGTTTTTTTGACTTTATAGTTTATTTTAATTTTTGTATTTTGTTGCGTATTTTATCTTTGGTTTGAATTGATTTATTTCGTTTATAACTGTCACCTTGTTTTAAATTATTTTAGATTTTACATAAACATAACAGTTTGTTAAAAAAAAAAGAAACTTTACAAGATGGCTAACCAAAGTAGGTCCATCAAAAAAATTATTTGGGTCTGCCATTAAGGCAGATCGACCAGACAAAATCAATGAAGCAGCCCCCCACACACACACACACAAAAAAAAACGAAGGAAAATAGATCTTTCAAAGGCGGACCGTATAAGGAGAAAGATAATTCATCCGTTGTAGAGATAAGTAAAAAAATATTAAAAACGAGAAAGACTTAGACACAATTACAGTGGCTGACAAAGTCAACGATGTAGCGGCTAGAGAATCACCCTCTATTTAGAGTTCTCTTTTCGAAATGCAGAATCAATGTAGCAGAGTTCGTTGAACGAGCAAAAAAGTACGCTCATCATAAATCCGTTCTATGTTTTTTTTTAAAGTAGTTCCTGATAAAAAAAGTGATGTAAAATAATTATCAGTTTTAGTATTAAATACGCATATTTTTACTTGCATTCAAAACTGTTATTGTTTTAATGGTTTATTTAAATGGATTTAAAGTGCATGGATTTAGAACGTCAGTGTGAAATGAAATAAAAAGTAAAATTTATCAAGAATTGACAATGAGTTTCGAATAATCAACAAAAGATATTGTTCTAGATTGTTCTGACTTCTTGACCTTAGCCAAAGCTTCAAAAGAGTATGCTGTTGAAGGGGCGGCGATTCTGTCTACGTTATTTTCTCAGACCTTGATAAATCCTTAAATAACTTCTCTTAATCATAGGCAACCTATTCTCGGGTCAACGAAATGACGTAACATACGTCTGACTATCTTATCAGAGTAGAAACTTTAATCTCCGCGGGTAGACATGAATACTTGCTCAGTGGCTGGGTAGATAGGAAGGTAAGTTGGTTAGAAAAAATAAAACCAAGAACTGGTATTACTCCTAGGGAATGTAACAAAGGATGTAGAAAGAAATGATTAAAAAGCACCAATTCTAAGAAGACAGAATGTCAGAAAGAGAGACAATTTCACCCAAAATTAAGGCAATAAAGCTACTAAGACGCAATGGAGGGGTATCTAGTATAAGAGAATAGGAAAAAAGAAACACTATGAGTAAAAAGAATAAAATAACGGGAGTTACGAAAACAGAAGATAATGATTGACATTACATTTAAATTTTGGAAGATCAAGCAAGTACACAAATTTAAAGGCATAAAAAGTGGTTGCTTGTTATTTTATTTTATTTTATTTTATTTTATTTAAGAGGCACGTTGGAGTAAAAAATCGGAGAGCCGATTTCGCATTTCAATCGAATCCATTACATTTACTTAGCTTATAATACCATATGGAAAGGCATGAATCCATCTCTTCTCCTCAACCCCCCGCCAGCTGTGATTAAATAGTAGAACAAACTGAGTTTAATAACCTTGGTTAGTAGCAACCGGAGAAGGAAAACTCCAAATTCAAACCAGCCTGGAGAAGGTTGGGATCCGTCAGACTGTCATACCCCCCAAAACACCACTTTTACTCTGGCTGTAGCACATGTAGTGCCTCTACGACTGTTATGAGTCACGGGAAAACATTTTAAAAAAGTGTTTATTTGAGGACAGAAAATGTGTCACTGTAACCCGAAGACATACTAGAATAGCAAAAGTTAAATATTTCAGAAACATGGAAATTTCGTTATAATCAATGAAAAGGACGCTGATCTATGTAAAACAGTCCTCCTATATGGCAGAAGGGTGTAATGGTTATCAGGTTTGTCTCGCTAGTACCTATTACAACTGAGTAGTGAGTTCAATCCTTACAGGGTGCCTCAGACTTTCAGCCTTGTGCCATATCTAAGCGGTGCTAAGAAAATCAACTCTTCTATTGACAATGAATTGGAAAAATGCCTCACAGAAATGGAGAGGACGTGAAGTAACACAAATGTGGTTCTACAGACGGATGTTGAGAATACCATGGATAGAGCATGTAAGCAATTAGAAAGTATCTATATATACAATTCTATGACTTTCGTTAGTCAGTCCCTCACATACGCTAAAATATTCAGATGTTGAGCGATCGAGATCAAATTTTGGGGTGAAGTGCAAACAGGTACGGGGGTAAGTGTGTAGAAATTACAACTGAGTGCGTAGCTTAGTACAATAAATTTTCATTATTTTTTTGAAAAGCAAAGTTTTATTTTTTAACATACAAAATACTCTCATTATTTTAAAAACAAATTAAGTATTAAAATCACAAATATTATTTAATAAAAATGCAATGTTGTTTTTTTTTTTTCATATCTTTCCTTAAAGTTTTTATATATGAAAGAATCCAATTTCCATTTCGCCTTGTGTTTGCGAGAACTATTAAAAAAATGACAAGGCCAAAAAATTAAAAAGTTTGGCCCAGAAATATTTACCATGGCCAGTTGTATGAGGCATGCTCAAGAATAAAGAAATGCTAAGGACGTATTCTCCGCTGTTAAAAACGAAAAAAAAAAGAAATTTCTTTAAAAATATTGTTTACCATAAAGTCATATAAAATTAAATTAAAGAAATTATTAAACCGCGAAGTCAGGGTTTTTTTTTTTCGACAAAATATTTAACAGCTAATTCAAATTTCATCAAAGTTCGAAATTGAACGAAACCAATCGTTTGTAAATCTCAAGAAAAATGTTAGCGATAGCTTCAACAATAATAAATATTAGGAAAAACGTTTATTTTATTGTGATGGATAGTTACAAGCGATAAGGGAGATGGGATGTGCTTATTTTATGATCACACTCCCCAAGTATGCATGGTAATTCGCATATAATAAAGGACACTCTGAAGAGTTAATACCGAACGCAACATTAAAAAATGTGAGCGACCATGCAGAGGAGAGTAGGTTTATGTCTTTCCACGGCGCACGAATGCTATGTGAACGCAAACTACGTCAAACGAAATCCAAATTTGAAACGGCAATTCTGTTTCCCGTTCCTTGTAACAATTACGCTTTCATCCAATATAAGTCCAAAAATTCACTACCATCCAACCTCTCTTTCATTTGACTTCACAGACAGCGTGATATCAATACTAACAAACAATTTCAAGACAAACTCTTTCATTGGTCAAATGCTATTTAATATAGGTTCATATGTCATACGTTTAGTTGAGTCTAATGATTGTTTTGGAAATATTTTTCTAAGATTCAATAATGTTATTTTTTTATCATTTGAACCCAAGGAATTAATCACTTTTTAAAGATATAATTTACAAGGAAATCATTCTTGTCGGGATCAAGAGTACGTATGTTGTTTATCTTTAAAAGGTTCGCTTACGGTCGGTCGGTTGCCCCTGATAAAAACTGATTTCCATCTTGTGTGTTATATTTACATTTGACAGAATTTGAAATCTCTTTATACGAGTGGAATCGAAAGAGTCCGGGGTCAAAACAGAGGCAGAAGCTCAATAAGCCTATATATGAAGTGCATCAGAAAGTTTATTAGATACACCACGCGATAAATAGTGGAGACAGACAGACAGACAGGCAGACAGAGACAGAGAGACTATTGCGTGTAGAGGTACGGTGGATTAATGGCTAACGGCTCAGATTAAGGAATCAGACGACCTAGTTCGGGTTCCAGTCAAGTTCCTTGCATTTGCTTACGTGCAATTACTCATGGGAAGATATGGACGCATTTATTTTCCCTCCAAGTATGGGTAAATAGCAGGTCCTATAGCCTTGATTGGCAAGCGATTTAGGAGAAAGACAACTCTGTATTCGAAGCCTAAGTGGTCGGCGATTTAACGAGCTCTCCGATCAGATCTTGGTCTGCTGAAGAGGATAAATGAAACGTTAGCAGCTCAAAAAACAATAGCTGTCAATTGGTGAATGTACTCATCATAAACAACATTCTATCTATGGATTAAATAGTCTCACTAACTCGTAATTTTTAAGCGTAGTTAATACGGCTACACCCTGAAAACACGATCAATCGGGGAGGAGTTTCACTCAGGAGTGAGTTGACCCTAAATAATAACATTAATTAACATACTTCTTTCTAACAAAAATCATCAGTGAAACATACAAATACAGTGTGAAACGTATTTACTGCTTTAATTTTTGTACTTTCTGTCCAAATTTTATCAAATATATATGTAGATATTTACATATATCTTTTTTTCATTTTTTGTTTAATGAATCCCACCGATGATAACATAGACAATTATTGTGCGAACATTTTGTTACATTTATTGTTTTTTACGCATCGATGTGATTTTCATTTCTTTTTTCTTTACAGGGAACTAAAATCGATTGCAAGGCCAACTGGTGTGTGAGAATGTATTAGGTTGAGTTATAAGTACTTCTTGTTTTGGAGAATGGCGAAAATATCATCCTAAGTACTAATCATACGTATCAGTTAAGGATAAATTTGGAGAACACTAACATAACTCAGTTTTTCTAACGGCAGTGGCAGCGTACACAACGGATTAAAGGAAACGCCGTTCTCCTCTAAAACACAAGGACCTAAGAAGCAAGAATAGCATAGAACAACTTTTCGAACTTAGTTCTACTCCACCCGCCATATTTATAGGGTCTTGCACTAACCGATTTTTAACTTTATTGGTCACTGCAAAACGCTTTGATAGAGATCACTTTCTCTAATGCAAACGTGACTCAAGAGAACTTTCTTTTTCACGTTAAAACTTGAAGATTTTTTACAAAAATTATCGAAGAATTGTATAATATCCCTGATATTGAGCACCCATAAATATAGCTCAACATCTATCTATCTATCTATCTATCTATCTATCTATCTATCTATCTATCTATCTATCTATCGAAGAAGACTTAATATTCGAAGAATGTTATTAGAAAAATATGCGCTCTCCAACAGGTTTCTAAAAAGTGTTCCAATAAGGAATACCATCATTATATCTGACCTCTCTTCGATCTCTTGGCTACAGAGAACCTGATTGGCCAACAAAGGCCGAGTAGTGCTTTTAAACACAGATTTTCCCGATTCTAGAAATATACATCTCTGCACAGTTTCGCCTCCTAACGTAAATATTCAGTTCGGTAAATGAAAATCAATAAATATACTGTTTAATAAATAAATAGATCATCTAATCAAATATGTCTATCGCCTAAAATAACAGTTAATATATATATATATATATATATATATATATATATATATATATATATATACTGTGGACTTAAGTAAAATAAAAAATAAATATCTAGCCACTTGTATCCAGGGATGCCCGTCTCCTAGGGCGGTTAGCAAATCCTGGGGTTCATCTGTGCCTTATACTGCAACTATGCTGAGTGGACCATAGTTATAGTTTCTGGGAAAAAGCACGTCATCTATCGTGATCAATAGCCAGATCAAGGTCATCATGCTCAAACCCTTGGTCACGATGACTTATGATTTTGTGCTAGCACAACCATCGACGCCTCCTCTTACCAAGATTACCATCTATCAAATTTCACTCTCTAGGATTGTGTCAACCTGTAGTATGGTTTTCGGGCCTTTTCATCGCAGACTAGGATCGTCTATCCCAAGCCGATAACATCAAACTTCCGGAAAAATCGACCAACGTCATATTCAAATCCCGGATGCTAGTACCCGAATTTCAACTCTCTTTGAACTTTTGTATCTATTTTCCTTAAGTAGGAGTTTTTGTAACTTTTCAAATTTTCGTTGATGAAGGAAAAACTTGAAGCAACTGAAATGTGGTTCTACAGAAGGATGCTGCGGATATCATGGATCGAGCATGTGAGCAATGATGAGGTTTTGGATAGGATGGAAATGAAAAGGAAACTAATACATCAGGAAAAGACAGTTAAAATTCCTTGGACATGCAAATGAGGAAAGAGGGCTTGGAGAATTTGATACTAACAGGCCAGATAAAGGAAAGGAGAGACAGGGGAAAACATCGTGTAACATACTTGACGGGCCTGAGCAGGTGGATGGCAGAACGGGGGTTGCCTGGTGTAACAGGACAAAGTGTGCTAAGAGCCACCAGTGAAAAGGAGACGTGAACTTGCCGATAATTTGTCATTGGTAAACATCAGTGGATAAGATAGACGAGAATATGCGAGTGAGCGAGCACTGGGACAAATAATTCTCACATTATTATCTTTTTTGTTCGGGTCCATCGGAAGCTGTTACTGTCGTAGTTAACCTTGACAGAGTCCTGTATATATCTATGCTAACAAACTTGAGTGTTATATTTCCTAGTCGTATGAAAGAAATCTGCGAATCTCTCGCCTTTCTTTTATTTCTCAGATTGATTTCGTCTGTCGTTTGATGCATCCCGTCACTCTTCATCTTTTCTCACCCCTATCAGATATTAAATCCTTCTAACAGCCGATAGCAAATCAGGCGCCGGGCCATTCTCTACCTTATCATTGCTGAATAAAACTTCTGTTCCAATTCATGGCCCTTCCTCTTTTTAACTTATTTTATTTATTTATTGTATCCTTCTTTTGTTTATTTTATTTTCTTTTCCCCTGTCCCGTTTTATTTTCCACTCACGTCCTACATTAATACCATCTTTCTGTCTTTCTTTCATTCTTTCTTTCTTACGCTTTTCTGGTCTCTTTCTTCCTTTATTATAATTTCTCTATTTCTTCTATTTGTTACCTTCTTTTTAACTTTTTTATTTATTCTATTCCCGTCCTGCGCTACATTATCTCCTTTCTTCTTTCTTTCTTTCTTTCTTTCTTTCTTTCTTTCCTGGCTTTTCATAATTTCATCACTCGTTCTGTTTTGTTTCTCTTGCTCTCTCTCTACCGCCTTCTTTCTATCTTTTATCATACTTTTTTTTATCTTTTATTCTGTCTCTTATCCTCTATTTGAATGTTTAGTCCTTTCTTTTCGCTATTAACTATCTTTCTGGTTCTATACTTCTTTTCTTTCTTTAATTTTAACGTCCTGCTTTTCCTTTAACGTCCTACTTGCTTTCTTTCTTTCTTTCTTTCTTTATTTATTTATTTATTTATTTATTACCTTAATGAAATATTTGCGTTTTGGTAAAGTGGATATCAGCTTGGAATGAGAAATCGGAGAGACGAGTCCGAATTCCAGTTTCGTTGCATTCACTTACGCGCAAATATCCTTGTGAAAAGTATTACTCCGTCGTTTCTCCCTCCAGCTATGGGTTAAATATCAGAACAGATTGGGTTCTATAGTTTTGATCGGTAACCAGTCTACCGCAGAAAGTAACATCATTTCGAGACATGATAGCCCCAGCGTGTATCACATATAGCACTTAACTGACTTACCCTTAATGATCTTTCTTTTTAGATTTTTTTCTTTTTCTCTTCCTTACCTCATTCATAATGTTTTTATTCGTGTATTATTTCTGTTTTTTTATTTCATTTTCATTATCAACTTTTCTCTTTTCTTATCCCGCTCTTTATTTATTTATTTATTTATTTATTTATTTCGACTGTTTTCTACACTTTTATAATTTCTTTGCTCAGCCGTAATATCTTTCTCTCTTTTCTTTTTTGCTTCTCATTTTCTCTCTCTCTCTCTCTCTCTCTCTCTATATATATATATATATATATATATATATATATATATAAATTTCTTTTTTATACTTCTTTTTATGCTTTATTCTGTTCTCTATTTGGAGGTTCTTTCTTTTTTCTATTCATTAACTTTTCATATCTATCTTTCCTTTTTATTTTCTTTTTTTACTGTGTCATTCTTTTCTAGCTTCTGCGTTGTGGCGCTGTGTATTTCGGCTCAAAACGAGAAATTGGGGAGCCGAGTTCGAATTCATTGTATTCACTTACGCGCAAATAATTTTGGGGAAGGTTTTAACGTCTTTTTCTTCCCTCCAGTTATGGGTTAAATAACAGGACAGATTAGGTTCTATAGCCTTGTTTGGCAGCCAGTCTACCGCAGAAAGTAATGGCAACCTATTGTGGGATAATTTTGCCCAGTCGGTCATGTCTCTTTCGAAACATGATCGCCGAAACGTGTATCACGTATGGCACTTAACTGACTGACTGACCTCTTTCTTTTATTTTCCTTTCAAGTTCTACATAACTAACATCTTTCTCAACCTTTTATTATCTTTTTCTTTTTATCTTCTTTCTCGCTTTCTTGTATTCCATAAGGTTTTTAAGTATGCATTTATTTCATATTTTTATTTCATTTTCATTAGTTCCTCCTTTTTTTTCTTTTCTTATTCCGGTCTACATTACCGCCTTCTTTCTTTCTTTCTTTCTTTCTTTCTTTCTTTCTTTATCTATCTATTCATTTATGTATCTATTTCTCCTGTTTTCTAGCCTTTTATAATTTCATCTTTCTTCTTTTCTCTCTTGTTCTGCCTTCTTTCTTTCTGTATCTCTCTCGCTATCGTTCCCTTTCTCTCCTCTCTCTCTCTCTCTCTCTCTGCATATCTCTTTTTGTCTGTTTCCACCTTTTCCTCTTTTTTGGCTGTCTTCTTTTATCACTATTCCCAATTGCCTACACTCTTACCTGCCTCTCTCCACGCCTGAGAGTTATTACTTGCAAAGTTATAACTTATAGCTAGGTAGTTCTACTAAATCGCTGAGAAAACAGCATAGTGTGAAAAAGATCCAAAACTTAATAAAAAGGAACTGTTTCCATCAATAAATATTATTAAAAGGAAAAATCAAAGTTTTTTTCATTATTTTTCAAATTTTTTTAATCCTTTCTAACACGTTAGAAATTTTTGTAGAAATCTTGTTTTTATTTTCGTTAGCGGGGAGCCAAATTGTTATAAGAGTTTATAACGGAAAACGTAATATTACATAATTCACTTTTTTTTTTCCTGTGACAAAGACATTAATTTAGAAATTCTTGCAAAAATCAAATAATTGTCGGATTCTAATGAAATTTTCAGAACTTATTTACAAATGAATGAAATTATTTTTGAAACATTAATTTTTTTAAATCTTGGTAAAAATATATATATTTTATACATCAGTTAACCCTCTCAACATAAATTCATGAAATGTCGATAAATAAAATTCTCTAGGGAAAATAGGTTTATAAGTTAAACACAGGACTCATTGGGGAATGTAAATCGTGTATTATTTTTAAAAACCATTTAGCCTCTTTTACCGAAAATCTGCTCCAAATAGTAAAATAAAAAATGCAATAATACTATGACATTATTTAATTAGATAATCTTTTAATTGCTTTAATAAATAATATAAATGTTAGACATTAGAGTCTGAAGAAAAATTAATTTCAATTAACAATAGAATTTTAGAAGAATTGTTCTCATTTTTGTTTTGTTTAATTTTAGAAGTTTCAAAAATATTTTTAAAATATTTGTAATTCTTGTAGTAAAGGCTATATTTACTAATCGAAAATCGAAAAGTTTAATACAAACCACTTGGCCATCGTATTTTAAAAATAATTTTCAATTGTGTGTTTGTGTGTGTGTATTTTATTTTATTTTTTATTTTTTTGTATGGTAATTTCTATGTGTACATTAAAAGGCCATGTGTTTCAGGGTTTCTTTCCCTTACCTGAAAAAATTTGGACAATTATCGCCATACACTTACCTTATCTCGCATCTGTCAACATATTTCAATTATGGTGGAAAGGTTAGAAACGTTAACTCTATTTTAATTCTAAATTTCATGCTATAAATAAGTAATACTTGTGTAAATCAGATTAATTTATTATTAAATTTACTAATTTTTTCAAAATAATGTGTCACTGATGTATATTTTATTTTTGCAAAAATTTTAAAACCGAAAATTAAATTTTGCTTACAAATCTTTCGATAGCTCAAAAATGGCCAAAAAATTTTAAAAACAGCTAAGATTTTCTATTCCCATCAATATAATTTCTGTTTGAAATACACCAGAGTATTTTACTTACTGGAAATAGTAAATTTAATTATTTTGCTTTCAATTAAAACTAAAATAAACATTTCAAGAAAACTTTTTTTTTATTTTTAAAAATTCAGTTAAAAAGTTATAGAAAATGAGTGGAGGTACCGACTTACAGCAATACGAATTACTTATAGCAATACTAGTATATATAGAGTATAACTGCATTCTGTGAAATGTAAAGGAAACTATATAATTAAAAAAAACACATAAAGAAATGACATGTAATTTAAGCTTTATGTTACTAACTAAATATATTTTATTTTCTTATAACATTTATTGTTGGTAATTCTACTATAAACGGTATTGCTGGTCATTTTACTTTAATATTTTATTGTTAGTAATTTTACTATGAATACGTATTGTTGGTAATTTTATTATATGTATTGTTGGAAATCTTTTGCTAGTATTTTTACTGTAAAAATGCGTATTTTTATAATTTCATGAAGTTCTCTATCTGCCAATAGCTGAAACCCCAACCGGTGCTACCCCCACCCCGGGTTAGGGTGGAGCTGAGAACAATAGCAGTTAAGAAATGGTTATACGCTCCTCAAAAATTTTAATCTCTTGATCAGAAACCTTACTGCTGGATGGGGTTTATTGATATACCCAGGACTGATCAGGACGATTGACTTACTGTAAAGGTTGAATAAATTCGGTGAGAAGACACATCCTTGTCTTACGCCCCTTTCTCTTAGTGTATTTCCTGACTTCAATTTCTATCATTGTATCACCGAGACTTCTTCGTTTCAAGATTTTCATAAATTACAACTCTCACTCATCTTTGGTGCTTGTGAAGGGAACGCCGAACAGTGGCATATACGTTCATCACTGACAAATTACCGACAACTTCTGCAGCCAAGTCGTCACAAAATATAATGTTCTGTATTCTTTTGGGTCTTGTCGGTACGGTCGAGAGAATGTAGGGGCATATAGTCATGGCAGCGCATGGCCTCCAAATACCATCGCCAGTATAGGATAATAAAAACTCTTAGTTTAAATCTGGATGTGCGTTGTGGTGCAATGGATATCGACTAGGAACGACAAATCGAGGTGCCGCGTTCGAAATCCAATTGAATTCCTTACATTCACTTATGCACAAATTCCCTTGGGAATCCGTTTCTTCCCTTCAGTTATAAATTAAATAATAGGACAGATTGGGTTCTACAGCCTTGGCAGAAAGCAATGACAACCTACTGTGGGATAATCTACTCAGTCAGTCATGTCTCTTTCGAGACATGATCGCCCAAAGCGTGTATCACGTATTAACTGACTTTAAATTCTATGCTGTCTTTAACTTCTGATTGAAGGGACGGGGTAACCTCAACATCCTCCGTGCAACAGGAACCAGTAAGCCATTGCACTGTTCTGTCTTGAATACCACCATGAACAATAATTGTGGTGACCACAGTGATACAAAATGCGTTAACTGAATGAATGAATGCAAAATATTGGGTTCATGGGAACACAGTAGAAGAAGAAATACAAACTTAAACGCGTCGTGATATAGAAAATAAGATATACAAATGTTATGAGCCATTAGCATGGCTGAAGATTAATATTATCTACAATTAAGATACGCTTGCTAATTTATCATGTTAAATGATACAAATACAGGAAATCCGGAGCCTTTAATTGCTGTTTTTAGTGCAGATTATATAGGCTTCGAAATGAAAACTCTAATTTTGATGAAGAAAGTAAAATTATCGAACTGTCACGAAGAATGGGTTAATGTGCTTTCGCTTGGGATGTACAGGCATGATGTCCAAATTACCAAGGAGAAGAATACTACGTTGGGAGCGGTTTAACTATGAAAATAAAGCTGCTAGACATTTGATGTTATTAACCAAGATGAAAGAAAGCTATCGAGTTCTCGGCCCTAAGTTTACAGCTTGTCAAGTAGTGGATGAAAGCAGAATTACTATTGAAGTTCCAATTCATACAGTATGACGAATACTACATAAAATAATCTAAATTAATATATCGCTAGAAAGAAGAAAATATCATTAGCCAAAAATATCGAAAAAGACGAAAACACTGAGATAAATTAAATCTGTTATGATATAACGAAAAGAAAAAGAACCGAATTCAAATGCAAAATATTAAATCCAAGGACCAATCTGAATATGTAACAGTGACAATAACATTTCGTGGTATAAGTTTAATAATTTGTGACTACGTTAAAAGCAATAAAGTTGATAAAAATCAATGGAACAATGAACAGTAAAAAGATATGTTAATTTGCTTAAGTTAAATTTATTATCAGGTATAGCATGTGAAATATTCTAATATGATGGCTCAACTTACCATACAACCAACAAAGATTTTTTTTTTATTAACGAACGCACTGCTGTGTTACAAGACTGACCTGCCCAAAGCCGTGACCTTACCAGAATCGAACTTATGTGGAGACAGTTGAAAACTCGGAAGTGGAACAGAAAGCTAAAGAATCTACTGGAACTTTAGGTTCACAGTTAAATGGAATCGTAGAACATTCCTGATGAAAATATTTTCAGTTTTATCTCTCCATCTCATCTCAAGTTGATTAGTTGTTTTTTTTGTTTTTTTCAATAATTTTACCCCAAGCAAGGCAGGAATGCCATTAGTGCACAGAGTATTACAAAGACTGGTTATATTAGGTAGTGAAGAAAAGATAAAATATGAACTGCATTCGAGAAGACAGAAGATGGCAATTGATGTTGTATTTAATTTTTTAGAGATTGTAGCTATCAGGGAAGCAAGTAAACGAAAGGGAGTTCCACAGGCGGGAAGAGCAAGAAAAGAAATTGTTTGAGTAGAAGTAGCGGTTACATTTTACCTATTTTCTATGTAACATATGGGTTATTCAAAGCCGAAATCTATTTTTTATATGCAATTTTATTTTATTTTGGAGATGATAACGTTTTTGTGTTACAAGTCTTACTAATTAATTTATATTTGAGGGAGAAGAAGTGGCTTCATAGCTTTCCCGGAAGTATTTGCGCGTAGGTGAATATAACGAATTTCACTGGAATTGAAACTCTCCGATTAACAATTCTGAGCCGATTACCAATTCCATTACACTAGCCGCAGATTTTACAAAACCTGGTATTCCTAAACGGTCATACATCTAGGCACTGGCTAGGCTTTGTATTAAATGTACAATCCAAGGTACAACACAAAATACATATTACCATTGTTCATGGTGTCACAATTCCTGTGACAGCAAAGCGACTATAAACAGCAGCAAAGGTTGGATGACTCGGTTGCCTTCTGTTTAGAAACGAAATTTGATGCAACCATGCAGCCTCGCATCCATTACCATTCGCACAATCATATGTAAAAATCTGCTAGATCATGATATGAACACCTTGCTACTGTTAACTCACTATTACAGGCGTTAAACTTTGAAGACAGACCAGCCACAAATGTACACGAATAAAAAATGTGACCTAGTCTACTTAGCAACACAATGCCATCTACCGTAAACTTTCTTTCAGCTAAATAAATCTAAAGCAAAGGATTTGCAGATATTTGATTATATGAACTTTCGTTCTTGTTTAGTGTGAGGAATAGCGCTCAAAAAGTATAAAAGTATTTTCATACACCCTATAAGGCGTCTCAAAAATAGTTTTATAACCTTTATCACACCATATATATATATATATATATATATATATATATATATATATATATATATATTATGTATTTCATACTGTTTTTAGTATTTATGACCAAGTGGATAATTGTAAATAAAAATAGAATTTTTTTTATTTTTTGTTATTAATACTTTGAAAAATTTTACAAAGCAAGGAAGCAAAGATGAACTCGTCCGAATCACCCTAAATTCTCTTCATTTTTTTCATTGATGAAACTGCAATATAGGTAATTATTAAATATTTATAAATTTATTTGATGCACATGTTATTGTGTAGTATTAACAAAATTTAGAATTATTCACTTGGCGATAAATACTAAAAAGTAGTATGAAATACATCATCTTTCTTAAACACTAGGGTGGCTTAATAATATGGCCGGTAGTTTATATATATATATATATATATATATATATATAGGGTGTGATGGGTAAATTGTTGGCATTTTATTTATTTTTTAATTTCGCGGGTGCGCATAGTTTCTTTCTCATTTAGCCGTCTGGCCATTGCGCCAGAAGCCCAAATACGAATATTTCAGACCGTTTGGATGTGAATCTGTGGACACTTTGGAAAATTCAGAAAGAGTTGGCTTGGTCTAATGGCCATTACGAAGGTACGGCATCTCGTAAAACTCACTGTGATCGTCCTGATTAGAAAAGAACGCCAGAATTTGTTGGTGAGAGCCACAGACTTAACACAGATGCAAAATGACTTGAAGAGGTAGTGCTGCCCTTGGTCAAGAGAGTGGCTGCTGAAAACACCCTTGATTATTATGTGTAGGGCGCAGTTGAGCAAGAGACCAACAAAACTCCTTGTCACACCAAATATGATTTGAAGGCAAGGATTATGGCAGCACTCAGTAACTTAAACAAGTAGACTGTTCAGAAGAGATGTAGGAGATTCCGAAGTTTCTAGAGGTCGTGGTTGAAGCCAATGGCGATCTTATTGAATAAATTCACTCTTTAGTTTCTCAATATATTTTTATGTGATTTTGGTAAATATTTGTGTTGAAATGAGATATCAGTGTTATTTTCATTTTTGCGTAATTTAGACAAATATTCATTCATAGCATCCTCTGTATACTACCTTTACATATACCATCTATACCTCTCTCTCTCACTCTCTCTCTCTCTCTCTCTCTCTCTATATATATATATATATATACATATCTTGCTTGAGGCGTATAGAATTAGATAGATACTTTCGTGGTGTATCGACCAGACAGACTGGCGGTCTATGGCAATCGTAATAAATTACGATAATGAAGATGCAGTACGCCCCCAAGCAGAAAATAAATCTTTAAATATTTTGAAGGAAAGTAGAAGAAAAAATCGCGGTTGATGGCGATTCGAAGTTGGCTCCGAAAGTTACAGCGGAGGCTGGGAGAGTAAGTATTGAGATAAATAAAAAGACTTTTTTCAAGAATTTCCCCCCCCACCTCACACGCTTATGTAAATAAATAGATAATTAAGGCAATAGTGAATTCATCTCAACTGATTTGAAACGAAAACGGCAAGCCATGATAGTGCTTGTGGCGGTAAAGGTATGTCGAATGAAATTTCGAAATGATTCAAAAAGCTTTAGGGCATTAGTACCAGAGCCCTTTTCTTTTTTCTTATTCATTTTTTTTTTCAATTAGCGGGGGCGTTACCGAGTTATTAACTGATAAAATAGACTTCAAATATTAATGTTTTTTTTTATTTTACGTCAAGAAAGGTAATAAATTCGCTAAGACGCGAGTACAATAAAAGAACAAGTATTATGAAAACAGCAGATAACCATTGACATTGAATTAAAGTATTTTTCCTTTTTGGGATGTGCCTGTATCAAAGTTGTGTAAAAATGGCAAGGGTGTCGGAAACGATGGATTGAAATAAACATTTGAATTTGTAAGAACATTAAATAAGAACTACGAGTGAAAAGTTTATTCACTTGTTTAAATTGCCTTAAAGCAGAATAAAAATAATCACAAAATTATACTCTGCAATCCCCTTAAAATCGGCATGTCCAACCAAAGAGTCCGATTTTTAATTCATAACAGAAAAATTTATGTCTGAATAGCAGCTCTTTTTAAAGTAACATTTAAAAAAACAAAGGTTAATTTTAATTGCTGTTTATTTATTTACTACAATTTTTTAAAACCTTTTTTAGCGGGGTTAGTTTATGTATAAAATCATTTAAATCTAGGAAATTAGTTTCCTTTTGTCGGAACAGGTAGAAAAAAGAGAATATATATATATATATATATATATATATATATGTGTGTGTGTGTGTGTCTGTGTGTGTCTGTGTGAACGGATTTGTTGTTGCTTGAAAATCTTCCATGTAAACAAAAAAAGTTTGCCGTTATCTTTTGTCCGTGAATTGTTATAATATATAATGTAATTTGACATCTTTGAAAATGCCTAAATGCACACAATATATATACACACACATATATATACTGTGTATATTTAGGCAGAATTTTTTCATTAAACCATGTTTCATTAAATAATATAGACAAGTTTTGTCTATTTATTTTATGTTAATGTTTTTCATATTCTTTGATAAGCTTAACAGCATTATCATTAAATGAAGAAAAGAAATTACAATATTGATACATAATTTTTCAATAATCCAATCTAAGCTTTCGTCTTACATAAGCCATTTTCAAAGATGTCAAATTACATTATATATCATAACAATTCACGGACAAACGATAATGACAAACTGTTTTTGTTTACTTCCATGTAAATATTTATAAGTTCATTTGATGCACATGTCATTGTGTAGTATTAACAAAAGAATCATTCTATTTTCATTTACAATTATTCACTTTGCAATAAATACTAAAAAGTAGTATGAAATACATCATTTTTCTAAAAACACTAGGATGGCTTAATAATATGGCCGGTAGTGTATATATATATATATATATATATATATATATAGAGAGAGAGAGAGAGAGAGAGAGAGAGAGCCAAACTCGTGCATATAAGACGCTTGAAGCGAATGTTGCATCATAGCTCATGACGTTACAAATGACCCAGCGAGAGTGAAAACAAGAAATATTAAGTATGGGAAGCCATAGGAATAAACTAATGGCTTCTGTTATTAATTATAGGCATTTAAGGATATTTGTGGAGATTTCATAGTTTATTTTGTTCAAGTTATGTTTCAACTGTTTTATGTATATAGCTTCAAGAATTTTTAGTTTTTGTTTATTGTTTTCATGTTTAAGTATAGTTGTATTTGTCTGTGAATTGTTATAATATATAATGTAATTTGAGATCTTGGAAATGGCTTATGTAAGACGAAAGCTTAGATTGGATTATTAAAAAATTCTGTCTCAATATTGTAATTTCCTTTCTTCATCTAATGATAATTCTATTAAGCTCATCGGAGAATATAAAAAGATTAAATAGACAAAACTTGTCTATATTATTTAATGAAACATGCATTAATATATATATATATATATATATATATATATATATATATATATGTATGTATACGTGTGTGTGTGTATACAAATGAATAAAGAACATAGAAAATATTTACAACGTTCAAAAAATTAATTTAAAACAGTGCTCAATATAGAAATAGAGCAATGAATATTTATTAAAAATCTATTACAAAAGTGTACATTTTGTTTCGACATTAAAAGAACAATGTTTCATCAGGTAGTTAATAATGATGATAATAAGCGCCATTTTTTTAAAGAAAATTGATGAAAATTCACTTCCTTTTATTGTCAAAATTTTTCGTAAGAGGTAAAGAGGATAGGAAAGATGAGAAAACAAAAAAAGAAATCCAAAAATGGCAAAGAGAAGGACACAGACGAAATCAAAACAAACAGAAAAACGAGAGAAAAAAAATAAAAGAAAGTGAATTTTCGTCAATTTTCTTTTAAAAAAATAACGTTCATCATTACCTGTTCATTGTTTGTTATATTTAACAATATATGTTTAGAAAATAATCTGTTGCCTCGATACACTATATATATACATATATATATATATATATATATATTGAGAAGAAAACTCAACATATTTGCACTGAATAATATCCATTGAGCTCTCTATTTCAATCTCATTGATAATTTATACTAAATAGATAAAATCTTTTGGATTATCATCCATCTGCATCCCTCTCACTAGGGAATTTTCCAAGAAAAGGTGCGATGAAAAAATACTTGCCTGTGTCTTATCCCTATCAGCTTACCACAACTGAAGGGCCCCCAGAATTGCAGAAAAAACGGAAGTAGTTCAATTGGAAGGTTGCTGCATGGAATGTCCGGACTCTCTTTGACAGAGACGAATCTTCACGTTGTACGAGTCTAGACCGACAGATAGTCGATGATGTTGATGATAAAGTAAAGTCTGGACACATTGACAAAAATGCCTGTTTTCACGATATTAAATATTCAACAACAGTTTTTTTTAATTAGAATATTAACATCGTGTCGAATTGAGAATCTTTTATTTGAAATATTTTTAAAGTAAGTCTTTTTTTCTGCCTAATTTTAAATTCTAAGCTTTTCATGTTTAATTGGTTTTCTTTAATTCTTTTTTTGATTTTAGCAGAAATCTCTTGACCTGACTTTTACTACGATTTCTTTTTCAATTGGAGTAGATAGATTTATCTATCGCCCAGTTCACACTCCACCCACGTCTATTGAACAGGTTAAGAGGCTCATCCCTTGTTCTCTGTTTAGGATATGGTTTCCGGCTTTCTCTTTACCAATCTTCTCACTTTTTTTTTTCAATTGGAGTAGATAGATCTATCTATCACCCGGTTCACACTCCATCCACGTCAACTGAACAGGTTAAGAGGCTCATCCCTTGTTCCCTGTTTAGGATGTGGTTTCCGGCTTTCTCTTTTCCAATCTTTTCACTATTACATAGCCCCCTGCACATCAGTGGCGTTACCGCCTTGCTCGGGGTGATACGATTAAAAAAAAATATATAACATCATCACTATGATTTCCATCATTTGTGATGCAAATGTTGTTGTGCTTTGCAAGATTCTTATGAACCCGACGCAATAACTCCACCTTGTCATCAATTTCAGCACATTCACTTTTTATGCGTTCAGTCAAGTGTGTTGCATCTTTGATTTTCATTGAGTACACCTTCTTCTTTAGTATAGTATGGCGGTAAAACAAAATCAAAAAACTATAGTTAATGAGATCTCCTGTGTGTCCAGACTTTATGGACACCCTGAAATAGCCAGATGCGTAGAAAAAAACATGCACTTTGTTATTTGATTAGACTCTTTAATTATTTTTTTTAGAAACTGCAATCTCTCCCACACATGCCATTTGATACCCATCGTTTAATCGAAAGAAAAGTTCACTAAGCACGAAGCCACAAATATTGGTCACCCAGTGTGATTTTAAATAATTTATATTGAAGTGAATCATAGTTTTCTTCTTTTTTTGTTTCTTTTTAAATAACCGGATCTGCCCTCGTTTTTGGATAGTGTTACTAGATTTGCCAATTTGAAATACAAAAACTATTTGTTCAAATTTAAATTCAAATATTTTTAATTTGCATATACGCATGAAAACTGAGATAAAATTAATATGGCTGCAGGGGCCAACCTATGTAATAGAAATATTGATAATGCGGTCATGTGGGTTAAATTAAATATTTAATCATGTCAACATTTTGCAGACGGGAACCTCTTAGCTAAACCCCGTTGGGTTTAATTTACAAAATAACGAAAAAGATATTTTGCTAGCTAAGCAACCAACGCAGGAATTGAAAAAAAATTAAGCCTGGTTACTTTGCAGTCTCTTTACTAACAACTACGAACGAATCTTTAATAGAATGGGTAACTGGAAAGAGCAACCAATTTATACATGTACTTGTTTCAAATACACTGATTATATTTTTAACATTACTTATATTTAGACGAATGTTCTCATCTTTGTTCTTTTTGTTAGACTTGTTCTATCATCTATTCATAAAACTCGCTAATTAGGTCACTGTTCGTTTCGCTTGCTTTCACTGCCTTGTGAGTGTTAAATTATCGATGCTTTTTTCCTCCTTATGTGTCCGAGGAATTACAGGGGTGTTTTTCTAACTGTAACTATAGTTTTTCTTATGTGTATATATTTCTGAGACGAGGTATTTACACTATTTAGACTGCAAACTGAGACATCAGAAAAGAGCACGTGGGACTAGAACAATCTACCTCGATGGACGAAATAAAGGGTTCGATTCGAAATTCAAACGTATATCACCTGAAGAAGGTCGTGTAACACACAACGGCCGAAACGTCGTGAATATGACAATAAAGATGAGGACAACAGTCAGAACAATGTAAACAGTGCAAAGAGATTTTTACTTGCAGACCTTTTTTTTTTTCATTTGTTTTTTTATTCGTTTCGCTCCAAGCAAGGCGGTACCGTCACTGATGCGCAGATGGCTACATAAGATAAAAGTGGAAATTTAAATAGAAGAAGAGCGAAGAGAAAGACGAACCGGTTACTGGGGGTGTCAGAGAAAGAGCAAGAGAATGATGGAAATATTGGTGTGAAGACAGTTGTGAGGGTAGAGAACAAGATACACGAGGTAATGGAAAAAGGACAAGAGAAGGACAGGAGTCAAGTGAATAAGAGATGGGAATTGACATTGCATTTAAATTCTTGAAGATTGTAGCCGTCAGAGAAGCAAGTATACGGAAGGGAGTTCCACAGGCGGGTAGTGCGAGAAAAGAAGCTGTTGAAGTAGACGTGTCTTTAAAACTTCCTCGCTGCTCATATGCCCGGTGTATTCTCTGAATCCATCGGTAAAAGAACTTTTCTGCCGTTTCAAATCACTTCTTCGATGATCATTTCCTAACATATAGGTGATTAAGATATGTTATAGAGAATGTATTTCATTTAATTACAAACTTTCATTGCTGTTATATGAATTATATTATTTAATCAAAGTGTTACCTTCAACGGACATAGCATCAAATCTGCCACATAATAATAATAATAATAATAATAATAATAATAATAATGCTTGCCCCAAATGAATATAAAAATCGCCACGATAGAGTTGGGCAATATTTACATTGGGCAATGTGCAAACATTATGGAAAAGCTGTAGGCAAACACTGGTATGAACATCACCCAGCACCGGTTACAGAAATAGAAGATGCAACCATTCTATGGGATTACACCATCTACACAGACAGAAAAATTGAAGCAAACAGGCCAGACATTATTGTTAAAAACCAGAAGGAGAAAACTTGTCTATTAATTGATATGGCTTGTCCAGCGGATTGTAACATAGCAATCAAGGAATTTGAAAAACTGTCAAAATATAAAGACCTGGAAATTGAAATAGAAAAAATGTGGAAATTGAAAACAAGAGTTGTGCCAGTGATAGTAGGTGCACTTGGAATGATAAAAAATGGAACAAAACAACACATTGAAAGAATCCCTGGAAACCCCAGCTTAAGAGATATACAAAAAATTGTCTTATTAAGTACAGCCCACACACTAAGGAAAACTTTATCTATGTAATGCTGGGGATGATAGGGAAGATAGAAAAACATGAAATGGAGCCATAACAACACGCCACTACTTGCCTTAGGTCTCCCCGCAGACTTGGTTGGTAGTGAGACCAAAGCAGAAATCGAAATATGATGAAAAATGACATAATAATAATAATAATAATAATAATAATAATAATAATAGCAACAATGAATCTATGCTTTAAACAAAACGTTCAACGCTTCTCTTACTTTTTTTTCTTCTATACCTATTTCTCTCGTTGGAACAACCCCTATTTCTGTTATATATATATATATATTATATATAAACACATACATTAACATACTTTACATAATTTTTCTCGTCAGGATCTATCTTACATATTTATATGTCAACCATTCGATCGTGCTTTGAATATTACTGTAATAGTTGGTCTGGTGCTACTAGTATATATTCAGAGATTCTTGATAAAATCCAAATAAGAATGTTTTTGTCCTAACCTCGCATCTCGGCTTCAGTCACTTTCCTAACGCTTCCGTAATGTAGCTTCTCTGTAGTTTTTCTATAGTTCATGCTAATTATTCTGGTTAAATTTCCTCTATGGACGTTATGGATTTAAGCACCGTACTAGATTGGCAACTAGATCACATTATCTAGCAGATGAATTGGCTAGATGTAACGTAAGTTCTATATTACAGTTTCTTCTGTCGTACTTTTCGTTTGTTAAACTCTGTTCCAGGTTCTTACTTTCCAGTCAACTTTGACTTTCTAAATTATAAATGCAATGACAGCTGTTATCTTCTGTTATCTTGATTCCTCTTATTTTTATTGTTTTCGCTCCTTTATAATGTTTTCCTTTTTCTTATTCTCTAACACTCAGTAATCCCTTGTGTGGTTTTATTGTCTTCTTTAGGGTAAAATGATTTTAAAAATATAGTCATGCTAACAATAGTCTTCTCGCCATGCCTTCTGATAAATGGTAAGCTGACTTAAGACTGAAAGGTGAAAGAAAACGGAACATTATCAATTTAAATAAACGATCCCAGGGAAGAGAAATGGTGGACACATTTAAGCTTGAAACCTTCACATCTTAATGTTTTTCTCACTCTCATTTTGCATATTAAAAACTAATCATTCAAATATGTTTAGAAATGTTCCATTTTTTTTTCAATTGGCAAGACCTCGAAAACATTGACTGCATCACTTAGACAAGGGTAAGACCTTCCTTTCACCAAAAGCGAAGAATCTACCTTTCTAATAAATGTTTACGGACTCGTGTATAGATGGCCTATATTTATCTAATGATGCAAGTATAAACACGGGCAAGATTTGCTGTCAAGGAAAAAACATAATAAGAGAAAGCAACAACATATTTTGACATTAAATAACTCAGCAATGATTTATGTGATCGTAAATACCACCAGAATCTATTTTATATCTGTCGCGTTTGATCTATTCTTAAAATAAAATCGTTTTATACGCTGAAAATGTTCCTAACGTTGGTACTTAATCAATATTAGACTCATTAAACTAAACTACTTACCTAGTGGATTAATACATTTATTCAAGAATTTGGTAAGATAGTGAGTGTAAGTTCAACCCCTGTGTTTGTGATTCTGGAAGACAGACGAGCAATAATGGAGAAGTACTAAACGAAACAATACGACATATCCTTAGACAGGGACAGTGCAAAGGAAACAATCCACCCAAGAAGATTTGAAAAAAATGTTGAATTCGAAAATACCCAGTTCGTTAGACACTTGCGAAGGTCGTAAATCTCAAACCGAAACGTTGGAAACTCACAACAAAGATAAGATTCTGTCAATTAAATGTCATACGTGACACACGCTTTGAACGATCATTTCTCGAAAGAGACATGACTGACTGGGCAGATTTTCCCTCAGTAGGTTGCCATTGCTTTCTGCGGTAGACTGTTTGCCAGCCAAGGTTATAGAACCCAACCTTTCCTATCATTTAACCCATAACTAGAGAGAAGAGACGGATTAATACTTTTCCAAGGGTATTTGCGCGTAAGTGAATGCAAGGAATTCAACTGGAATTCAAACTCGGTACCCCAATTTGTCGTTCCGAGTCGATATCCACTGCACCACAACGCACATTCCTTGCAAAAATAAAAATAAATATTTATATTTAAAAAATAAAAAATAAATATTTATATTTAAAAAATATTTTTAAAATCATTCCAAAAATGTGGATGAGGAAAAGCTGGTCCTCATCTGTTTTAGATTAAATAAAAATTTAAATACTTGGGAAGTGGTCTAACGGAAGACGGAAAGTGTGACACTGAGATCCTAAGGCGAATTGGAATAGACAAGAACGCATTCCAGAAACTGAGCAGAGTATTAAGATACAGGAAAATTTCGCTAGAAACAAAGAAAAGAGTTCTAAATTTCTATGTAATGTCTGTCCTTCAATATGACAGTGAGTGCTGGAAAATATCATCAAAGATGAAGGAAAAACTGAAATGTGGTTCTACAGAAGGATGCTGCGAATATCATGGATCGAGCATGTGAGCAATGATGGGGTTTTAGAAAGGATGGAAACGAAAAGGAAATCAATACTAAGCATCAGGAAGAGGCAGCTGAAGTTATTGGGAAATGTAATTAAGAAGAAAGGCTTGGAGAATCTAATACACACAGGTCAGTTAGAGAGGAAAATAGACAGGTAAAGCAGCTGATAACATATTTGAAGGTCCTGAGCAGGTGGATGGCGGATAATATATTTAAAGGATCTGAGCAGGTGGATGACAGAGCGGGCTTTGAGTGGGGTAACAGAAGAAAGTGTGCTCAGAGCCACGAAGGATAGGGAGACGGGGAAAGCCATGATCGCCTATGTCCTGAAGGGCCATGGCACATAGAAGCGGAAGCTAGCCACAATCTTAAACAAGCTATACAATATTCCTTGCTCCAAATTATAACATTCTGACTTACCATTCTAACTACAAACACCAAATTACCTCAAAAACTCTATGAAATCCTAAATTTTCCCATTTGTTTAATTTCTCTGTGGGGAGTGGGGAATATATTAACAACTTTAAAAATGAAAGCCTCAGTTAATATTTCCACAATGCTTAATAATATTTACAAGGAACTAAAGAAAATAGTGTTAATAAAAAAAAAATAGAAGATAAAAGCATTGTAAAAGAAATAGATGAAAATCGATTTTCTAAGCGCCGTTTAGCTGTGGAACAAGACTTCAACTATGGGCACCTAGTGAGAATCGAACTCATATGTAATAGGTTTTAGTGAGACAAGCTTTGAGATACCCTAACTAGATAGTAGTATTATATTCTTTTCCCTAAACAATTACCTATTACTACTTATCATGAACGGATCAGTCCATAGTAGGGAGAGTAACTGGCTCTTACCAAAATAGTAAATCTGGCAAAGTAAATCCGAGCATGAGGCTCTATAAATAAGGAACCTCTAAGCAAAGTTCTCCCGTTTAAATGGTAAGTAAACAACCGACCTCACTATTGTCGCGGTCGTAAAATTTATCACCGTTTTCTTCGTCTGGATCTTACACATTACACGTTTTTATTGTATTTTTAAAGTCATTTTCCACATCTTAACTCCTTAAAGGGGCTGTTTAAAGTTAAAACAGAAAGACGATGGCTTAGAAGATATTTCTTTGCGCATATGTGTGATGGAGGAAGAAAACATGTAAGATAAAAATAGCATTAGACAACAGCCGTTATGTTAAAAGTTATCTTACTATTTACGCAAGGAAAGGAATTAGACAAGCGAAGTCTGTTGATGAAGAGGTTAGTTTGATGATAGATATGTCCGCCGAGTGATCTAACGGAAGAGCGCTTAGCGAAGCTAGCGACGCAGAAATAAAGGAGGGGAAATTTTTAAGCCTTTTGCTTCAATCATATCACAGAAATGCTGATACGTGCGAGTAGGTGCTTGCCGTAACCTGATGGTTAGCAAGCATATCTCGCAGGCCAATAGGCTAATGTACAGAGTTTTATCCTTACTGCGAGCGCCTCTCGCAGAAAAAGTTTTGTATTAAAATTGGCAAATGTTTTGGTAGCCTAATGAAGTCAAGTCGATTAAAACATGTCTCGCATGCTAGTTCGTTATCGCTGAGTACCGATGTTTGTGACAATGAGCTTGATTAAGCATGAAAGTAACAAAAGAATTATGATGCAAAAGAAAACCTAACATGATTTTTACTAAGTGAATTTACTCAGGTATATATATATATATAGACAACTGATAAAAATTAAGCTCATTTAATTTTTCTGGTATTCACTTTCTATTTTCCTTTTCTTGGCTTCGCATAAGTGGGGTTTTTTTAACACAAAGTGTGTAAAAACTGTCTAACAGTTCTGCATATCCGAGCGCTTTCAGCTATTCTTTTAGCCATTATGAATGGCGATTTTACTTTTTTGTATTTCTAACTATCTATATGTGTGGCTTTTATGCATGTATCTAAAGTTATCGGTCTTTATATTTTTCAAACATGGTCATCACGTGTGGCCGTGTTCATAGTTAATGATATTAAGTGTTGGCTTTTTCTTTATATTAGTGCTTCCATTATTTTTAATCATTTTTACATGTGGATGAGGTTATTTTACTTGTATTTTCTACTAGTATGTTGCGAGTGGAAATTAGTGGATTTTTGTGTGTTTAAATAGTACTACCTGAGCTACGATTAGATAGACAACGTAGGTTTTCTAGATATACATGTAGTGGTATTACTCATATTTTTATTTATAAGTTTAATTTGATCAGGAACACAGTTCCTTAAGTCGTATGTGAACTCATAAATAATATTAGCTCTCTGTCATTTAAATTTTGCAGGTGTGTTGATATTGGTGATGATGAGGTTAGCTGTTTAAAATTCTTTATAATAGATAATTTACATTGTTCTCGTCGACTGGAGTTGTGTGATATTTCCAAGAGAAAATTCTTCTTGTTTATAGTTAATATGTATTTGGCTTTTATAGAATACGTTAATGTTATTGTTTTTATCTGTATATTCAGTATCACTATTAATAATTTTAGATAGAAGCAGTCTAATCTGGTAGTCGATGAGGTAGTTAAGAAAATTGTTAACTATCATCTGTGTCACATTATTTACTTTAAGGAAAAGGGGTGAAAGATATATGAGTTCATATATCCCTTAAAGAATTGTGTTCCTGCTCAAACCAAAGTAACAAATACGACTACATGTCAATCTATCGATTTACGTTACACCTATAAGTACATGTATTTAAAAAAAACTCTCACATCTAGTTAAAAAATGAGAAATAAAAACTGTCCTTAGTAATGGCTAAAGGAATAACTGAAAGCGGTCGGATATGAAGACCTTTTGGACATTTTCTATCAAGAAAAGAAAATATTTGTGCAAACACAAGAATAATTAGATAAAAATTTAATCGCAGTGACTTGTCAGTCGTCTTTAACAAAAATTACATATAAAAGAGGGATTGCTGCCCAAATACACTATATATATATATATATATATATATATATATATATATATATGTTTGTGTGTGTGATCATTTTACCCCAGCAAGGCAATAAAGTCACTAAGACGCAAGTGGTTACAGACTGTGAGAGAATATGAGAAAAAGAAAACTCATCAAGGATAGGGAAAAATGAAAAAGCAGGAATTAAGACAGAAGATAACGATTGACAGTGCACTTAAATTTTTTTGAAGATCAAAATTGGCTGCAACGCAAGAAGCCAGAAGAATATTTCACAATATTTTGACATTAAATAACCCAGCAATGATGTATGTCTTCTAAATTCCACCAGAATTACTTTTATGTCATTTGGGTTTGATCAATTCTAAAAATGAAATCATTTAATGCGCTGATAATGTTGAATATGTTGTTATACAATATTAGAATCTCTTAACAAAACTACTAAGCTAGTGGATTAATGCATTACGTCAAATTGGTAGCATAGTAATTGTCAGTTCAATCCTTGCGTTGGTTACAAATTCTAGAAAAACGGCGAGCAATGACTGTGTAGTACTAAATGAAACAAGAAATTCCCTGACATAGACGGTGGAACGAAAACAATTTAACTAGAGAAGTTCTTAAAGAAGAAAATGTTAGCATAGAAATTATAGTTACATCGATCCATTTCAACTGTAAAATGATGAGACCTTGCCGCTAATCTAGTACTGCACTTAAATTAATGAAATCGAGGTACCAAAGAAAAATTCCCGTTAGATATATTAAAGAATTTTTGATTTTTTTATCCGACCAATTTTTATTACTTGAAACGTTATTTTTAGTGGATACCCGTATTTGAATAAAACGACCTGTTTTGTTTTGTTTTGTTTTTAAACAGTATTTAATTCGTCTACCGTTCTGCGCATTCGCGAAAACAAAGAAATTATGGCCTCTGACAGGATTCAAACCTGAACCCCAACATACACTTCGTTGAAGTAACCACCGTTTACGGAAAGCACTATATTTTAAAGCAACTAGAAACCTACTAGGTTCAATAAACACTGCACTATCATAAAAGCTGACATAGTGTACAGATAACTTTCAGGAATTTGATACGTACATTAAAATAAAGTTTAACAGAGCAAAAAGAATCAATTAACCTTTGTAATGTTTATTTAATTATAGTCTCAGTAAAACTATGTTGAATTGTTTCAAAATTAACCGATTTATATTTACGACGGAAATTTCCTCTCTCTGCATACTGTGTCCTACTAAAAAAGGTGGCGATCGTCTCTTAATGAGTAGGCATTCGGTCACATCACTTTGAAATTCCGCTTCTTTTACGATCACCGAAGTTAACAGAGAACATGATCAGTACCTAGATAGGTGACCGTTTCGGAATACCAGGTGTTATAAGCTTGGAAATGCAGGTGGTGTAATGGATAATGGCTCAGAACTGTTCATCAGAGAGCCGAGTTCCAATTCCCGTTGGGTTCATTACGCGCAAATACTCTTAGAAAAAGTACGAATCCACCACTTCTTTCCCCAGTTATGAGTTTATTAGTAATACCTATACACCTAAAATCATTATAGTATTAAAAGAAAAAATTCTTAGACACTGAAAATATTTTCTGGCTTTAAATAATCTGCAAAGGGTTGATAGGCCGTGGAAAACGAATCAATAAATTAATCTTTTTCAAGGAGTAGTCTTTAGCAAGATATTGTTCCAAGCAATTACTACTACAGTGAGTTTGACCCTAACAAGTTACCCTGTATCTTCTGCCTTTTGTTTGACGAAGTTAAACTTAAATAAATTTACGACCGTCACAAAGTGACTCTGTTTTTAGTCTGTGGGTCTTATGCATGTACAGTTATCAGTGAAAAAAAATAATACAGGTGTTCCGAATCCGTGCTAGTCTGTTGTGTTCACTTGTCTAGACTCCATCCTCTTAGGCTAGATGTTACTATTATCATCATCAACTGTCTTCCTGAAATAGAAGATTATGTGACAATACAGGTAGGAGCCAAAGATTGGTATAGGAACTTTTAGTCTTTTTTGCCGTAAAAAAGCATATTGATTTTGAAATTCTTGCAAAAATCAAATAATTAACGAATTTTACTGAATTTTAAGGACTTATTCACAAATGATTTTTTTAAATATATATTTTATAAAGTCTTGATAAAACATTTTTTACATCTGTTAAACTTACATAACTTTATTAAATTTCGAGTATTTAAAATTCCACGCCTTTCATATTTATATTAGTTAAAAGTAAGACTTCTTGGAGAATTTAAAATAATCATTTTTTTTCATTTTTTTTTTTTTTTGTCATTTATTAAAAATATGCCCTGAGTTGTAGAATAAAAATGCAATAAAACGAAGATATTATTTAATTAGAAAAGCTTTTAATTGCTTTTATAAATGAAATATATACTGGAAACTATTTGTTTCGATGAATAATTAATTTTACATGAAATGTTTATATTTTTGTAAATCTTAATTAGAATAATAAAGTTTTAAAATCTTTTAAATGTCTGTATTTATTTCAGCCTTTTAAATGATATTATTATTAAGTAAAAACTATATTTACTAATCATGAATAGAAAAGCTCAGCACAAATCAATATTTTAAAATAATTTTTTAGTATGTGCATTGTGTATGTTTGTCGAATCTTTTTACAAACACACAACTTTATCAGAAAATAAGAGTGATAACTATAGTAAATTCAAAGCCATAGTATCTACAATTCAATAAAACGTTAGTACTTAATTATATAAAAAGGCGTTCACGTCATTTTCTTCAATTATGTTTTATAGATAAAGTCCCCGTAGAACAACAATGAACACCTACTGTTGGGTTAAAAGTTAATTTTTGCGATATTTTAAAGTAAATAATATTTGTTTCAAATCAAATTAATTATACATTAAATCAGCTAATATTCCTAAAATAAGGTTTGAGAAAAATGTATTTAATTTTTGGAAGATCTTTTTTAATTAAAAGAATTACATTGCAATAAACGCGGACTAAACAGATGGCGCTAAAAATCAAAATTTTGTCCCCAAAATTCCTTCAATTCAATATAAATTACTTTTGAAATATAGTAAAGTATTTTTCTTATTAGAAATATTAGATTTAATCTATTATCTTGAAATTAAAACTAAACGAAAAGCTTCAGGATTTATTTTTCATTTTTAAACTAATTTTAAAACTTAGCTGTCATGAATCTGTAGAGGTTTCTATTTTAATGGTTGATATAATCTCGTTAGGTATATATGTTTCTAAAAAGGAACAATATCTGTTCAATTAATACGTCTGCTTTAGTAAAAGTAAGCTGGGTTTTAGTATATACAAACTTGCTCCTAATAAAAAGCTTATATTTCTTGATCCTTGAATTGCTAGCTTGCCATATTCTTGACAAACACGGCGCTATAAATTTAAAAAATGTACAGAAAGTGTTAAATACAAACTTACAATATAAATGCTCAAATCATCGTTGACAATATGCAGCAGATTTTTAAAGAAATTAATAATATTCTAATTTCTATTCTATTCTAGATGGTACTATATTCTAGCTTAGTCTATTTTATGTCGGGAGTTATAAAACGGCCTAAACTAATTTTTCTTCTCGAGCACCTCGAGGTGGTGCAATGGTTAGCAAGCTTGTCTCGCTAGAACTGTTGCAATTCAGTAGTGAGTTCGATCCTCACTGGGTGCTCCATACTTTCGGCCTTGTGCCATATCTAAGCTGCGCTTAGTAAATTACTAATTTATCTTCTTTTATGTGCTGTGTTTCTTAAAGACGTAGGTGATAGTGGTGCTTAACATTTTCCTTTCTTGTGTACTTCTTAATAATTTTTGTCGTTTTGTTATTTCTTCCAAACCCTGTTCTACCATTCATTTACTCAAGCTCATCAAGTATGTTACGAGGTGCTTTCCTCTGTCTCTTTTTTTCAGTTTGTTTTGTGAGTTTCAGATTTTCTAAACCTTTCTTCTTCATTGCGTATCCCAGAAATTCCAACTGCTTCTTCTTTACGTTAAGTATAAGTTTCTATTTTGTTATCATTTTCATGAAAACCTCGTCGTTGCTCCCATGGTCAGTCCATGATATCCTCAACATCTTAATTTTTACCCGGATATAAAACAGTCTAGCCGAGAATATTCTGGGACGGGAATTATTCTCTTCAGCCTTATACTCTGGACTATTACACAAGAAAATTAATATTACACGTTCAAGAGATTACAGTGTGTTTTTTTTTCTTCTTGATCAAAACAACAAAAAACACCTTTGGTTGGTACGGGGACAATATATATATATATTAATCATTCCACTTACAAGTAAGGTGGGACTGCCAGTAGTGTGTAGGGGTTACAGTAAGAGAAAAGTCTGGGTATAGAGGTTATTGAAGAAAAGATTTAAAAAAATGAACGATATTCTTATATATAGGAGATAACAATTGACGTTACATTTAAATTTTTGGAGATTGTAGCAAATAAACGGAAGAGGGATATACACGCGGGAAGTGCGAGAAAAGGAACTGTTATAGTAGAACCTTTTTGTTTTTTTTACACTTTGCTTTGTTGTGTGCATATATTTGATATATTATTTTCCGCGTGGTACATGAATACATATATAGTTTCGTGTATGTCTTGGTGATATAAAGTCTTATGAGAACAAAGTATGCTTGCTATTCTTTTTCTTTTCAGCCAATCCATGAACTACTGTGTTATTATATGACAGATATAATGATGCCCATAACGAGGGAAATACAAATGGAAGAATAAATTTTTCTTCCATATCTCTTTCCGATTGCACACTGGATAATAAATTCATCGCTTTCAATTATTACATCCTTGGTAAGGCTCAGCTAGGACCATGAAAATTGATGTAATGAACAGTCCTCCGAAAACTATGAGATCAATGCAGACGTCGGTAAGGGTCTTTCTCTTCGGTCACTCTTTTATACTTTTTGTTGTCTATGATTATTCTCAGATCTTTAGTAAATACAGATATAGTAAAAATTGTTAACAATTATAATTATGCTATTATTAGTACGTTGACACTAATTAAGTCGGTAGATTGGGCACGGTGAATTATTGCTTTGGTTTCCACGGTCCGTTGATTTGACACCTTGTGATTGATTGTTATGGGCTATGTGGAAGAAGAGCATGTTTAGCAAGAGAGTTTTCTATATTAGTTAACCCCCAAGGACAGAATACGGACTGTGGTATCATCTATTTCCCGTGAAACGAATGCAACTGTTGCTACTTATGTTTGAACAAGCATCCTTGTAAATTATCTTGAATAATCTTGATTTCTACCATATCAAACATAATCATTCGACTGTGTTTAAAAGAGTTTCACAAATAATTTTCTTTCAGTCGAAAAGGGTTATTAAAAAGCCGACAGCATCACTTGCAGAAGTATTTCCAACAAACTTCTAAGAATGATTTCTACCATTTAAGTGTTAATATAATTTTGACTAACCTTGTATATATGCAAACGATACTACTGTTAATAGATGCAGCTGCAAAAATCCAGATAACCAAAGCTGATCTCTCAAACAGTTAGTGGAGAAACTGGCTTGTAACAATACATTCACAAACAAGCTCGACCTGGGTATGACGATAATCAGGTAGAAAAGCCTCTGATCCGAAGATTTTAAGGAGCGTGGAACCACCTCCTAAATGATTTTGTTCCAAGGTCCACCATGACTCGGGGTGAGAGCACCTGTTAAGGTTCCACCTATGGGTAAATAGCTAACCCCACCAAATTAAGATCAACATACTATGAAAGTATAAAATAGATTTTTATAGAAAAAATACCGCTAATACATATAAAAAAAACATTACCACAAATACATTCATGAAAAAAAATTACCAGAATTATATTTTTAAAAAAAACCCAGCTATATATATATATATATATATATATATATATATAATTAACCAGTTATTGATCAGAATCAAATTAAGCCAGTACACAGTTGTATTAAAAAGTACTCAGTACATATATAATGTAGAGATTTTAAATATTTTCATTCTGAATTTAGCCGATTACACAGTCTTTCGGTATATTCGGGCTTCAAGTATCTTTGTGATCATACAAACCCGGATGAAAATGCTTAAAATTATTGACCAGGTCCTCCCTTATTTTAAACTTCCAGTTATGCGTTCTGAAAGTTCCTGTTATGCGTTCTGAAAGTTCCTGTTATGCGTTGGAGAATCAGTTAATATAAAATGCCTACAGGTACCATACGGTTGAAACCAAGGTTGTGTAATAGACTGAATTCTGAATTAATATATATATATATATATATATATATATATATATATATATATATATATATCCAGCAGTACAGCAGTACATTTTTATAAAAAATTCATTAATTCTCCCCCCAAAATCAAGTTTTGGCGTTCAATGTTCCATAAGGTGATAGGCTGGTAAACAAATAAACACATGTTAGCTAGTAACGTTTTATCACCGATCGGCTATGAAATTTCTCCTGTTATTGAACGATTGTACTCTCAATGAAGTTCCTTGTTTTGAGCGTCTATTGGAATTCAAGATCACTTCAAGCCACAAGTAGAAATGGAATATGTAATCTATAACTAAAACCCTGTAAAATTTGGTCGGTTCCTCGTATCTGAATCTACTCGTCGTACATTATACAGGGTTAAATCAGACTAAAAATGATGTATTGGTGCCATAACTGTACTAGAGATGCTCGATCTTGAATTTCCAGCTTTGGTAAAGTTCAATGCGTTTATGCGGTCTACAGCCCATTTCCTCACAAATAAAATGCTACTAGACTATCGCTATTTGCAAGGCAATGGTGAGCTTTTATTTCATATCACCACCAGTTATGGCCATCACAGCCATGATCCGTTATGCAAGGTGCACTGGAACAACTCATCCTCACTCCTTCGTATTCCTATGCTAAAGAGGTAGTTCCATACAGATATTTTTCTCTAGTTATGTACATACCTGGTGCTTCTGCTATGTATTTAGAGATTCTTGATATGATACAAAGAAGACTCTGTAATGTTGCTGGTTCTAACATTGCATCTCGATTTTAGGAACTTTATCATGACGTGGCTTTTCTGTGCATTTTCTATAAATACTTTCGTGGTAACTGTTTTGATGAGCTTTTCTCTAAACTCTAAAATTTAATTTAAGTGTACGACTAGATTAGCGGAAAAGTCACCTAATTTTACAGTTGAAATAGCTAGATGTTACCGTCGGTTCTATGCTGACGGTTTCTTCTCCCGCGTATCTCGCTTGTGGAACTTCTTCCAGTTTCCTACGTTCCACCCAACTTTGATATTCAAAAGTTTAAATACAATGTTATCATCATCGTCTGTCTTAATTCATTTTCTTTTATTGTTTTCTCTTCATAATAATGTTTTCTTTTGCTCATATCCTCTCACTAACACATTCTATTTTAGTGGTTTTATTGCCTTGTTTGGAGTGAAATGATTAACACAAATGCTTCGTTTAAAAATACCAGGACGCAACTAACAGATTTTTGTCTACGTTGCTTATAACATTTAGTTCTTAATGACAGACATGATTGAAAACCATGAACTTTTTAAACATTTTTCCAAATTTTGATCCAGATGTGTAACAACTTGTTCGGAAATTGGAAAATTCAAATTAAACAGACCACGTTGTCGTTTGAATCTATTAAAACATATTTAGCTGAAATATTGCATCGGAAGAATTTGACATCCTTGTAGATTTCTGGGTCTGTCACGGAAAGAAATAGGAACATTTCATTTGAGCTGTAACCAATCCATAGATTTATTGATGTGAAAAATAATTAAGCCTGTATTGTTTAGTGTTGTTTTGATGACATTCGAAAAAAAAAACGGTTTTCAATGAGGGTCAAAGCATTGCTAAGAAAGGATCCAAAGATGGGGATGGTTGGGAGATTTAGTTTCTATTGTGCATCTGTTTTCGACGGCTTATCATCGCTTTGCAGGTTATTTAAAGCCGAGAAATATTTTCAGATTGTAAGAAGTTTTTAGTTATCAATGCTTTGGTCATTACTGATTAACCCATAGATGGGAAAGAAAATTTGGGTTCATATATAATCAGAATTCGATAAACAAATAAAAAATAACAATGTGTATATATAATGGGAGATCAGTTCAATATTATAATGACTATATAAATTGGTCATTCTCTGCGAGTCTCGTTCTATACATTTATATTCCACAAGTAAATGTAAACAATCTGAAACATATGCCTGGGTAGCTAATACGTATTTGATTGATTAATTGATTGATTGATTCTTTTTTTGGTTGGGGTGGGAGGTAAATAATAATGCTTTGGTCATAAAAGTTTTAATAATTAGCCATTAGTTGGGGTATTTGTGTGAGGGAATATTACGAGCCCAACTAAAATTAAAACTCGGCTGTTCGATTAAATTGTCTAGTATTCAAAGATCTTTTTCCTTATTCTAAAAAAATTTTTTTGGTTTTTAATACCTTGCTTAGTTTTCGAAAGGCATCATTTACTATACTATTATTTAACAATATTTAGACACTATGCCTGTTTTTTCCAGTTATGTTCTAAAATTTTATATGTACAAAAAATGTTTTTGTACAACGGGACAAAACGAATGACACACAGTCAATGTGAGTGGAATTCAAATGAAACCTGAGTAACATGACGGGGATCGTACTCATCTTGAAATTTCCATTTACTTGATTAGTTAGTAAGAGCAATTAATCAAATAAATAGTTTGGTATAAATCTTATGGAGCTCTCCTGTCATTTTGATCATTCCAACCCGAGGAGTGTCGGACGTTAGTAACTTCTTCTTCTTCTTCTTCTTCTTCTTCTTATTATTATTATTATTATTAGTAGTAGTAGTAGTAGTAGTATTAGTATTCATCTTGAAAAGATTTGCTGATCACAATAAGACAGGCACTCCAGTAGGCAATTTCAGCCGGTTATTCAAACGTTTACTGATTCAGAAAAGCCCGCTTTCCTCGGCTTCAACTTAGCACAAACGAATGCCGAAGAACACTTAGTCGGCCATTAAGAGACGCCACTTCGGCCAAAGTCGAGCAGATAAAAGTCTTTGGCGAAACAGAAGCCTTTTCTTTCTGCATCTGATTTTTCGAGTGCTTTTACTATGAAATCAATTCTCTGACGATGACAAGTGTGGGTTACCGGGGCTGTTCGACAGAACCATGGATCAAAGTATCAAATCAAGAAGAGCTGTACACGCAAGCCAAACACTCCAAACTTTTAAGAGGATCTCAAAACCGAATTGAATATTTTTCCAATTTTTATTAATTTATTTTCGTTTGAGTGAAGAAGAAGATTTTAGAAGAATCTACGAATACAAAAGTCGATAAATCTAAGCAGAACATTTAATCCATTACGGGTTAGGACTCTATTCATTTTTTCATTATCAGCTGTCATATATGCAAGGAAATATGCTCTGCATCACCCTCATTTGCTTTTTCCATATTGTCAAATATTATCAACAAGATTTACGGAGTTAAAAATAATGAAAAACAAAATGAACAATATTTTAATTCAAATTAACATAGATTACTGAATGATAACACAATCAGTAAAACCATGTTTATTTATCGATTTGTAGTCTGCAATTACTGCTGTCATATAGAGAGATCGCCATCGGTCAGTTAAAAATGAAACTGCGAAAAAAGAAATTTACGGCGAAGATAAAAATTATAAATAACTAACTACAAGTAACTGGCCAATATCCGAATATTTAACTTGAAAAAGGGCTGATAATATATTTCGTGAAATACATCTATTTGAGGCTTTCAGGTCTTTCAACATCGTTGCCTATCTTCACGGTGATCCAGCCGATACTGTTCAGATATAGGCTTGTATACCATTCATCAACTAAAACCTTCCCCATTTTTAATCACATACTGCGATTCCTCGAGGCAAATTATACTCCAATCAAATATAATTTCAGATCCACCAGTAATCTATGCTCTTTCATAAAAAGTAAGTAAACGCACCCCAGCAGTTTCGATATGGTAAGGAATATGGCGACGCTCTAAGCTTGAAGAGGTAAGTGCCGATCGATTTTTCACTGACTGATATATATATATATATATATATATATATATATATATATATGTGCGTACGTGTGTGTGTGTTTTGTGTCTATATATATATATATATATATACATAATTTATTTGTTTGAAAATTATTTTTAAAAATATGACGGTTAATTCTATTTTGTACTATTTCATAACATTTAGAATATATATATATGTATGAAACTTATATTATTTCTATGTATGTTAATCATCTAGTCAACAAAAAAAATGAAACATCTTCACCATGTGTCATTTTTTTTTTTAATCATATCACCCCGAGCAAGGCGGTTACGCCACTGATGTGCAGGAGGCTATGTAAGATTGAAAAGATTAGAAGAGAGAAAGCCGGAAACCACATCCTAAACAGGGAACAAGGGATGAGCTTCTACACCTGTTCAATAGACGTGGGTGGAGTGTGAACCAGGCAATAGTTTAGTCTATCTACTCCAATTGAAAAAAAAGAAAAGAAAAGTGAAAAGATTGGAAAAGAGAAAGCCGGAAACCACACCCTAAACAGGGAACAAGGGATGAGCTTCTACACCTGTTCAATAGACGTGGGTGGAGTGTGAACCAGGCAATAGTTTAGTCTATCTACTCCAATTGAAAAAAAAGAAAAGTGAAAAGATTGGAAAAGAGAAAGCCGGAAACCACATCCTAAACAGGGAACAAGGGATGAGCTTCTACACCTGTTCAATAGACGTGGGTGGAGTATGAACCGGGCGATAGTTTAGTCTATCTACTCCAATAGAAAAAAAAGAAAAGTGAAAAGATTGGAAAAGAGAAAACCGGAAACCACATCTTAAACAGGGAACAAGGGACGAGCCTCTACAACTGTTCAATAGACGTGGGTGGAGTATGAACCGGGCGATAGTTTAGTCTATCTACTCCAATTGAAGAAAAAAAGAAAAATGAAAAGATTGGAAAAGAGAAAGCCGGAAACCACACCCTAAACAGGGAACAAGGGATGAGCTTCTACACCTGTTCAATAGACGTGTGTGGAGTGTGGACCGGGTGATAGTTTAGACTGTGTATATAATATATATGTATGTGTGTGTGTGTGTGTGGGAGCAAGTAAAAGATTCTTCACGCTTTTGTCATAACATCTTAAGTTTTGTCATACTACCTTCTGCTCATGCGTACTTATGATTGGTATTATTGAGATCACGTGATCGAAATTTTGAGCTTGATCGCGCTAATTTTCTTGTTGCTGTTACAGTGTAGACCCGGCCACTCCGCTAGCAGTGTGCATCAAGGTGAAACAAAGCTCAGGGATTCGAATCTGCAGATAACATGCTCCCTCATCGATGCTAATACGCCGGTTTTCTATTACCATCTCTGTAGCTTGCTGAATATTCGTATCAGTGGTGGATGTTGATGGGCATCCTATTTCCTCTTCGTGCGTCACGCTTGTCCGGCCATTTTTACACTCCTCGATCCACTCATACACGTTTCTACATGGTAGTGCACTGTCACCATAAGAGTTTTAAAATCCTCTGCGGAAATTCAGACCCCGGCCATACCTTACAACCAGAGAAAACGGATCACACACACACACACACACACACACACACACACACACACACACACACACACTTATATATATATATATATATATATATATATATATATTCATTTATAAACGAGTTATTACGCAACTTAGGTTTATAACATGTGGTATCTTCAGGAGATTTGCAATAACTGATTTTGCCTTTTTTTTTTTTTTTTTTTGGTTGTTCTTTTTTATTTTTTTTAAGAACGCACACGTAACGGCGATTTTTGGGACGATCACGTAACTGGGAATTTTTGAGCGCGCAGTTTTTTAAATTGAAAGAAATTATAACGTTTTCATCCATGGCTGTATGAACCTAATAGGTATTTTATGGTATGGTTACATTTAATCATAATTTCTGCTCTTTCATTCAGTAATTCATTTTTGTTTGGGAATAACATAATCGCTAACTTTTCTTCCTGGCACAGTTTACATATTTTGCCACCGTTGTAAGGCTTAGCTGTTTTCACTATCGTCCACGTTATGTTTGGGTCTTTTCCATATTTTAATTTCAATTTTCACACGTATATAGCCAATTTCGTACAATGTTTTAAGTTTTCTATTTTAAACGTAGACCTGTGGTTGAACCATCTGGTCTTAAAAGTGTCTCTGGTTGATCCCAAATATGTTTTATTTCAACATGTTTAAGTCATGAACTTTTGCTTTGTAAATGACTTCTTTTCTATTTCAAAGTCCATTGTCTGTTTAGTGATCATGGAATGTGGATGTACGGAAAGTGTATACAAGCTTTATATACAAGTGTATACAAGCTTTATATACAACTGTATACAAGCTTTATATACAAGTGTATACAAGCTTTATATACAAGTGTATACAAGCTTTATATACAACTGTATATACAAGCTTTAGTTTTTTTCAGTTCTATACTCAAAAGAATATCATCCAACTGAGTCAATGAAAATGCGCGCGAAGAAAAAGAAATTATACTGACTTAGCGATAACTAAATGGGTTTATGTCGGTTGTAGCGATATCTGTTTATCGCAAGCTAGGCTGATAAAGTTAAATTTGGGAACTGATGTGAACTGATATAAATTTGAATATAAATGTCAATAGAATGACTGGATTAGTATTTCTTTTTACGGGCAATGCAAGAACAAGTTTTCATAAAGAATTAAGCAATATATGTCAATCAACAATACTTTCCCCAACCACGTCGTCAGAATACAAATAAATTTAGCTTTAAAGTATTTTAGAAAGAAACAATACAACAAACAACCATCCTGATATAAACAACAAAAACAGAAGTAACATCATCATTAGTTTATTCTATTTAAAAAATTATGTTGACAACTGGTAATAATGTCAAGCTTTGCTTCCTCAGGGCTATTCTAAGAATTGATTTGTCAAACCTCGTATTGCAGTCAAGTTGATGTTCGTTGTGGCGGAGTGGATATCGGTTCGGAACGAGAAATCGGAGAGCCGAGTTCGAATTCCAGTTGAATGCATTGCATTCACTTACGCGCTGATCACTTTGGGAAAGGTATGAATCCGTTAATTCTTCCTCCAGCTCTGGGTTAAATTGGACTGGGTTTATAACCAATCTACCGCAGAAAATAATGGCAATCTATTGAGGAATAATCTTCTAGTCAGTCAATTTTCTTTCGAGACTGATCGTCAAAGAGTTATCACGTGTGGCACTTAACTGACTGAATATCTATATATTGCCTGTAAATTTGAGAAGAGATGATTATGATTAAATTCAGACTCTTGAACGCCTTTTTCGCGTTACAACAGTTCAGCGGATCAACTCTTTTTCCCTAAGTATGCAGTCCACATAAAAATAGGTAAATGCCTATCTATCTATCTATCTATCTATCTATCTATCTATCTATCTATTATATACGCACCTATGGACCAATCCTCATAAATACGATGATCACTATTGTAAGGGGTCATATTGCCGCCTAGCGATTACCTTCGCTCAGACGCAATTCTGACATTGTCGGACTCTCTGCCCGAAGGCAGAGAGTAAACCCAGCTGAAGCTCCTCCGGACGGTAGAGTCTTGTCTGGGGAATAATAGACAATTTTTACCCTAGCTGTTTGGCTCGGATTACCCGTATTAAAAATGCCTTATCCCACATTTTGTCTCAAGTGGGGAGGCAGTTAAATATTATATTGCCGCCTAGCTATTGACTTCGCTCGGAGGTAATTCTGACATTGTCGGAAACTTTCTTTTTAGGCGGAGAGTAACCCAGTCGAGACTCCGCCGTAGGTTAGAGCCTCGTCTAGGGAATATTAGACAATATTTACCCGAGCTATATGGCCCGGATCACTCACATTAAAAAGGTCTGTCACATTTTGTCTCAAGTGTGGAGGCAGCTAAATATGATATTGCCGCCCAGTGATTAAATTCGCTCAAACGCAATTCGAACATTTTTGAACTCTCTGCCTTCGGGAAGAGAATAACCCAACCGAAGCTCTGCTGAACGGAAGAGTCTTGTCTGGGGAATAATAGAGAATTTTTGCCCGAGCTATATGGCTCGGATTTCCCGCATTAAAAAAGCCTTGTGCCACATTGTATCAATTGGGGAAGCAGTTAAATACCCATATTGCCACCTAGCTATTTACATCGCTCAGACGCAATTCTGACATTGTCGGTTCCTCTGCTTTTGGGTGGATAGTAACCTGAATGAGGCTTCGACCAAAGTGTAGTGTCTCGTCTGGGGAAAAGTATGTATTCAATTTTTGACTGAGCTATATGGCTCGGATTACCCACATTAAAAAGGCCTTGTGCCATATTTTGTCACAAGTGGAGAGGCAGCTAAATACGTATATTGCTGTCTAGCAGTTCATCACTAGCAGTGGTTATCTATTTCACGCAGCTGGTGAGTATTGTATTTTGTTGATGTTTTAAAGATTGCTATTTCATTTTCCAATCACCGTTTTACTTATTTCTCGTTCAGTAACCGTTTTAGATTACAACTCTAAATTTAATGACCAGAGATTCGCAAATAATCTTTTATCCGATATAATTCGAACATATTAGTGATGGGGGAAAACTGGCTGGTAACATTCAGTGCCCTCGCTGATCGGGCACGGAACTCGCACCAGTCACGACGAATGGATGTCTCGTCAGGGCGGTCCCGTGTCTTGAGTGACTATTGGGCCTTAAACTCACCCCAGACCTCAAGTGGCTACTTCCCGGAAAAGTGTCCCGTCGAACTGCCATTTCTAACATTTACGGCTACGACATACCATGCGACTCGCATTGTAGCGAACCACCAACATTACCTTCGTATTCCATTAGAGAGAAATAAGTACCACTCGGGCAGCTTCTTCCTGCGAACCACTGCTCTCTGGAACCGATTCCAAAGCGGATGTTATCTCGATCGCTAGGGTAATATATTACAATGACACGGCAAAAATATGATTGACATCAAAGGCAGAAATCAGAGGAAATAGCCTACAAAAAATATGATTGACATCAAGGACAGAGAACAAAGGCAATGGCCGACAAAGATATGATCGTCATTAAATGCCGAAAACACAGGCAATAGCCGACAAAGATATGATTTAAATCAAAAGCAGAAAACACAAGGCGACAACAAAGGCTTGAAAGGCAATGGCTGACTAGGATATGATTGACGTCAATTAATGGACGGCTCGAAAAGGCAAAGATGCGTGAAAATATTTGGGGATATAAATTGGGTGGGGTCTGTTCCTATCTATCTATCTATCTATCTATCTATCTATCTATCAATCTATCTATCTATCTATCTATCTATCGTAGTCTTTTCATATCTATTTGTTTATCACAGCCTGTTCATATACATCGATCATACCTTGTTTTTTCTTTCTTTTTTCTTTCTTTCTTTCTTTCTTTCTTTCTTTCTTTCTTTCTACCTATCTATCTCTTTGTTTTTCGCAGTCTGTTCATATCTATCTATCTGTCTATCTACCTATCTTAGTCTTTTCATATCTATCTCAGTTTTTTCCTGTCTATCTATCTATCTATCTATCTATCTATCTATCTATCTATCTATCGTAGTCTTTTCATATCTATTTGTTTATCACAGCCTGTTCATATACATCGATCATACCTTGTTTTTTTTCTTTCTTTTTTCTTTCTTTCTTTCTTTCTTTCTACCTATCTATCTGTTTGTCTTTCGCAGTCTGTTCATATCTATCTATCTGTCTATCTACCTATCTTAGTCTTTTCATATCTATCTCAGTTTTTTCCTGTCTATTTATCTATCTATCTAGCTAGCTAGCTAGCTAGCTAGCTAGCTATTCTAATTTCATTTATCTCTCCATATCTGGCCAGCATGATAATTACCTTCATCACTTCGCCATCCTTAAAAATCCAAACCAACTCAATATAGCTTTCATTTTTGGCTAGCTTTTAACGTTCCCACAAATTCCCATTTTATTTTTTTTACTTTTATCATTATTATTAGATCGAGATTGAATTATTAATGTTCATTCAATAAATCGCCCCACATCTCACCCACCAAGCTTCATGATAATCGAGAACAAAACTGTCCACTAGAATGTTTCAATGTCAAACAGATACTCAATACTTCTTTCCTATTTTTTATGCCAATCCTGATAAAAAAAAAAAAATTAAAAAATAAAAGTGAAAGAAAAGAGATGGATAAAAAAAATAAAAATAGAATTAAAATAATTTTGGGGGCAAAAAGGTTTGATTTTGATCAATGGATGAGCGGGGCTGTCGCGTTACAGATTAACACCTTCAAACAAATTAGTTTCGTTCAGTTGGTCTGTTTCAATCATTTCCGATATTTTCCCTTTGTTTTCAAGAGCGCACGCGAAACGAGAGAAATTATTTGACTGTGCAAATATGACTCACATGACTTTCGCATATTGTTTGCCAGCGCCGCTGAATAAATTATGCTGCAGCGTCTCGTCCATTTGTGTTTAATCAATCGAAACGTTTTGAAAGAGACGCCATTTTGGTGGCTATTTTTTTCCTTCGTTCAATTTTTTTACATTTTCTGATCACTCTCTTTTTCTTTCTTTCTTACTTTCTCTCTCTCTCTCTCTCTCTCTCTCTCTCTCTCTCTCTCTGTACCACTCTATATATCTCTCTCTTTACCGCTCTATATATCTCTATTGCCATGAATAGATGATGTTCATGACAATAACGACTGCTCTCTTTATAAATTTAATTATATTTCGAGGGAGATATTCATATTCAATGCAAACTTTTACTTGAAAACTCTGGTGTTTCTATGTTAAAAATTTGTCTAACATTTCTCTGCCATATTTCCAGGACCAGCGTTGACATTTTGCTGTTCTGAATGTCGTGGTTAGTTTTATGGGTGTTATCAAGGTTAATTTCTTGTTGTACTTTCTTCATTATTTCCATGAATTTCATCATTTTATTAAATTATTCATTATTTTGAACTTCCTTCCGCAAACATTTTTCTTCTTCATTAATTTCTTCTTCAATTACTACTGATTTTTCTTTGTCTTTTTTCTTCCATATTTTTTCTTTATTTTTAGTCTTTCTTTTTTCTTCTATTTGGACACGTCGATGTTATGTGATGGTTAGCAAAATTGACTCGCTAGAATTATGGAAATTGAGTAGTGAGTTCAGTTCTCACTGGGTGGCCCACACTTTCGGCCCTGTGCCACACCTAAGCTGCACTTAGATAGTTACCGCTTTTTGGTGTTCATTACTCGCAGATTCATTCTCAATTATTTATTTTATTCATTTTTTCTTTTTCAGCTTATATTTTATCTCATTTATTCATCTTCATTTTTCTCCTTTCTTCTCCTCCTCCTCTTCTTCTTTTATTCTATTCTTCTTCTTCTTTTTCTAGTACGATCGCCGAAGTTAAGCAACGTCGAGTCTGGTTAAAATAAAGATATGAATCCACTATTTTCCTTCTCACCACAACAGTTATGAGTTCTTCTGTCTTTTATAAAAATATTTTCATAACAACTTCTCTGACGAGCTTTTTCCCTTGGTGCCCCGACTACATGAATGTACGCGTGATACTAGATTGGCACTAAAGTCCCACATTTTACTATTGAAATAGTTAAATGTAAAAGTCAGTTATACTCTAACAGAAGAACTCCCTTCCGTTTATTTGCTTTCCTTATAGCTATAATCTTTAAAAAAAATTAAATCCGATGTCAGTCGTTATCTTTTATTTTCTTGAATACCGTTCTTCTTTTGTGCTTTCCCCAACTCTCTCTATACTCAACTTTTTCTCTCACTTTCACTCTCTGTAACTACCTGCGTACTAGTGGCATTGCCGCCTTACCTGGGGTGAAATTATTTTTTTTAAATCTTGTCAGTAAAAAAAAATCTTACATTCTAAAATATTTTCTGTCTTAAAATAACCTGCAAATAGTTTATAAGTCAGAAAAAAAATCAAATCAATCAATTCACCACAGTTAAGTCTGATCAGCGCCTACATGGGTGACTCCTTGGGAATACCAGGCGGCGTAAGCTTGGATGTGTGTGTAGTGCACTGGATAACGACTCAAAATTAGAAAACGGAAAATCGATTTCCAGTTCCAGTCGGGTTCTTTATACTTACTTACGCACTAATAACCTTGGAAAAAGTATAAATCCACCATATTCCTTCCCAAGTTCACCATTTCTAAGCTAATTATATTAACTTGTATCAGTAAATCATGGTTATCTTCAAAGAATTTTTACAATGTAAAAATATTTTCTAGCTTTAAATAACGTGCAAAAGGTTGATAAGTAAGGCAAAAAACAAATCAACCAATCAATCATTTCTTCTAAATGTATTTAAGTCTTAAGCAGATTTTAGCTTTGATACTGACCTACAAGTATATGGCACCCAGTGAAGACTAAACCTCTCACTTCGTAGGTACAATCTTTGATATTAAATGACTATATATCTACCTTTATCCTGATTTCATAGATGCCTAAACTTGTCCTTACTGATAATAATAAGTGCAATTCACTGATGTGCAGGCAGATGTTTGCAGGTGTTGTTTTATTTATAGAAAATAGTTTGTGCATCCAGGGGAAAAATAGTTTAAAATTGGTATTTTATATTTTTGCTTTGTTGCGTTTCTCTGGTGCTTTTAATTTAAGATAGGTGCGCGTTGCCTTCTGGTTAGAACGTTAGCATTCCGACTATGTGTCTAGAGTCTCATCATGGTCTATTTGTCAAAGTGGTGATCCCAGAATGCAGAACTGTTGGGAAGTGTATGAAAATCATCTCAAAGGTTGACCCAAGCATGGTTAGGAAAATTTGGTAGATGAAACTATTTGCAAACCATCGAAGATTCTGCGCGCATGCAGTCAAATGTCATCGTGAGCGAGGATTTGAGTGGACTGGACTTATTCAAGTACTGATTACACTAGTTTATGATCTTTTCCTGGAAAACAAACATTGAAGAAGTATAAATATGCCAACAGGCGTCTGCAACAGGGATTAAGTTTTTATCCTACTCGGAAGTCATTATTTATTTAAGAAATGTAAACGAGGAAAAATGTGCAAGAAAGATATGCTCTACAATGATTTTGTTAATCTCTTCTCACCTGCGCGGTTCTGCTTGACCTCTTCCTGCGTGATTCTTTCCTCGCTATCAACCATCGAATGCCCTGTTCAACCTGGTTTTTCTCTCTTGACAGTCGGCTGACCAGTTATGTTTGGTTGTTCCCTTTGGCTCAGTCGTAAACCTTCCCGTACTGCTTGCTTTTTCTTATTCTGTCGAGAGACAGTTATCCAATTCTGTTTGCTTCTTTTTTTTTTCTGACCTTAATCAGAGGAGCCGTTTTCCTGGTTTATGTCAACATCCTCTTGCGCCAGGTTCTTCTCTCTCTGTCGAGTATACTGCTTAGTTCTGCCTAATTCTGCCCTCTCTGTCAACAGTGAACTGCTTAGTTCAAGCCTGGTTATTTCCTCTGTAGGTACCTCCACTAAATCGCGAAAAAACTGCATAGTTACTTTTAAACTGAATTTTTAAAAATAAAAAAAATTCCTGAAACTTTTATTTTATTTTTAATTTAAAGCTAAATGATTAAATTTACTTTTTCCAGTGAGTAAAATACTTTCTGATTTAATCCAAACAAAAATTATATTGATTCGAATTGGAATATAAAAGTTTGAGATTTTTTCAATTTTTGAATTTTGTCGCCATTTTTGAGCGATCGACACATTTGTAAACAGAAGTTAATTTTCGGTTTAAAAAATCTTGCAAAATAAAATATTACAATATGACACATTATTTTTAGAAAGTTAGCAAATTTTAAGTTAAATTAATTTCATTTACACAAGTATTACTTATTCATAGCGTGAAATTTAGAATAAAACTATTTATTAATCACAGATTTGAACTTTTTTACCTGTTCGCACCATAAATGAAGAACTTTTGACAGGTACTTCATTAGAGATAAAAAGTTTATGGCGTTTATAAGAAACAAAATTGTACAAATTCTTTTTTCAGGTAAGGGAGGCATATAGAAATCACAATACAAAAAAATCATCAAATGCACAAAAAATGTTTAAATTACTTTAAAAATAAGGGGGCCGAACAAACTTTATTAAACTTTTCAATTTTCGATAGGCGATATAATCATCAATTCTTAATTAAAAAATCTAACCACAACAGTTCTTTAAAGATTTTAAAAATATTTGTAAAACTTTATAAGAAAATGAAAACAATTCTTTTAAAATTTCATTAGTTATCGAATTTTGTTTCTTTAGACTATAATTTTTATTATTTATTCAAGCAATTAAATGCTTATCAGATTAAATAATATCAGAGTTTTATTGTACTTTTTATTTTACTCTTCGAAGCAGATTATTAGATACCGGGGCAAAATTTAAAATAAAAAAATATATGATTTATATTCCCGAATGAGTCCTGCGATAACTAACAAAATTATAGACCGCAACACTTTGAAATGTACTAAAATTTCATGGATTTACCTAGAGGGGGAGTAACAAAGGTAAAAATATATTTTTACCAAAATTTAAAAAAAAAATAATAATTTCAAAAATATTTTCATTTATTTGTGAATGAGAACTGAAAGTTTCATTAAAATCCGACTATTATTTGATTTTTGCGAGAATTTCCAAATTAATGTGTTTGTCAACAAAAAGAAGTGGGGGATGTAATCATTACGTTTTTCATTGTAAACAGTCGTAACGTTTTGGTTACCCGCTAATTGAAATCAAAACAAGATTTTATGTCAAAATTTAGCACATGTTAGAAGAGATTAAAATTGGTCGAAATGGCCATCCGATTTAAGAAAATTTAAATTTTTATAGAAATATATGTGTGTGTGGTGTGTATGCGTGTATATGAGCTTATGTTTGCATGCTCATACATTCGTACATAACTACACGTATGCATGCCTTTATATAACTATACATATTCTTGTCTGTTTCTCTCTATATATATTTATTTATTTATTTATTATTAATTATGCTTTAGAACATGTACAAACTACAAACTCTTACAAAAGTGTACATTTTGTTTCGACATTGAAAGAACAATATCTCATCAGTTAATAATGATTATCATCATGACCTTGTTTTGTATTGGTTATTTGAAACAAACTCTCTGAATTCCAGTCTCTTACTTGACTGGATATGGTAACAGTTGTGTTGTTATTTTAATTTCTATATATAATGATTCCTAACAGAAAAATATTTCACTGCCTGACAAGGTGCTAAGCTGGCACCGAAACACAACAGATCTCGTGTTGCAGAAAGATGTTTTTATTATAAAAACTCATAATAAAATATTACCACACACACACACACACACACACACACACACACACACACACACACACACACACACACACACGTATTCCTATTTGTAGGTATGTAAGTAAAATTTGGATCCCTGCCAGCCAGAGACCGGAACATCGCATTTAGATAAGATTTGTACGAACAATTCACTTCCTGTCATATGTTCTGAATACAGAAAAAATTGAAAACATTATGTCTGTTCCTATCTCATTCTTCTAATTCTTAATATTCGAATATACTTACTTACACATCTCGCTCTGTCTCTCCTGTCATTTTCTCTACTTCTCATTCTCCCAATTACTAACACCGATGATCCAAATTCCCTTTCTCTTTTTTAACCTACCATTTTCCTAACTCACTCTCTCTCTCTCTCTCTCTCTCTCTCTCTTCATATATCTTTTGAAATCGGTATTGAGGAGGTACTATTTCAGATTGTCTATCCTAACAAAAACACACACGCATTAGAAATATACAAATACAGCAGTATTAATATTTTCTGTTGCTTATTCGAATTGACGGATGACAGCAGAGAATGCACTGAATATGATAATTTTCTAAGTGCAGCTTAGATGTGGTACAAGTATGGGACACCCAGTAAGGATCGAACTCACTACTCAATTGTAATGATTCTAGCGAGATAAGCTGGCTATTACACCACCACGAGGTGCCCAGAATGTAATGAATATGAACTGCAGAAGATACTGCAAGATTAGATTGATTGGTTTATTTGATTTATTTTGTTTTACTGCATATCAATCTCAAAGGGTTATTTAATGCCAACAAGATTTTATAGATTGGTTCATATAAACAGAATATGTGTTTTCTTTTTTTATATAAAAAATCAGTTGTAGCTCAGTTTCATCGACATATTTTTGTAAAAATATTGTCGAAAGTCAAATGTATTGCTGGTAATTTATTTTTCAAAAATATATTGCTGGTATTTTTACTATAAAAATCTATTTTTATACTTTCGTAGTTTGTACCTTAGTTTGGGGTCAACTATTTGCTAACAGGTGCTACCACCCAGAGTGAACCTGGAAACGACAACAATTATAAGGGGGTTCCACTTCCCTCAAAACTTCCCGGTCAGAGACCCTTCTGCCCGATGTAGTTTATCGTCAAGCCCAGGACGTGCAAGATCTAACTTGCTCTAATTAATGCACTAAGAACGTTCCAGAAAGAAATGTCTAGGTTTAGTACTAAATACTTTTACGCATACACACGTAGTTTAGACAACAAAGAATACTATTTTTCAAGTTAGCAAGACGGATTGTGCTGAATTCGATCTTTACCGAGTGACACACGCTTTCTGCCAGACGTAGCCAATTTTAATAATGATCTATATCAATACACCACACGTCCAACTAGAAACTTCATACACACACATGCATGCACACGTGCGCATTTACTCCCCCTTGCGCCCTTGCCATATTCAAAAAACATCGACACTTCGAGACAGTGACAAAAACACCCACTAGACTTCTTACAGTAACGCCACAAGAATTCTACTTGGCCAATGAAAACAAACAACAACAAAATCTAAATAGATTGTGTAATATGACAAATTTATAAACGTTTTCCTATTTGTTCCTTATTTAATCATAACATTACCAAAAGAATAAGCTCTGGTATCTGGTTGCTACAAAAATAATGGCCGATTTTGGAAACATAATTTTATTCTTGAAAAATTAACTGTAGAAATGCTGAAATTAGTCAAAATATGAGCTTTGAGCATCTATGCCCTTCTGCCGTTGATCCATGAGCTTATTTATTCCTTATTGACAAAGGTCATTAGCTGTGATACAATGAAATCATTGAAAGCTGATTCCAAATCTGGTTTAGACCTAAAAGTTTTACCGTTTAAAAATGCACTTAAGTGCTTAAAAATGATAATAAGAAAGCTGTAGTGGATAACACGATTTGCAGACTAATAGTCAGTCAATCAGTGAGTCAGGTAAGTGCCATACGTGATACACGCATGGACGATCATTTCTCGAAAGAGACATGGCTGACTGGGCAGAAGATTATGCCGCAGTAGGTTGGTATTACTTTCTGCAGTAGACTCGTTGCCAGCCAAGGCTATAGAACCTAAGCTGTCCTGTTATTTAACCCATAACTGTAAGGAACAGACGGATTAATACCTTTCCCAATGGTATTTGCGTGTAAGCAGACCACAAGACAGTCACTATAATCTTTTGCTGAAGCAACTTTGGCTTCAAGAAATGTTTTGTGGGCTCATTATAATCAAGCCATTGATCTGATCGTTTACGGTTATCATAAAGGATTCCCTTTTCTTCACAAGTGACTATTCGATCAGGAAAGGGATCATTGGTATTGATTAGAAAGAGCATCGAAGACACTTCAAAAGCCCAAGTTTTTCATTTTCATGAGATCATGAGGAATCCATTTATCGAATTTTTCAACTTGCTAATACTCTGCAAATAACTTGAGACTGTTGATGACACCAAACGTCTGAGACATTTCTCAGACACTTTGATGTGGGTTTTGCTCAACAACTGCTTGCAATTGTTCGTTGTCAAGACTCAATGACCGCCCTCTACCTTCTTCATCTTCAAGGCTTTCATCACCAGTACGGAATTTCTGCAGCCATCTTCGTATTATCCAGTCACTTGTAGACCCATCTCCTCCTGCTCTGTTGATACTGGCAGAAGGGTGGGAGGTACAGTGCCTAAGTTTGAACCCATGAAAGAAAAGTAAACGAAGATCATGTTTTGTCATGTTCATAATTAAAGGCTTCTATGCTTCAAGATTATTTCTGTCTAAAAATTAGTGAAACATTATTAAAGAGCACGCCTTAATTAACATGTATAGAACAATTCACTTAATATATACCGTAAATACTATTTTAAAATGACTTTTCAAAATACAACACTTCGAGCGGCCATTATTTTTGTAACAACTTAATATGAAGTCGGGTAAAGTAACAGGTAGGTAGTTGTTAAAAGCTAGTCATCCGAGGTCAAAGCTATCGATGCAGGTGTACCCGAAGATTCAACCTTCGTCCTATTTTCCATAAAAGATATGCCTAAGAGCATACTAAAATCAATCGGGAATATTTATGCCGATGATACATCGGTATATAATAGTGAAGCTTCAAAACCCTTGATGAGCAGGGCTTGGTAGTTGATCTTTCCTCTGATCTAGCTCTAACAGTGTTATGATGTCCTATCTATAGGAAAGGACTCTTCATCCGTCAATTTAATACTAACCTGCGTGACTTCCAGGGAACAGTCAAGAGGCAGTCGTGTGACAGTCTAGAGGTAGTCGTAAGAATCCTGAGACAGTCTAGAGATAGTCGAGACGCCGCGTAACTATAACGTTCGGACTTTTTCTTTTTTTTTTGCTGATTACTAACACTTATCATTGTATATATGTTCTGTTATTCTAATACACTTGTTAAACGTGTCTTCTTGTTTCCGTGTCTTTCTTCCTGGCCCAAACAGGCCACAGCAACTTGGCGACGAAGATTCGCAACAACAAACTGCTCCGAGGAGTAAAAGCTTATTGATTACAAAACGAAAACGAAACTAGTTACATTCCATCATCGCTGATCGGACCAGTCATGATGAATGGATGTGTCTTCCCGGAGGTCCAGTGTCTAAAGCGACTATTGGGCTTTAAACTCACTCCAGACCCCGAGAGAAACACGATTCATTGCTAAAGAAAAAACAATTTTATCGGTTCCCGTATTGCTCCAGTACCTGACTTCTCGTACTATCCTCGACATTTACAAGAGACTGATCAAATAGAGTGCTGCTTTTCTATTTGGACAGGAGCTACCCAGTCTCGATAGAGCCCAAAAGCGTCTCTGTATCCTTGTGCGTGACAAATTATTTTCCACCCTGCAACCTCTCTCTCCCAAACGAGATGTTTCAAGCCTCTTACTGCTCTATCGCTATTTTCATAGCGAGTGTTCAGATGAAATAAACTCTTTAGTTCCACCAGTCCTAACCCTCATGGCTATGACCAGTTATGTTATTTAACTTGTAGTAAACTACTAGTGAGATGTAAGCGAATCATTAGTGAGATGTAAGTCCTAAGCGAGCAAGTTCTTCCTACAAACCACTGCCTTGTGAAACTGACTACCAAATGGATACTTCCACTATTACTACAACCTTAACTGTTTCAATTCTACGGTTAACCGTTACCTTCCACACATAAGATGTAATCACCCAGCTTAAATGTAACCACCCAGCTTAAATGGCCCCGGGACTTGTACAGGGTGAACATCAATGTAAAAAAATATTTTCTCTCTCGTTTCTCTTCTCTCTTCTTTCTGTTTATCTCTACTTTCTCTCTGACAACTGACAAAAGCAAATGAAAATATTTCGAATATTAAAGTGGAAATTAAAAAACACAAGTATGTTCTGCAAAATGTAATGTTTACGACAGAATTAATAATTATCGAACGTCATGTCAACCACCTCAATATCACTAACCCCCACCCAAAAAAAAAAAAAATTACAATCTTTATAAAGTAAAAGTACTACTACCTAATGGTTAATGTAACTTCGTAAATTCCTCCGATCAAAACCTTACTGGTAATCAAACAGAATTCACGAATATCAGGCCGAACTGCCACTTCAGGCTCGATATGAACCCATTTAAAAGAAAACTGAAATTGAAGTACTCTGCTAATCTAACCAACAGCTAATAACAGAAAATTTAATTCCTGAATACGAAAATCTGAGAGATCTTCTAAAAGCCAAAGGTTTAAACAACCGTTCTCCACACAACTAACACAATAATATGCTCACAAACAAACTGAAATTAGCTGCAAAAGACTTACGCAACAGCAACAATATCATCATCACACGGACTGACAAAACCAATACTAAGTAGTTCTCAACCGACTAGATTACAAAAAATTACAAACCATCTTAGATAACACAACAAAATTTAATAAATTAAAAAAAATCCCACAGATTCATTTTAAAAGTACGTAAACAATTTAATCACAGCAAAACAACACTGACGTTAGGAGTTTAAAAATGAGGGAAATTGTCAACGATTACCAACCGGGATATTATTATGGTAATATAAAAACCTATAAACCAAGATATATTTTCCAACTCATCATACAATAAATACCTACACCAGTATACCAAATATCTAAAATCTTAAATTACTACATACACACCTAACAATTACAGCAGCACATCAACAAACGAATTCCTCCATATATTAATGCAACTAATCTGAAAGGTAATATTCTAGCTTCACCGGATGGAGAAAACCTTTTTACTACTTCACTTGAAAAAACATTAATTATAATTAAGGACTGTGTCTACAAACACCCATCAATCCCTCGTCCAAAAATCCCACCAGCATTTCTGCAGAAACTAATCACCGCGTGTACCACAAAAAAAACAAAAACATTTTTAACCATAATGGTAACATCTACACCCAAACAAACGGTGTCAGTATGGAGAACCAATCAGGTCATATTTTCTTTAATTTTTATATGTCCTACATCGAACTGGTTAGAACAACCGATAAACCGGAGATTTATATAAGGTATGTTGATGACATTTTTGTTTTGATAAAAAATAGAGACCAAATTGTAAATCTGAAATTAAATTTTGAAAATAACTCATCACTAAAATGTATCTATGAATACATAGACAATAACAAAATCTTATTTCTTATGTTAATATAGAGCTAAAATCCAACGAAATTAACATTTCAGGTGCTAGGAATTTCGAACCGAACACTTTCTTACAATCACTGGGGTATATGATCTCCATTCCTGTGGAAAGAAATATAAAGAAGCAACCTGCCGCACCTTTAAGGTAAGGCTACAAGAACATCGTAAAGCCATAATATGAGGGGAGATAGAAAAACTAAGCGTAGCTGATCACATATGGAGGGAGAAAGATCACCGACCCACTATGGGATGAAGTTGAAATAATAGATAGAGAACGCAACTGGAAACTACGTAAACTTAAGGAATCAGCACATATGCTAGGCTACAAAAATATCCTAAGCCGACCAAGCATAGAGATGAATATAATATGGGAACCAGTAATTATAATATGAGCTCTGGTAAAAATAACCACTAGAGAAAAACCATTAACGTCAAAAAATTGCAATAAGAACTAGTAAAAAAAATGGTTTATAAGTCCCCAAAATTCAGCTGTTCTTGTCCTTAAGGACACATTGCCCAGTGGATACAGACGTTGGTATGACTTGACCCAAAGAGTTTTGAGTTCAATACCTGTGAGTTAACAAGTAACTTACAGAAGTTACTAAAGTCATAATTTAGAAGAATGGTTCTCCATCGTTGCAATCTGTTAGAGGAAGATAACTCATGACTACCAGAAGAGGCACTACGCAAGGAATGGAGCTGATATACCCCAGTGATTGTAATAAAGGGTTCGGTTCGAAATTCCTAGGCCGAAATGTCGTACAAATAATGTAAATATGCATGATTTAAGAGCGCCATTAAGCAAATTATTAGAAAAAAATTTAAAAAATGGTGTTAGACAAGGGAATGTGACGAAGCATTTAAGAAAATTAAAAAGTGCTTATTGTCGGATTTTGCTTTAGTGCACTTTGATCCAAATAAAAAATTAATTTTAGCATCGGATGCGAGAGAATATGGCATAAGATTGTCTTTCAATACTAATCCCGAAAAACCCGGAGTTATTGGAGGAAACAGTGATAGCAGCGTTAAAGGAGGAGAAAGAACTTGCGGATGTACTGGTGAACACCGTTAGTGAATTACCGGTAACACTGGAGGAAATTAACAAAATGGCGAAAACGGATGATTACATTTCAAAGATGATTAAACAGGTGAAAGCTGATTAAACAGGAGAAAAACAAAGGATATAAAGTATCACCATTTTCAATTTGCAATGAAACACTACTGTATGCTCAAAGAGTGGTAATTCCACGTGTTCTACGTAAGAGGATATTAAAAGAATTTCATTTGCGTCATCCGGGTATATCCAGAATTAAATCATTAATGAGGAGCTATATATACTGGCCTAGGATAGACCAGGACATTGAAGATTTAGTGAAGCATTGTAAAGGCTGTCAGTTAGCAGCAAAATCACCACCTATAAAATCTCAGCCATGGACAAAAACAGATGTGCCGTGGTCACGGATACATGTTGACTATGCAGGACCATTAAAGGGAGACTATTACCTAATTATTGTTGATAGTTATTCTAAATGGCCTGAAGTGTATAGATTTAAACAGCCGACAGTAGCAAACACAATAAAGGCGTTAAACGAAGTATTTAGCCGTCTGGGGGTACCAAACACAATTGTGAGTGACAACGGAACTATGTTTACGGGAGCTGAATTTAAGCATTATCGTGATTCGTTAGCAATCGAACACATAACCACGCTTACGTATAATCCGAGATCGAATGGTCAGGCAGAAAGGTTTGTCGATACGTTTACAAGAGCCATGAGAAAAGCTAATAGGATCGACACCGAAGACAAGAATATCCAAACATTTCTGATGGTTTACGCCGAATCACAACATTAATGGAAATTTGTCGCCTGCTGAGGTCATGTACGCTAGAAAGATTCGATCAGTATTTGATAGGTTGTTACCAAAGAAAAAGAAGAGTTTTATAAAACTAAACTCTGATATTAAATCTTTCAAAGAAGAAGACAAGGTCTTCTTTAAGAACTATCAAACTGGAAAGTGCTTTTGGGAAGACAGTTTGGTAATTAGAAGAATCGGGAGAGTCATTAATAATAATTAAAGAAGAGAGTTTTGTCTGTAAAAGACACATAAACTAATTGAGACACCGATACATCCAAACCGTTGCAAATGACCAAGAGTTGCCAATGGAGGTAATATATGACACATTCCAGATTAAACTACCCACCAACAATGGAGTGTCTATGGAGGTAACACCTACACAAAAAACTACTGATTCTCCTAAATGTAAAAACACAGGGACGGACAGGAGAAGAAATAACAGAAAAAGGAAAAGTACTAAACGGCTATGTCCAGATCCTAGGAGAAAAAATATTAAGAGCAAAATTCTAGGAAGAATTTAGCTCGGGGGAAGGTGTTATAGTGGAACATCCTGCCATCCCCAAGAATAGAATGCTCTACTTTATAAAAGACGCTAACGAGCGGTACGAAGGGAAAAGTCTTAGGCATTCGCCGGACTGCTCTATGACACTGTCAGTACTCTGCCTTCGGGTAGAGGGCGCTCTCTGCTTCCGAGTAGAGAGCACAAACCCAGTCGTGGTTCTGCCGAAGAGTAGAACCACGACTGGGGAAAAATAGACAGACATTTTTTGGCCCGGCTATATGGCCGGGAATACCCACTATAAAATGACCATGTGTCACATCTAGCCTTGCGTGGGAAGTCTAGTAAATACAAAAAATCTTAGGCGAAGGCATTCACTATTCGATAGTCGATTCCACTCCAACCCGTGGCTTGTCTATATGTGCATTATTGTTAATTGTACCTTAGTACAATAAATCTGTATTTCTTATTCCTGGTGTGGAGTTCCATTCTTCAACTGATCATTTTATACTGTATTCCTTTTCGGGGTATATCAGTCAGCAATGTAATTTTTTCTCGTGAATAAATCTATGGACCTTTTAAAGAGCAAAGATAATCCCTAAAGTTTCCTTTTTTTATCACTGAGTAGTTTTTTGCGCTGGTAGTAGCATCCTGGATGCACGTGCAATCGGTTTAACAGAGCCGTCTTCGAATTCATGTATAATACAAGCTCCGATAGCATATGCACTCACCTCACCTGCTAAGATCAATTATTTTTAAGATGTACTGCGCCAAAAATAAATGTGAAATTAATATACTTTTTATATTTTAAATACTTCCTGGCACTCCGACATCCTGAACTATTTTGCGTCTTTCTTCAAAAGTTTATTTTGAGGCGCTCTCAAACAATGTATGTTTATCACAAAAACATTGTAATATCTAACTGATTCCAGGAAACTTTGTAGGGCGCTGATATTTTCCAGAGCAGGCACATCCTTAATAGCACTCGGTTCCTGGCATTCTTGTCTATAATCTGTCCGAAGTATTTAATCTTGTCCAAAAATAATTAACACTTTTCGTCTTTTAGCTTGAATTCATATTCCTGAATTCTCTTAAACATTTCCAAAACTGTTTTTATGTTCTTCCATGTCTTCGCTTCTCAGTAAAATATCATCAAGGTAAGCGACTGCGAAGTTGAGACTACTTAACATCGTGTCCATGACTTGCTGGGAGATAGCTGGAGCGACTTTAATGCCAAACGGCAAACGAATGAATGTATATAATACTCTGTGTGTATTTATGGTCAAAAATTTTGCACGTTGTCATTGATTTGAATTTGAACATATGGATCGCTAAGATCTTTTTGGGAAAAAATCTTAGCTGCGCAAAAAACTATTCCGGCTCTAGATGTGGGTAGTGATGATCTTTGAGAGCATTGTGGAAAAATCTACGCAGATGCGTATCTCCTTCGACCTTTTTTAATATATACTGTTGGCGAAGTCCAGTCGCTCTGCTCGACTTTGGACAAAAAACGATTTTTTCAAGTCTATCAAGCTCGTCGTTTATTTGTTTGATCGACACAAAGGGTACATTACTTTTCTTTTTGGAAACTGGTTGTACATATTCATTCAGCTCTAATTTAACTTTTAACTTGTTACACCTGCCACCTGAAAATATCTCTGGTAATTTGTTTTTTAATTCTTTTTAGAGATTCTTTTTCATTGGTAGAACTCACTTTTTGGCAGAATGAACTGATTAGGCAGTCCCATAATTTGAATTTTTCTATTCAATCTGTACCCAAAAAAATTATTCGATTTTTTCATTACGAATATTTGTAATTTTAAGTTTTTTTATTTACGTCACATTAGCACTAGATTGGCCTACGGATTCAATTTTCTCACCTGTGACAGAACGAGACGCTTTTTTTTTGTTTGTTTGTTTTTTTTGTTTTTTTAACTATTAATGTTGGTTTTCCTATTTTCCTCCAAGTATAAGTATTTATTATGCTTAAATCATAACCACTGTCCAGTTGTGGTTTGACATTTGTATACAGGATTTTCACCAGTACAAATTTTCTTGTATTCTGACTTGAAGAATCATTAGCGTTAGTCACTCTAACGAAATTCTTAACTTTGTTATTAATTTTCATCTTTCAGTGAGATTTTAGCGTCCTTTTTTACCACAACGAAAGCGTATCTTGTTTTTAAATAGATAAACATTATAGAAATGTATTCTTCTAAGGGGTTAGGCGTAATATTTTTTTCTCTGGTTTTATTTTTATGGCGCGCCTTTTTGTAGTGCAAAACAGCGCTTATTTCAGTATTCCTAGTGTCCTGTCGAACTTTTATATATATATCTCTGACAATCTTCTGCCAGGTTTTGTAGAATAAAGTTGGATTTGTTTTCGATTTCCTGATCTCCATGTCTTTAGCTGGCACTAAACCTTGCGAAAATATTAAACATTTGAAATTGTCAGTGCTTAGTTCTCTCAATTTAAATTCCTCACACTGGTTACTCACATAGTGAATCATTCTTGTCATTTATCCGTAAATTCATACACTTCCATCTCTTATAGAATAATGATGATTTCGGGCTGAAGTAACGTAACAGTTTCATTAAATATTAAGTCGTTTGACTTCGTTGTTAGAATATAATCCATGAACTTCGTATGCTCGACATTGCCTAATTTTTGTAAAAATAATCTAACCTTTTTTTATCCAACCAATTTACGCACTCTCTTGTAAATGACTTCATATCTGCGGAAATACGATGCAAAAGTTACGTTTTCATCAGGCCTGTAGTTAAAATCTTTTATCGCTTTCCCGATAACTTCACGAGAAAAAAAAACAAAAACAAATCGTCATTAATGTTGCTTGTAAACATTTTTCAATCTTTCGAAGAAAATTCCTTGAAATTTTTAGCCTTTGTTCAAGGTGTTGTATTTGCTGTCGCTATAAAAAAAAATTTCCAGCAACTCTTTCTTAAATTTCTCCATATTGTATTTGTACAAGCATATATATTCACATATTTTTTCACAACTGTCAATCAAAAACACTTTAAATTTCCAGCAAATTACTCCCATGTTAAACTTTTATCCCGAAAACTCTTCCCGGTGTTACATATTTTTTTGTTTACAAATTGAAATTTTCAGTTCCACGTACGTTTTCGTTACGTCTTAGTCAGAATAATATCATGTTTGTTTCTTTTGACTATTGTGTTTCGCACAACTGGTTGATATCACGTAATCCTCGAAAATCCTTCTAACCAAAAAATGCTTTATATTTTTTGTACTTTTTTGATCTTCCTGTAACAATATTCCTTGGTGAATTTTTACGTGAAAACATTTGTACACAAACTTTGACTTAGTAACTTTTTTTCTGTACGTTTTTGCCTAAAGTATGTTCGTGAAACATTATATCCGCGAACGTTTATTTGAGTTCGCCCCAAAATCTTTGTGACAAAAATGTTGTGTTGGCGATTTTTTTTAAGGTCATCCAAGATTTTTGACACCAGAAATTTTGTCACCAAAATCTTCATCACCAAAATGTTGTTTTGGTAAGCGCAACAATCTTCGTGAATACATTGTTGTATTTGACCATCTTTGATGCCAAAATGTATTTTATCAACGGCACAATCTTTGACTCTAATATGTTGTATTCTGGTTCACGGCACAATCTTCATTACACAAAATATAATTTTTTGGTCAACAGTACAATCTTCTTTGCCAATGTTGTAACCATAAAAAGTTACTGCGTGATTAATCACCAAACCAGAGGTTGGGAATAATAGTATATCAACAAATACAAGAGTCGCACGCTGCGTGAAGTAGATAACCATTGCTAGTGACTGCTAGTCAGTATAATCACTCTCTTTTTTTATCTGACTTCCCACATAGGCGGAATGCGACACAAGGCCATTTTGAAAGTGCTGTCTCCGAGCCGTTAAGCTCAGCCCAAAATATCCTGCACAAGGCCAGGCCAGGGCTACTGTCGATTTTTCCCAGACAATGCTTTACCCTTCGGCGGGGGTCGTCTATGTTTCTTTTGCCCGTAGGTAGTGAGAAAGACAGAGAGCGATAACTTCTGGTTAGTATAATCACACTTTTACTCTCGTATAATAGTGTCCACGTACTGAAGAGAATAGGAAGATTCTATTCCTATATACAGGTAGGTATACACCAGATAGATAGATAGATAGATAGATAGATAGATAGATAGATAGATAGATAGATAGATAGATAAGAAAATACGACTTTAGCTACATTCAATAATGAAATAGATACAAACTAAATGGAACGGAATAAGATCGATAAGAACCGAGTGTGATAGATAGATAGGTTGGATGGCATAAGTAGTGTCCCAATTGTACAGAATCGAACCTTATATTCTCCAATACCTACACTTTCTTAATTGTCCAATTAATGTCACAGCTTTATGCCATAAATTTCCCGCCTTTCATAGTCGGCGTCTTAAAGATGACCTAGTCGTCATCTTCTGGTCGATTCGCATTACAATCTCAACGGCCTTACTAATCAGTGACAATAAAGCGTATTAGACCGCTACGCTACAAAGATACAATAACTTAATTGGCGCCAATGACCCGAGTAGCTTTCGAACTTCGGGTGATTGGCTTTTCAATCAGGGAATCCAATTGATTATCATGGTTCTTAGCCAGAAAGAGAAAACAGACAGTATTAGTTATATTCAGTCACTAATATATCTGGCTGAAAGAAAGATATATCCTATTATCTCGAAATGTCCAGATCATTTCCAATTTTAGAAGTTATAAGGTTAAAGTAGGGATGCACCGATTAATCGGTGGTTATATCAACATTTGCCGATTAATCAGTCATAAGCTTTTCAAACATAGATTTTCATAGTTATCGTTATTTACACTGCTTACATTCGGACAATTGTCCTCATTTTTGTTGTTTTTTTTTTTATGAAAACGTTTCGGTTGTTATGCTCTCCGTCATTCGTCAAGTGCAAATCGATCCGGGTAACATAAAGGGAATTCCAAACTGCACCCTTAATCATCGATGAAAGTAAACTATTTTCGTATCACTGTCCAGGACTAGGGATGGTTTTTACTTTTAGTACTGCTCAGTTATTGATCGTCATGTTACTACTTAGTCCAGGTAAACACTACTAAGAAAAGGAATTGAACGCACAATCTGTAGAAACAATTACCTAGTGGATTAAAGCGCCGATTCGTGGATATGGTTACACAGTAATTGTGAATTCAATTCCTTTTGATGAAGTTTTTGAACTCTATCAAGACAGATATGTGAGGACTGGACGGCTATAACACAATACTGAGTCCTGTGTCTCCCCAGAGTCGTAGGGCAACCACACATGTCTTGAGCAATATAGCCTGATAAAGCCAAACCTTCTTCAGGTTCCTTTGAATTCAGATTTTTCCCTCTACTAGTTCGGTCACCAACTGAGGCTATAGAACCCAGACTGGTGGGGAAGAGATGGATTCATACCATTCCAAAGGATATTAGCATGCAATGTAATGCATTCGACTGGAATTCGAAATCTGCACTCCTGTACCTCAATCCTCAAAGCCATTACTTCAGCACAGATATGGCAATTGGTGTTTGATCTTTCGTCTGATGTGGCTTTTGTAGAGATAAAGTATAGCAGTTGAAGTTAGACACTTAAGCGGGACGATGAACCGATCATTTTTTCAGTATTTGTAGTAATAGATAGTACACATAATTTTCACTTGAGGTCTAGAGTAAGCTTGAGTTCTAATAGACATTAAAGGCGTGGAACGCCCTTGAGAGAACAACTAAATATCATAAAAAAGCAGAAGATAACTATTGACATTGCATTTAATTTTTTGAAGATCAAAGTTGACTGGGGAAACAAGATGTCAGTTACGGTTATGTATAGCCATTTCAACTGTAAAATGATGGGAACTTACTACCAATTTAGTACTGCGCTAAAATTCATAAGGTTCATCAAAACACTTACCATGAAAATATTTACAGGAAAGGCAGAGGGAAACTACGTTACGATAGTTGGAAATTGACTGAGGTCGAGGTGCCATGTTAGAACCAATGACATTACAGATTATTCTTTGGATTTTACCAAGCATCTCTACATATATAGCAGGAGCACCAGACCAAATGTGGTAGCATTATTAAAAACATGCACGAATGGTAGACTTATGAATATGTAAAATAGATTCTGATCAGAAAAAATTGTTTTATGTCTGAGTGGGTTTGTGTGCGCAGTTATGCATAGGTTTATGTGTGTATGTGTATGTGTTTTGTGTGTAGCGAGCAACAACACTGTTTCACGCTTGAACGCAATCTTCACGTCATTCTGATGGCCTGAAGACTGTATAAAACAGACTGTCGCCACTCGGTGTTGACCTCAGTGTCTACTTTTTTTATATACGCTCGTAAATTAAAAATTATCCGCAATTTCACCAAAACATATCTTTAGATTTGTCACACTGCCTTCCAGTCATGAGTGCTTATAGTTGATATAATTCTGGTAATGTAATCAAAGCTTGATCACGTGACCAGTTTTGTTACTACTGTTACAGTTTAAACATGAACGCTTCTTTAGCGGTATGCGTCAAAGAGAATCTCATGAGAACTTTCATGTCGGAAGAAGTGTCAGACGCTTCAGCTCATCGAATGCATGTAGAAGTGTGTATGACTAGATCGATAAGTTTAAAAAGGGCCGGACAGTCGTAATGCATGTAGGAAAAGGAGGACGGCCGTCAAACGCCACCACTGACGAGAAGATTCAGCAAGCTCCAGAGATTGTTATGGAAATTGGCAAATTATCATCGATGAGATCGCATGTTCTCTACAGAGTCAGATCACTGCTCTTTGTTCCTCATCTCGTATATATATATATATATATATATATATATATATATGGTTAATGCAAAAAATTTGTTGCTTTAACTGAGCAGGTACATACCGACTATGACGCCGACACTCATCAGGACTGTTTTTTTCGATCTGCAACTGAAAAAAGAACAACCTTGGCGATAAACATTATCACAACTATATATATATATATATATATATATATATATATATACATATATATATATGTCTATGTCTGTGTGTGTGTGTGTGTGTGTGTGTGTGTGTGTGTGTGTGTGTGTGTGTGTGGATATATATATATATTGTTAAATATAACAGACAATGAATGTCTATTATGTTTAATCATGAGCCGTTCTAAATATCGTATTTTGGTTTAATTTCAGGTGAAAATAAAGACAAAAAGTTGTCTAACATTTGGATATTTTTTTATTGTTTAATTACTTAGTTTTTGTTCATAATAAAATTAGACCAGTACACATTTGTAATAAAAAATTTTCAATACAGTTATATTGCAGAACTTTTGAATATTCTTCATTTGTAAACGAGTTTTTACGCGACTTAGGTTTCTATCATGTGGTGTCTTCAGGCGATTTACAATAACTGATTCTTCCATTTTCTTTTTTTTAAGAACACACTACATGGTAAAAACCTAGGTCACGTAATAACTCATTTACAAATGAAGAATATATATATATATATTTGTGTGTGTGTTTGTGCAGGCATGTCTTTGCGTAGCGAGATATATATATATATATATATATATATATATATGTATGTATGTATGTATGTATGTATGTAAACCATAAATGCTTACAAGTTCGTTAAATTTTAAAAAGAAAATTTATTTTACACAATAAATATTTATTTTTCTACAGTAACTTTCACGAATGCAACTGTGCCAAAATGAGAAGAAACAACTTCACCCCAAATATGAACCCATTTTGGCGACTCCGTTTGCTAAAAAAAAGATCTTTTAAAAATCGTTAAACCACTTCCTAATTCCATCATTTTGTATGCGATACGAAAATTACGCCTCTGAGTTTTGTATCTGATGACGATAATAAAGACATGATTTGGATACAAAATTGGCAAGCACTGTGCAAAATGTCTCAAGAGTCATCGAAACGGCTTAGATTCATGAAATAGATCGCAAATTGGTCGACCGAATTACAAACTTGTCTGTAATTTAGTTAATTTCATATGTTTCGGGTTTCACTCAAACGTCACTACAGCGAATACAGAACTATGACCGACGAACAGATTTGATTGTTTCAAACTTTGTTTATGTGAAGTTAGGAATGTTTGTATCAGATTGTCTGCCTCTTAAGCTATTTAACGGTATGCCTGATTGTTAGCATTCTTCTAAATGCATCTGTCTTCCTTCTCACGTTCTCTAGCTCTTTATCCATCACAGTCTATTAACCTATCCAGCTATCTACTTAACCCATTTTCTGTTTCAGTCGATTCATTTACCTATCTATTTCAGTCAGTTCATCTATCTTTCTGTCCACATTTAAGTTTTTGCTCGGCATATACATGTAAATTCATTTTTAGGAATGATCTATCTATCTATCTATCTATCTATCTATCTATCTATCTATCTATCTATCTATAGATAGATAGATAGATAGATAGAACCCATTTTCTTTTTCAATTAATTCATTTCCTTGTCTCAGTCCGATCATTTCTCTTTCTGTTAACATTTATGTTTTTCCTTGACATATACATTCAAATTTATTTTTAACATGTAAAGAACTGAGCATAAACTTAAAAAACTGAATGTATGGTCATCAACAAAAATAGGAGCCCAATATGCCAACTACAAGTCGGAAAACCTAAAATAAAACAAGTAAAAAATTCAAATACCTGGGAAGTGTTTTGACAGAGGACGGCAAGTGTGACATGGATATCTAAAGACGCATTGGCATGGCCAAAAACGAATTTCAGAAACTAACCACAGCACTGAAAGACAGGAACATCTCATTTGAAACGAAAAAAAGAATGCTGGATTGCTCTGTGATATCTGTCCTTATATATGGAAGTGAATATTGGATAATCTACTCAAGGATGAAGGAGACGCATGAGGCAACAAAAATGTGGTTTTACAGAGGGATGCTGAGAATATCATGGACGGAGCACGTGTGAAACGATGAGGTGTTGGAAAGGTTGTAAACGAGAAGAAAACTCATACTTAACATCAGGAAGAGACAAATAAGGGAGGGAGGTCCTGGGTAATATAATACTCACAGGTCGGGTAGAGGGAAGAAGAGACAGGGGAAAGCAGCGCGAGACGTAATTGTCAGGTCTGAGCAAATGGATGGCGGAATGGTGTGTAGAAGAGATACCAATAGAAAAAAATATTGAGAGCGGCAAGAAACAGAGCCAAGTGGAAGTCCATGATCGCCTACGTCCTAAAGGGGCACGGCACATGAAGAAGAAGAAGAAGAAGAAGAAGAAGAAGAAAAAGAAGACCTGTCTATTTATTTTTGTCAGTCATTATCTATCAATTTATATGTTTATATATATGTGTATATCTAGGTAGATATCCATCTTAATCTATTAAATTATCGAGCTACCTGACCCATTTTCTTTTTCGATCTATTCATTTACCATTTTTTTTTATAATCATATCGCCCCAAGCAAGGCAGTCTATTACCACTGGTGAGCAGGGGGTTACATAGGAGGAAAGTGATAAGAAAGAGTGATAGATTACAGGGCGTGTCAGGAAGTGGGTAAGAGAAGGGTTAAGATACTGAGAGTGGAGTGGTTTCAATCATTTCATTCCGTTCATTTATCTTTCTGTTCACATTTGTGTTATTGCTTCACATACACATGATTATCCATTTTTAAGATCTCTCTCTCTCTCTCTTTCTATCACTCTCCCTCTCTCTCTCTCTCTCTCTCTCTATATATATATATATATATATATGTTTCTTTCTATCTATGAATTTCAGTCTATTCATATCTATCTATCCATCTCGATCTCTATTGTTCTCTCTTTCTCTATCTCTTTCTAAATATATCTATATCTATATCTCAGTCAAGTGCCATGCGTGATACACGCTTGGACGATCATGTCTCCAAAGAGACATGACTGACTGGGCGGAAGATTTTCCCGCAGTAGGTAAACATTTCTTTCTGTCGTTGTCTGGTTGCCAACCAAGGCTATAGAACCCAATCTGTCTTATTATTTAACCTATAGCTGGAGGAAGAGACGGATTAATACCTTTCCCAAGGGTATTTGTGCGTAAGTGAATGCAACGAATTTAACTAGAATTTGAACTCGGCTCTTCGATTTCTCGTTTTATATATATATATATATATATATATATATATATATATATTACTTTGTTTATATCTATCTCAGTTTATGTATCACACTATGTTCATATCTATCTATCTATCTATCTATCTATCTATATGCTTATATCTATCTCTGAATCTCTCTCTCCCTTTCTCTTCCTCTCTCTCTCTCTATATATATATATATATACATATATCAGTCTTTTGTATATATGTGTCTAGCTAGATAGCTAGCTAGCTATCTCTACAACTTTCAGGCATACATCAATCCTATATTTTCCTACACCTGATTGTCTAAATATGAACTTTAAAAGGACGAAAAAGTTAGTAAATTTATTACATAGGTGTTTCTGCTCCCTTCTCTCTCTCTCTCTCTCTCTCTCTCTCTTTCTTTCTTTCTTTCTCTCTCTCTCGTTTACAGGTGAAACACCACGATGTTGTGTAATGGTTAGCAAGCTTCTCCCGCTAGAATCATGACAATAGAGTAGTGAGTTCTATCCTCACTGAGTGCCCCTTATTTTCGGCCATGTGCCCGTGTGCCACATCTAAGCTGCGCTTAGAAAATTACTTGTTTCGCGTGAATCATTACAACTGAATAGTGATTTCGATCCTCACTGGGTCGCCCTTACTTTCAGCTTTGGGCCACATCTATATTGCGCTTAGAAAATCACCTCTCTGTTAAGGGTGGCGAGTGAAAAAGAACAACCGTGACCCGCCAGGAATAAAGACTACTGCTGTAATCCCTAAAGTTCTTTTTTTCTTTTCAGTAAGGTGTACGCTGTCGTTGAATATTCTTATCAGTAGACCGAAATTCTAATCTGTCGATTTTTTCTGGGGATAAATTGACACCTGCTTCAGTAGAGGTCTTCTACCGCCCTACCCTGCGGAGCAACCGATATTAATTCCTTTCAATTGGCTCACATGTTACGTATAATCTTTTCGCACTTAATTCCGTAGTGAATATTTATCTTATGTAAATCTTTTAATACATCTGAGAGTTTCATAATGAAAAAAGCATTTATTTTACTTAACAAATCTTTATTTTTCAAAGCACTCTATTTCCTTGACAATGCATTTAATTCAGTAGAGAAGATTAATGCTAACTCTGATGAAAAGTCAATATTTGCGGACTTACTTATATACCAACTTATATCCGCGTGTGCGCCTTCGTCATATAGGTTGAAAACATTTATTTTCTTCAGCATGCCCCAAACGTTGACTCAGAAGGAAAAAGGCATAGTAAACACATCGGTAAAGAATTCTCCTATGACTAGCGACCAGACAGCACTTAACAGTTAACTGCTGCTGTTATGTCCTTAGATATTATTGACAATGACCAGTCAATATTAGATAGATAGATAGATAGATAGATAGATAGATAGATAGATAGATAGATAGATAGATCATAAGTAGGCATAGATAAGCAGATAGAAAGAAATGATAGAAAAAAGGAAAGAAATTAATCCGTGATAGATAGATAGATAGATAGATAGATAGATAGATAGATAGATAGATAGATAGATAGATAGAAACATATATACATACATACATACACTTGGACAGACTGCGATGGACATAACTGATATAAACATATATATATATATATATATATATATATATATATATATGTTTATATCAGTTATGTCCATCGCAGTCTGTCCAAGTGTATGTATGTATGTATATATATAAAGAGTGAGGTTAATAGAGAACACGCTTGTACTATGTTGACCATGAACATGAACATGAACATTTCATATTTATATATATATATATGTATAATATAAAGTCACGGACAAATACATAATTGCCAAACATGTGTTCCTGACTGAGTGGCATGATTCATACACATGCGTACATGCATTTCCGTTTTCTTTTTTAGATTTTAAAACGCTTCAATGGCGTTCGTAGCTCTCTCTCTCTCTCTCTCTCTCTCTCTCTCTCACTCACTCACTCACTCACTCACTCTCTCTCTCCCTCTCTCTCTTTCTCTAGTATCGATTTTTTTTGTTTCCTATCGATTCTTGTCGAGCAGGTGGTGGCAAAATATTGAAGTATTTACAGACAAACGATTTTTAAAGTTTAAAAGCGGCACTGCATTTTTCTCCCTTTAATTTTTCTTGATTAAAAATTGATTTATTTTCTTTTCTTCTCCTCCAGACATCTTCACCGATGTATTCGAACGCGCATTTGCCTGAATATCTTAACCAAGCACGCATGCACGCACACACGCACACACGCACGCACGCACACATACATACGCACGTGCATGCATATATATATATATATAGTCTTGAGTTGTGATAATGTTTAGTGTCAAGATTGTTGTTGTTTTTTTTTTCAGCTGTTTTACTGATGAAAATTATTTTGGCAAGTAGGTGTTTTATTGTAAAGTGCTCAATATCGATATAGAGATAAAGTGTTGATAGGTCTAATGCAAAAAGAGTTTGTCACTTTAACTGAGCAAATTCATGCCAACTTCGAAGTTGCGTGCAGACACCGTTATAAGGGCTGGGGTTTTCTGATATGCTATCTCCATTTTATATTTTATAAATGATACTTTAGAACATGTCCAAACTACAATCTACTACAAAAGTATACATTTTGTTTCGAAAAATTATAATTTATAATAAATATCCATTGCTCTATTTCTATATTGAGCACTGTTTTAAATTAATATTTTCAACGTTGTAAATATTTTCTTCGTTCCTTGTACATTTATATATATATATATATATATATATATATATATATATATATATATATATATATATCATATCACCCCAAGCAAGGCGAAAACGCCACTGATGCGCAGGGGGCTACGTAAGAGTGAAAAGATTGGAAAAGAGAAAAACCGGAAAACACATCCTAAACAGGAAACAAGGGATGAGCCTCTTCACCTGTTCAATATATAGATACTTCTAAGATGCTTCTGAGATTAAAGCTGAACATATGAGAAATACTTATTTGTATTTGAATTTTGAACTGAAGTCGTACGGCCCTGGGTTTTGACTCCATGATGTGGGTGTAATGTAACAGTTATTGACGCAGAAAACAGAATTGGTGTGCCGAGTTCAAATTTTAATTCAGAATCCATGAATTATATAACAGAGCAGACTGAGCTTTTTTATTTTGGGTGTTTAAAAGTGTTGTGGATCCGAGTGAGGAACCACACAAAATAATGCACAACAAAACAGATATTTGATATAGAAAAATAGGTTATATTGAACGTAAATATACAAACTGGAACGTAGGTCAGTAATCCAGGAATACGATTAGTAAGGAATGTATATATATATATATATATATATATATATATATATATATATATATATATATATACAAGTCTTGAAGTGAAGCCGTGTTGAAATAGTATATCCGTGTATTATTATTCTGACTGAGTGGAGCTCAGAGCTACTATGCCAAGTGACGCGATATTCTCTGCGTAACTTTGGTATCGTTCGGTAACTTACGGATCATTCCCGATGTCTCTCACGGATATCATTACGACAGGAGTATATGTATAATCAAGTCGAGTCCATTATCATAGAAAAAAGGAAGATCCTACAACAAAAAGAAAAAAAATCTGAATTCGAAACCAAACCTAATTGGGTAGTGCTCCACCAGGCTTTCTTACCGTAGGCACGCTAACTGCTGCTACAGCTGCAGTATATGTACTGCTCCTAGCGCGTGAATGTAGGACTTGTGATTGCACTAAATACGAAATACAGATAAGAACACTACTACTACTACTACTACTATTACTACTACTACTACTACTAATATTATTAATAATAATAACAAGAGTAATAATGATACCCCTACGATCTTGCCTAAAAAAGCCAAGTCCTGAAGAAACCGTGAGTGAAATTTTACACAATTCAGTATTAGGAAAGTTGCAAAGCAAGTCATCTGTGATAATAATGCAACAAAGATTAAAATAATGAAACCAAATAATTAATATCTGTATTAATACATTTATTTTAACTTTGACGTATGCAGTATAACACATAAAGCGAATGAAGTTATCGAAACAACAAAACTGGAGATGAGAAGTCCGAATAATGTCCGAAAGTCCGAATAATATATGAAAATCTGAATAACATATAAAAGTCCGAATAATATATTAAAGTTCAAATAATATATTAATGCCAAGATTTCAATTCTGACATCAAACAACGCTAGGAAAGACAATAAGGATATTCATCCAAATAAATCGTAATAAAAGCAAATTAATCATCTCAGAACTACAGAAAAAAGTTAATGTATTATTTGCAGAAATTTAATTGATAATTGCCAAATAACCTATTCCAGAAATTCAAAAGCATTTGATTTAGTCATAAAAAACGTAATACTTCATATAGTTCGGCAACATTCAGAATAATCATAAAAACACAGTACTAAATGAAACAGCGTATAGAATCTCGCCAGTTTGGCCTCAAAGACTACTTGTGATTCTGCAAAAATCTGGTAAACACCGGCAAACCTTCGACCCCTTCTTTATTCAATCAATTTGAGGTCATCACTGCCAAAGCGGACAAGGTTGAGTAGTTTGCCAGCAAATTCTCTTCCAATTCTACACTTTAATCGTGTGGAGTGCCCAAACTCGACTTCCCATCTAGAACCGAGGCTCAACATAACTCCACCCTTAGTCGCTAATACAATTTCTAAGCTTGACTCCCATGAGGCTAGTGTGTAGATGACATTCCAGTCTTTATCCTAAAGAAATGTGTCCCTGAACTCTCTTCTGTCCTCCCTAAACCCTACAACTATTGCATGGCTACTTCCTTTTTTTCTGCTTGTTAGAAATCCTTCTCCGTAGTTCCTGTTAAAAACACTAGGCAGCTCTCTGACCCCTTTAATTATCGCCCTGTCAGCCTCTTACCGCTCTTTGAGAAAGTGTTCAAGGCTATTATCAATGGTGATATGGTTCATCATCTCACATACTACAACCTACTTTCTAACAAGCCACTTCTCCAGGTCTACTGCTGATGTGCTAACGGTCATCACTAAATATATATACCAGGTTCTTGATAAAAACGATAAAGCTCGACCTATATCCTTGGATATCTCCAAAGCGTTTGACAGGGTTTGCATTCTGGCCTTCTATGCAACCTACAGGGCCACAGTATTTTTGGACGTTTGTTAGATTTAATCAAATCGTTTCTATCTAATCGCGAAATGAAGGTAGTCTTGAACGAGTGTGTTTCAAGATTGTTTCATACTAACGCGGGCGTCTCTCAAGGTTCTATCCTAGGTCCTATGTTTTTTTCTGATCTTCATCAATGTTCTTGATGTAATCAGTTCACGAGTAAGCATCTATGCAGATGACACCACCATTTAACCCTGTCTCGATAAGAAATTTGCCAAGGCTGACAAAGTAAACCTTGCTGTTGCTCTCGGAAAGGACCTCCAATCTGTGATGATTGGGGCAAAAGGTGGTTCGTAAGTTTTAAGTCTTCCAAAACGAAGCTGCGCTTCTTTAATCAGCATAGAGAATCTTTCCTACACTCCATTTTTATAGACGACGCTAGTCTTCCAGGAAGCGACACACTATGCCTTTTTCGCCTCACTCTCTCACCCAACCTCAAGTGAAACGACTACATTGAATCAATAGCTACATCTACAACTAAGAAAGTTGGGCCACTGTATCGAGCCAGGAGGTTTCTTCTGTCAGAATCCATCTTGCACATTTGTAAATCTGACATTCGTCCGTGCATGGAATACTTTGTCATATCTGGTCGGGTGCTTCTGCTATTCATCTCGGAGTTCACGACAAAATCCAAAGACAGGAGGATCCGCAATTTAATTGATACGATATGGTAGCTCGACTTCAGTCACTTTCTTACCGACGCGATTTGGTTTCCATTTGTCTTTTCTACGAGTGTTATCACGGCTCCTTTTCCGACGAACTTCTTTCCCTAGTGCCCCGACCACACGAATTTACTAGATTGGCGACTAGGTCCCATGCTTCTACTCTCAAGCTTCTTTTCTCGCACTTCCCGACTGTGGAACTCCCTTACATATACTTACTTCTCTGATCAGTACAATCTCCAAAAGTTTAAGTGCAACGTTAATTGCCATCTTCTATTTTATTGATTACCAATTTTCTCAGGTCCTTTCTTCGACATCCCTACTAACTTGTTCCCTGTTTCTTTCTCTTTTCTTTTCTCTCACTGTAACTTCATTCGCACCAGTGGCGAAATGCCTTATATGGGGTGAAACGGTTATAAATAAAAAAAAATAAAAAATACTTCCTTAGAAATTCGACAACCATTACTTTAATCATATGGCTTGGTATAGCAAAAACCATAATAATTTATCTCAGAAATTCGACAACATTCAGTATAATCACAAATTAAGCAATTACTGTAATTAATGTGGTATAATGATATGGTTTCATTTAACGCATGATATAATAGTTTATCTCAGAAATTCGGCCACATTCGGTATAATCATAAAAATAAAGTACTTTATAATAGAAATTCTGTAAAAAATTCTGTAATGGCATGGATGGATTTAACAAGGGATATAAAGTACTTCATTAAAAATTCGACAACATTTACTTTAATCATATGCTTTGATATAACATCTACGACTAAGAAAAAAAACAATTATATCCATTAAGAATTATATCCGATTGATTTCACAACAGATATAGTTGTAAGCAATTATATCTATTATTAAATCCATCCATGCACTTGCAGTAATTTTTTTAGAAATTCAGCCATATTCACTATAATCATAAAAACATAGAACTTCATATCAGAAATTCGAAAATATTTGGTTTATTCACACTACTAAATGTAAGAATAGCTACATTATCTAACTTCAGAAATTCGGCAACATTGCGTATACTCACGTGGTTTAATTAGATTTGTTACCTAAAATATTATATAAATGCAATTCTTCAAATTAATGTATGTAAGAATGAGTTTGGTTTCACTCAACTATTTCAAATTCATAGCGCTAAACGAGACACGACAGGTGAACCATAATGCTCGATTTTCACTGTTTGTTAAATCATTAATCAGATGACTTGAGACTATAGCCGTTTTACTTATCAATATTTCCTCTGCTTTCTCTTCACTTGTTTCCTCCGACATAACCGACGTTATTAAAATCATCATTAGCCTATTTATTGCTGCCATCTTTTGCTGCCATCTTTGCCGCCATCATCATTATCAGTCCGTCTTTATGATTTCCGTTTGTATCTGTTCGTTGCTCTTCAGATTCAATTCGCTTGCCTTTGTTGTAGGATGCTTTCCCGCTATCTTTCTTTTTGATATCAAGTGCTTTCCAGCATCTGCCTCGCTTGCTACTTGCATGTTTCAAAAGTAATTTTACACACACATACACAAGCTCACCCAATCACACACGCATATATAGAACATAAATTTATATATATGATAGATGTTTATATATATATATATATATATATATATATATGTGTGTGTGTGTGTGTGTGTGTGTGTGTGTGTGTGTGTAAACATAGATAATACATATATAAAGAATAGAGAATATTTTCTTAATAATAATAATTAGATAATTTGATTTTGTAATTAGAGAAAAAGATGGTAATTAAGTTTACTTTGCTTAACAAAGAAACAGAGAATGTAATCCAGATAGAAATTTCCTCAGACAAATGCTGGTTCTCTGGTTGAAATGCTTTTTAAGAAACCAACAAAAAAATCCCAAAACAAAAACCAAAAAAATCTCATAAAATAGAATGAGTGTAGCAAATTAGAATAGATATAAGAAAAGAGACCAGAAGCATGCTATTATTTGTCAGTGATTTGAAACTTATAAATTGATCTTTTAAAATTTTATTTATTGCAAGTTATTACAGGCGAATATGGATAAAAACTTCATGCTGCTGTTCAAATTTTACTTCTTATTTGTCTGCTTTTGTGAGCAACTGAGTGCTTGTTCGCTGTGTTTTCTACCCATTTTTATGTTTAAACTAACTCGAAGTTGCATTCGGATAGCGTAAATTGCCTTCCAAAAGTTAAGCAAAATATTAAGAAATAGAAAAGATAATAATATTATTGAATGATGTATATGAAATAACCAGCTTCCAAAAGCACTCTTTGCAGTATTCGGATTATTGTCCTCATCTTTGTTGCCATTTGTACGACGCTTTGACAATCGTACGCACCGGCCTTCTTCAGGTGCTAGAAATTTCGAACCGAACCCTTTATTACGATTACAGGGATATATAATTCTTATTCCTTTGTGCGAAGGTTCGTTGGTAGTCATGAGTTATTTATCTGTAAACCGACTCTAAGTTACTTGTTCACCACTGAAAATACTACCTCATTTCAGAAATAAAGACAAATAGCTACCAAAAGGTTTATTATGGATCTAAGGGTAGTTTAACAGTTACTTATTTGGAAAGTAATATCAGGAAACCGAGTTCGAATTCTGAACGAGTTCGTTACATTCACATTTACAGAAACACCCTTTGGAATGGTATGGATCTGTTTATATATTCTCTCTCAATTAAATAGTTAGACAAACTGAGTCATCTAGACGTGGCTAGCAACCAGTCTAAGAGAAGGTCAACACAATATAAAGCTGTATGAAAACCTGTCAAGACACACAGTATATGCCACGGAAAAGATCATGGATTTCATAACTGTTGCGCGGAGTTCTGGAATCTATGATCTCAACCTAACAGGTGAGAAAGAATTTTTGAATCTATTTAACTGCGCTCGTATCTTTTTCAGTCGTTAGCAAATTTCTCAAAGAAACGACTCCAGAACGTAACGATTACAGAGGAAATAATCTGAATCGCGCAACGCTTATCATTGCGAGTGTTCTTAAACATTCGGGGATTGATTAGCTCGACTGGGCACTTGCAAATACATAAAAAAATAAAACACAATTTTTGGGGAATTATTGATAAAAACTGGAAGTGACTAATATATATATATATATATAATTTTAAGGTATGTTATATTTATGGATAATGTGGTATGAACCATTTCATCCGTGAATGAATTCGTCCTAAATACATATATTCAAGAGAACTTTGCTTGTGTTCGGGGTTCATTATCGCTTTCATTTAAACCGAAAGGAATTATCTCTAAATATTCTACCACAATGTAATGAACTTTTGTTGTTAACCATTTTGATAATTTGATAATCTAATTCTAAGTGAAACTTATTATTGACCCCCAACGAGTCTGACGCCGAACTAAAATATCGTTAATGGAGAAGAACTTTCATAATATTTGTAAGTCTCTAATGCGACGAAATTCCTAATAAGCTGCACTACATTACGAAACAAGTTTTCGTGTATTTCGCAGACGCACCTTTCTACAAAGAGGCTTTAACAACACTAGGCAGTATTTACACTAAAAAAAGAAGTGAAATGGTCTATAAAAACTTACTGGCTACGAGGCGTCAACTGCCCTCAGATTCGGGTTGACAGATTGTGTCCAGCCTTAGTAAAACTTAAGTAAGAACTGTTCGTTTTCTTTGGTATCAGTGAAACAATATCGAGCTTTATTGATACGAGATAATTTCATAAACGGGCTTCTGTCTAAGGTTATCCGACAAAGAATATACAAAAGTAATACCTTAATGCTACAGCAGGCCTATGACTAGTCAAGAGTGCCATATTTAGCAAAACAAAATGCTAAAAAATACGATACAAATGCAGTAACGTCAGAGACTCGTCACCTATTCCCCCACCCTACCCAATCGGATGAAAAATTACGCTCTCTAAAAAACAGACAAACAAAAAACAGCCTTAATTAAACGCACATCTATTTTTCTGTGGAGGAAAGAGGCATATAGGGTCATTATGCTCCACTAGAATGGACAAATTCTATACATGCGGAAAGCAGGTACATTGAGCTAAAGTTTGTAGAAGTACAAAGGATAGAGAAACGGTATCTTGTTCGGCATCAGTAGATACACTTGTCTGTCTATTAACAACAACAATAAAGGAGATGACGGCTAACAAACAGCCACTAAAAGCATTGATTGACACGGGGAGCACAGAAAGCTTCCTTAACGCAAGCATTGCGAAAATAAATTCATGGATAACCTACGCGTATCTAAAGAAAGTGGAGATGGCTGACTCAACTCTTTTGATACTGTTTCTTCTTCTTCTTCTTCTTCTTCTTCTTCTTCTTCTTCTTCTTCTTGCCTTGTCCTTTCAGGACGTAAGCGATCATGGCTTTCCATGTATCCCTATCCCTGGTGGCTCTTAGCACGCTTTCTCTTGTTACACCACACAAACCCTCGTTCTGTCGTCCACCTGATCAGGCCCTTCAAATATGTTATCTGCTGCTTTCCCCAATCTCATTTTCCCCTATCTGGCCTGTTAGTATCAGGTTCTCCAAGCCCTCCTTCCTTCATGTCCCAGGAAATTTAGCTGTCTTTAGCTCAGTATTAATTTTCTTTCCGTTTCCATCCTTTCAAAACCTCATCATTGTTCACATGCTCGATCTATGATATCCGAAGCAGCCTTCTGTAGAACCACATTTCAATTGCTTCAAGTTTTTTCTTCGTCTTTGGTGAGATTGTCCAGCATTCAATGCAATATTGAAGAATTGACATCACATAGCAATCCAGTAGTTCATCTAAAAAAAACAAAACGGGTACTTTATGCTAAGGGGTAAGATGTCTGCTAATGAAAAGTTTATGTTGGGACCTAATATTAAGGTACAACTTCTAGAAATACCGTTAGGAGGCTCTAAGCCAACCTTTAAATCTGCAGCCTAGCAGCCATAAGAATGCTGTGCTAAAGACTTTTTAACAATCTAACACCTAAATATAGGTGACACACGGAGGAGGCTACATTATTTATTCAAACCGAAGTAACTCGTATGTTGAAGAAATGTATAAGTCATTCGTCGTAGAAAGCTCAACTCTTCGTAGTCTCTTCTGAGATCAGAAGAAGTAAATAGTAATCAACTATTCCCAAACGATAAAACCGGTTTGCTTTACTGGATGCCTACTCTCTGACAAGAATAAATGAGATAATAGAAAAAGTTTCAGAAAAAAATCTATTTAATACATAGGACCTCAAAAGTGCCTATCGCTAGGTAACTATAAGGTTCAACGATAAACTTTGTACGATCTTCGAGTATAGCGGCAAATTCTATCGATTTTGCCGAATAACTTTTGGCATAGCTAACAGGGTAGTTAGCTTTCAAAGGGTGATAGAGCATATAATATTGAAAAAAAAACTGCAAGGCACCTATGCTTATATCGATAACGTAACTATTTGCGGGCTAAATCGATTTTATGTACATGAGAGACATCCCAAATTATTCATGGCGGCTATGAAGAGATACCAGCTGACGCTTAACCAAGACAAATGTTATTTTAGGCGTAAAAATATAAAACTACTTGGATACATAGTCAGTAAAAACAATAGAAAATCCGATCCAGAACGTCTGAATCCATTACTCAGCCTACTGATTCCAAAAGATTTACCTGCTCTACGCTGTGCATTACGGATGTTCGCACACTTAGCTCATCGGATACTTCGTTTTTAGAAGAAAATCCACATTCTAACAACTGTATCAACATTTCTTGCTAAAGATACTCAGCACATATCTTCTGGGTATTGTCCTGCCACCTCGGTGATATAACAATTTGTAAACATTTTTTTGTTTTTATTTTTTTCGTAGGTACTTTTGCTTCATTGTCTTCGTAAATTTGTTTTTCATTGTCCTTCATCTGTTTAAAAATTTCTGTTGTTTATTTATTTTTCCCTGTTTTTCGTTAAAAAATGCCTCTGGAATTTTAACCCTTACCGACCTCTTGGCTGAGTCTGTTATATCCCTTCTTGCCAGCCGCCATAACCCCACAAAAAGATTTTGCCAGCCACTTGTGCGGTTGCGGAGAAGGAAAAGGGGGAATGGCAGGACGTTTGTAAAACCAAAGACTGCAGGACCACTATCCTCAGAAACTACGACGGCAAAAGACACACAGCCCCACTCCCACAGCCAGTTTCAAGAGCTATGCCCTGGCTACATATACGAAAAAGGTCATAATTGATCACCCTCGCAATGTCGTGTGCACTTGAATTAATAAGAACAGCTCCATTTCGGTGTTGCAGCGAGAATTGACAGAGGCTGTGGTTGGAAAAAGTGGTGGGATATATTAAAATCCCAAGTTACGTCGTTTGTTGCTTATTATAGTTGCCGACTCTATCTAGCTAAATTGAGAGCAAAAACGGCATAGGAAGCAAAAGTTAATCGGGCGATTAGATCCCGTGATATTGGATAAGTAGCCTGTTCTCGTTGCTTGTAAAGCGCTTGTTGTTAGGGCTAGATAAAAAAAAAAATGAATGTTCCAGAAGGCAACAAATCTGGGCGCTGAATTGTTTGCAGAGAAATGTAGAAATGCATCCAATAAACATATCACGTGCGTTATATTGCTGGATAAGCGAATCATGACTAAAAAAAAAAAAGGACATATGCGAGGTTTTTCGTGAGTAGTTTCAGAATGCTTTCAGAAACTGTTCACCAGGTGGGGGGGCCAGTCTGAGCCGGGCCCAGTCTGAGTCGGGCCCAGTCTGAGCCATGCTCAGTACGATTTCTTATTTTGTTGACTTTCTCTGTTTCAAGGCAGCTGAAGCGACTGGTTGCAAAGGGGTTCCGTGACAGAGTCTGAGATCTGGGAAGCGCTTGAATGGTCTTCCTTTTGAACTATACTTGAGTCTGTCACCCGTTCTTGTTTATCTTGTTGGAACTGATTTACAAGGAAGGGTCTATACCTCAACACTTCACCAGGAGTATGATCAAGTTGCTACGCAAAAACAAGAACGGTAAAGTTGGGATAGGTAACTTTCGGCCTTTGACGATATTAAAAACAGAGTTGAAGATTTTAGCCAAGATCTTAAACAATAGTTTGCAGGCTGTCCTGTCTAGTCAGATTAGTACAACTGGTGCGCTAGTAGAAGTGAATGGGAGCCTTTCGTGTTATCCCACTCCATTCGTCAAAGTTGTCCGCTTTCGCCTTTGCTTTATGTTGCCTTTATGTTGCCTTTCCTTCGCAAGTTAAAGGTGAATCCGGTCCTACACGGAATCTTCATACTTGGTACTACCACCTCGGCCAGATTCTTATATGGATAAATAAAACAGTCGGACAATATATATATATATATATATATATATATATATATATATATATATATATATTAGTCATCCACATACAAGCGTGTTTCGCTGTATCACAGCTCATCAGTGTGGCTAGACGCATCCACTTGCTTCTGGCCGGGATCGAAACTCGACCGATTTGGTGTCAATCGGAGTATTGTCCGAATGTTTTATATATCCAAGCGATTACGGCTGTACTTTTAGCCATTATCAAGGATGAATTTTGTTTTACTTTTAATCGAAATTATATAATTCACATGCAAGATCCATTTTATAGAGAACAATATTATTTATGAATTTACATGTCCTTTTGACGCCAATCATTTCTTATCTCAGTTCGTTCGCATTTATGTACTTCTCTCTCTCTTTGCCCTCTCTCTCTCTCTCTCTCTCTCTCTCTCTCCCTCTCTCTCTCATTCTCTTTTTCTCTCTCCGGCCAGGATACCTGGACTTATATAACCCAAAATTCCGACATATTTTTGCTTTTTCGGATTGTCCCTTAATTGACGTCATCTGTGGCCAGATATATCTGTCAATCATTTTCACCGGCTATCGTCTTTCAAGCCTGTGCTTTCAGCTTTTGATGCCAATCAATTTTTTGTCGGGTATTACTTATTAAGCCTTTATTGTTGCCTGTATTTTCTGTATTTGATGTCAAGCATATCTTTGTTGTCTAATGCCCGTGATGTTACTCTTCGTCGCCACGATGATGTTACTAACTGTCGCCGCCATATAGGGACGTAATATATTTTTGTCAATCATATTTTTTATGCTCAAAGTAATATATATATATATATATATATATATATATATATATATATATATATATATATGAAATTATTTGTTTGAACATTATTTTTGATCGATACTTGTATTTAAGTAGATATTCTGTTTTATAATCAAACAGCATATATATTTATTTCTACCAGCCTGATTATTTACGATAAATTTTTGTTACGAAAAATTTATCGTAAATAATCAGGCCGGTAGAAATAAATATATATGCTGTTTGATTATAAAACAGAATATCTACTTAAATACAAGTATCGATCAAAAATAATGTTCAGACAAATAATTTCAATTTGTCGGTTGTTAATAACGAATTTGTTAATCTTTGTTAATTTCCGTAATATATATATATATATATATATATATATATATATACCAGCTATCCTAACACATTTTCCTTGCGCTCAGTTTGTTTTTAATTATAATTTGAAGAAGCCGAGACCAACAGACATCGGTAAAATGCGTCGTTTGCTAGCTTTTCTAACTTGGCTCATCATCTCCCGGAATACAATTTTACATCCTACACATCAACACACACACACACACACACACACACACACACACACACACACACACACACACACATATACATATATATGTGTGTGTGTGTGTGTGTGTGTTTGTGCGTGTGGGTCGATGTTTATACGTATATGTATATCGATACATGTAGTGCTTTACAGCTGTTGGCTCAGGAGAAAAAATACGAAAACATTTACATCAAAATTGTATTTATTTTCTGCAAAATACTATTTATTTTCTATTCTATTTGCAATCGTGATTTCTTCCGAATTCATTCATTTCTGTTAAAGGAACAAAAATCGTCTCTCAACGGTAAACACATCGGGACACACTCCTCCTCGATTGAAGTAATTTCTCATTTGTCTACACATAATTTAAAGCGTGTCATTTCTGACTGAAACAACGGCAAAAACTGTCGACAATTCTTAGAGTGTCCATAGACGTCTGGAAGGGCACTTGTCAGTTGAATCTCCAATCGTCGCTGGCCACTTGAAAACTCAGAAGCTGCTGTTGAGGAAAATATGATCGATGTATACTTTGTTTCTTTCTTTCTTTCTATCTGATTTTCTTATTGTCAGTCGTCATCTCTCTCAATTCATTACTCATCTATCGAAATCTACTGATAACTACATGTCAGTTCTAGCCTGTTCTTTTCTATCGAAATCGACTGATAACTATCATCTATTGAAATCTACTGATAATTATATGCCAGTTCTATCTATCTATCTATCTATCTATCTATCTATCTATCTATCTAATATGATTCACAGATAGATAAATGAATACACATTCAGGACATCACTAAACTATAAGGCGAAGATTCCTATTACATTAGATTATTAACATAGCAACATTGTTATGTCAAAATTGTCCAATAATATTTGTCTTTATATATATATATATATATATATATATATATATATATATATATATATAAACGGATAATTCTGTCTGCCCATCTGTGTTTTAAACCTCTTTAACTCGAACCAAATTTGCTCTAGATCTATCGAAATCTATCGATAACTATATGCCAGTTTTAGCCTGTTCTTATCTAACACATCAATCAATGTCATCAGCCCTGACATATAGATGGCGCCACTAATAAAAAAATCCATATTAATTTTATGAAGTCGTAACCTTCAAATGTCACGTGACAAAATTTGGGCCTAATCGGGTTAATACTTTACAAATAACAGTTATTTAAGTGAAGCAACTGTTGCAAATTTTCAAAACAATGGAAAAAATCTGAATTTAGTATGTTGATAAAACATTGCTTTTTAATTAGAAAAATACTGTTTAAGCAATGGCTTGATAAGTGTTATTTGGATTCTGCTCCGTCGGAAACAACGATTAAGAGGTGGTGTGTTGATTTTAAACGCGGTCGTACAGACACAAAGTACTTAAATTGGGGAACACTAGCGCGAACGCTCGGTTCAAAGTTCGAATATTACTCAGCTACCGTTAATGCAGTAATAACTCGCTTACAAATGAAATATATCTATCTATCTATCTATCTATCTATCTATCTATCTATCTATCTATCTATCTATCGATAGATAGATAGATAGATAGATAGATAGATAGATAGATAGATAGATAGATATTCGAATTAAAACAAAAACTTTCTTTACCAACGCTTTTCGTCTTCTGATAGACTTTATCAAGGTAAGTGAAATGATTTTATTTGATTCATAATAAAGACAGAAATTCTCCAATATTTGAATAATTTTTTATTAAGTTGGTTCTAAGCTTTCGGCTCACATGAGCCATCTTTAGAGAGGTTACAGGGACGTTAACATAAAAACATCCACCATGAAAGACGATTTTATCTTGTGTTGACATAAAACTTTGCTAAGCAACGATAACAACTAACAAATACCAAACGTAGTTCGTAAATTTCTAATGCGGTTCTATGAGGTCACACCGCGTGAGAGCTCGAAACGTCAACAGAACCATGTATTTAAATGCAATGTAATTTGTTATAACCAGATTTAAAAGTGATTTTATTAAGTGTGAGTTGTTTGGATTTAATGTAAATGGCCTCTAATATCTGAAGGTTCTTTTTACTGTGTGTATGAGTAAGGATTATTGTATTGTTGACTAAAATCTGTCTGATATTACCTACATGGCTATGTTTTTCTATGTTTAATTGTACTCTGATCAGAAAGGTGACAGGTAAGTCTACGAGAGAGCGTGGTTGTAGTAAAAATAATATATGTAGTGGTTTTATTTTATATTAACGTCCCTGTAACCTCTCTGAAGATGACTCATGTGAGATGAAAGCTTAGAAACAACTTACTAAAAAATTATCTAAGTGTTGGAGTAGTTTTGTCTTTATTTTCATCTGAAATTAAAGCCAAAATACGATGTTTAGAACGGCTCATGATTAAACGTAACAGACATTCATTGTCTCTTATATTTAACAGTATATGTTTAGAATATATATATATATATATATATATATATATATATATATATATATATATATTTACTTCCTGTCCTGCTCATAGAGACAGAGGTAACAGCGAGGCAGCATCGGCTCATTTCATTCTCTTTACGACCAGTTACTAAACTTTACTACAAGTTATGAAATTTTTTGCCGCATGTTCGTTCTTTGACAGTGGCTTATTGTTGTGGTGTCCTCCCTCTAAAGTGTCTATGTTGAATTCTTTCGCCTACTATAAGATTAGTAGGAGAGAAGGCCTTGGGGAAACCGTCGAATTGACTGAACGCTGTTCAACCGACACATGCACTGTTGTATTTACTGTTAAATATGCAATATTTATATAACACCTACTTTGTTGTTTCTTAAACCTTTCACTGGTCACAACAGCTTGGCGACGAAGGATTCGAAGAAATGCCCTTCACATGAAATTATATTTTTTTTACCAGTGTCTACAACAGTAGTGAAAGAAAGAATTCTAATCAGACTCTGCGACAAAAGGATATCCTGTGTAATTACAACACTGACAGCGATAAAAAAAACTCTTCAAAACAATAGGATTTCTACAAATTCAATTCATTGGTTAGGAAGAAGGTTGGTGAATCTTTTTTTTTTCTCTAACAAGTCACTAAAAGAACTGTACAAGTCCAAAAGAATCATTGTTTTTGCTGATAGGGTAAAGTAAAAATTTACCCCTTCTCCTACTTTTAAATTTTTCAGTAAAAGAATCAAACACTTATTGTTAGTTAAGAGGGTAAGGAGAAAAAACCCTTCTCATTTCTTATTTTACGTATCATTGCAGTAAAATGGACGAATTTAAAAGTGCAATGCTAAAGTTGATGAAACACCAACAGGAACAACTACTGTTGGAACAGAAATATTTGGAAAGACAAGAGAAATTCCAACGACAACAAGCAGAGTACCAGAAGAAATTTGTACCTTGGAATTCAGGTTAGACAACAGAAACTTGAAGAAATGCTCCTGCAAACACAGAATGAGCAATAGCACTTTATAATATATCCATCAAAAGCCAAAATGAAGACAGCGAAAACGCGTTTTCTTAAAATTCTGGATGGAATGCTATTGAAAACTTCACATTTGGACCTGAAGAATAAAATTACATTCGCTTCCTACATTAAACATTACGAGGGCTTATACAATACGAATTGTGCAAGTTGGGCTGACCTTAAAAAAGTTTCCCTAATCCTCAGGAAATTAGGCACAGTAGAATATATTAAGTTTGTTAACTATATTTTGCCTCAGAAAACCAGCGTCTTGAAGTTTAAAGAGGCGGTTCAATTATTAACAGAACTCTTCAGTCCAAAAACATCACCATTCCACAAGCATTGAAAATGCATGAATCTCACCCGCAGAGAAAACGAAGAATATACTACTTTCGCGAGTGTAGTCAATAAACAGTGCGATGACTTCAAATTGGCAGAATTAAGCGATAATAATTTTAAATGTCTGCTTTTCGTCTATGGTTTGATTTCAGTGAAAGATGCCGAAATACGTCGTAGACTTTAAAACGAGCCCGACGTTACATTACAGCAAGTTGTTGAAGATTGCCAACGTTTTGTGAGCGTCAGAGAGGATTCGAAAAACATCGACTAGAGTGGTGTGGCTCACATTAAAATATACGCCAAAGAAAAATTAAAAAGAGTCAACCAAAAAATAATAAAGTTAGTTTGCCGTCAAGACCATGTTTCGGGTGTGGTCTATTATATTGGTATAGAGACTGTCCTTTTAAAGATAAAAAATGTTTGAATTATGATACATTGGGACACAAAAGTTCCCAATGCAGGATTAAGAACAAGAAAAAAACTCGGTAAAAATTACCAAGTCTGATGAACTAGAAAGCCGTAACACCAGGAAATATATGGAAGTACAAATATTTAACAAAAAAATATAAGACTACAGCTGGATTTGGGTTCAGACTTATCCATAATTAATTAAAAGACGTGGAAAAAAGCCGGATAAGCTGACTTTGTTAAGAACGAACCGAGTAGCTAAAATGTAAATGGCGATCCTATTAAATTTATTGGCGAACTTATAACGAACGTGTTATTCAAAGGTAAAACTAAAGGCGTATAATATGAAAAATAGTGGAAATTTATTCGGGACTGATTGGTTAGAACAGTTTCAACTTTGGGATATGCCTATTAACTCATTAGACTGACGAAGCAGAAAAGTTGATTGGTGAATTAAAAAAAACTTTTCCTGACGTTTGTAGTGGAGGACTAGGAAAATGCACAAAAATGTCTGCTAAATTTGAATTAAAGCCAGGCGTAAACCCAATTTTTAAGAAAAAACATGACGTTCTATTTGCCTCATTAAATCAAATTGACGAGTTAAATCAACTTGAGGAAATAGGAGTTATTGAAAAAGTTGAATATAGAGAATGGGCATCTCTCACAGTTTATATTTTTTAAAAAAAGAGCAAAGATTCGTGTATGTGCTAAAGGATCACAATTATACCCTTCCGAAGGAAACGAAAGCGGGAAACAGGAATAAAGTGCTCAAAATGTCCTTTAAGATCAGTGAAAAGTTTTTTTTCGTGTATTTGGGAATAATAAAGCTCACTAGGATATAGGAACAATAGACAAACAAATTGGTAACAGGATTTATATGGTTCACGGACGGAAGTTTATATACAAACGTCATGTAAACCAAATTAGAAAACGGTATGAAAGCGTAGTCAATAGGGATCCCATCGAAGATGATCACTTGATGGATGTCGCCTTTGACACGTTTGAGGTTCCAATACTGCAATCAGTACCAGAGCTCAGAAGGCCAAAAAGAGAAAGGAAATTTGCGGAGTCTTTAGAAATTAACGGGAAAAAGAAAAGATATTGAATATCTTTCATTTCATACCTGATCTTCAGAAAAAGGAAAAGAATGAATTTCCTCACTTATGAACTTGGAATAACCAGAAAAGCATAATACGCAATAGATTTTTGGAAATTCTTAACATTTACCCTGAAACTTATCCAATTTTTCATTATTTCGGAATAATGAATAGAGACCTTCATAAAAGGGACTGTTGTTAACACGTAAAATGTTTGTTGTAAAACTATAGCTTTTTCAAAGTGATTATTTCTGACTTTTTTTTTTTTTTTTTTGAGTAAAAAATATTGTGTGGGAATTATAAAAACAAAAATGACTCTATACGGAGTCAGGCTGAAAAAGAGGGTGTTGTTGCGTGCTTCCTCTAAAGAATCTATGTTGGACTCTTCCGCCTACGATAAGATTAGTAGGAGAGGAGGCCTTGGGGGAAACCACCGAACAGATTGAACGCTAGACAACTGACACACTCACTAGCCGTGTAATGCTCTTCTGTTGTATTTACTGTTAAATATGTTTTATTTCTTAAACCTTTCACTTGGTCTCAACACTTATTATATTATTTATTTATTTATTTATTTTTGAAATTAAGTCATCGAGTATATATATATATATATATATATATATATATATATATATATATATATATATAACGTAGTGGTGATCCATGTACACTGTCTTAATATGTATAGGAAAAACTACTAAAAAGTTGTAAGTTTAAAAATGTATCCTTTGACTGTATTTGTTTATTTCTATTAAACAAAATTTATAAGCATTATTAAAAATAGGTTCACGTTTACAAATATTTTTAAAAATCTGTCGCTTTCTGAGTCACGTGATGTAAACAATCTCTCCATGAAATACGTTTCTAATTTAAATTTTAAAATCATTTGTTTCTGATGAAGGGCCGAGGACGGTCTGAAATATCAAATATCATAATAGAAATAAACAAATACTGTCAAAAAAATACATTTTTAAACTTACATCTTTTTAGTAGTTTTTCCTATATATATATATATATATATATATATATATATATATATATATGAAATAATTAAAGAACGTGTAGGAAATAGTATCTTTATTCTAACCTGTTCCGTTTAACAAGCTTCTTCAAAGATTTTTTTAAAAGACGAATGATTTAAAAAACATTTTTTTAATTTTTTTAAAAATCCATAGAGACAGTATGTTGATTGAGGTATTATTTCATTGGATAGTCACGTGGAATAAAGCATAATATAATATTCACATAGAATAAAGCAAATATTGTATAGACGTGTCAAGCGATGGAACGATTTTTTTTCTTGAATATAATAAGAGGGTCATATGTGAATATATGTTTATGAGCGAAATCATGCGTGAATGTGTGCGTTTATTATATTTGCTATAATTTTGAACGGACATGTATTTCGTTGTTGTCATTTACACATGCTAACGTTACCGACATATACACACACTTAATTCGTTTATTGTTTAAATACGCTTGACACGCCTTATTTAAGCTTACACGTGACATGTATCTGACTAGTGAAATCAGACCTCAATCAACATACCATCTCTGTGTATTTTAAGGTTTTCAATAAATTTCAATTTTTTTTTAAATCATTCGTCTTTAAAATATCTCTAAAAAGCTTGTTAAAGTGAAACATGCTCGATGAAAGTTACTTTTTTACCTGTTCTTAACTTATCCTATTCATCTTTCTGAATTTTGATCCATATATTCAACTCATATATATATATATAGTCATCCGCAGACAGATCTGTTTTGCTGTATCACAGCTTCTCAGTACGGACATGCATCCGATTGATTTTTAGCCAGGATTGAAACCCGACCGTCAGTCGGCGATTCTACCTCTGAGCTATGGGCGCTCGGTAGAAGGAGGCGGACTTTTAGCGTATGATGTATCCTGCAGTCAAAATTATCCTCAACTGCAGGAAATCAGTTATAATCCACGACAACGAACAGTGGACTAAGAACACAAAAGAGAACTTTGATTTATCTATGGGTGCCCTGGATTCCGCAGAGGCTTCGGATCTGATTGGATTATTCTTACTGTACAACTTAACTGCACATAAAGAAATCGAAACGGACAAAATAGGACTATATAGGGACGACGAACTAATGATAATTGATAAATCTACTGGAGGTAAGGTTGATAAAACCAGAAAACTAATCCATAGAGTCTTCAAATCTTTTGGCCTTAACGTAGTGATTAATCACAATATCAAACAAGTAGACTTCCTAGACATAACATTAGACCTAATATCTAACACATTCCAACCTTACATGAAAAACAACGCCAATCCAATATATATAAACCCCAACTCTAATCACCCACCATCCATAATTAAATACACCCCATCATCGGTAGAACGTCGCATTAACACACACTCATCCAGTAAAGAAATATTTGATAAGCACAAGGTAATTTATAATAAAATCCTTAAGGAAAGCGGGTATAAATCATCAAATATCAGCTTTGTAGAAAAATTCAAAAGTCTAAAAAGCAAAATAGAAACAGAAAAATAATATGGTATAACCCTCCCTTCAATCAATCAGTTAACTTCAAGCTGGGGCATAAATTCCTTAAATGAATAGAAAAGCACTTTCCCAAAAATAACCCTCTGAGCAAAATCTTCAATAAAAATACCATAAAATTAAGTTATAGCTGTTCCAATAATCTAGAAAAAATAATAAAAATGCATAACACCAAAATATTAAAACTACACAGCAAAATTAAATCCAACACTAATACAAGTCCATCCCGTGACAACAACCTCTGTAATTGTAGAAACCCCAATCAATGCCCCATGACCAATAAATGTCTGACGAAATCTCTGATATATATGTGTTCGATCTCATCCATAGAAAATCCTAAAGAGTAAAAAATATATATTGGGAATACTATGAACGTATTCAAAAAGCGCTTTTACAATCACCTCTCATCCTTCAATAACAAAGAAAAACAAAACATGACGTCTCTCTCCAAATACTTTTGGAAATTAAAAAACGAAAATAAAACACCTAAGGTTAAATGGAAAATTCCTCAAACATGCAAGAACAGCAAAATCTATAAAAGAACCATGTTTTCTTTGCCTTCAAGAAAAAATAGAGATCCTTAAATATATAAATAGTAACAAGCTTTTAAGCCAGAGGCACGAAACCACGGTAAACTGTAAACACATTAGGGACCTAATTCTTCAATCATGCTAAGAAATACTAGGGGTTTGACTAGATATTCTTATTATAAAAGACTAAAAAGGCTACAGAAACATCAATCTAATAAACCCTTAAAGTAAGGTCTAATACCCACAACAACATCTGAATAAATAAAATGTAAAATTAAAAGAAATAAACAGGCTCCCAAACTATAATCTAGGAATAATTAAAAATTAAAGGAAAACAAATCGATCCCCTAAATTCAAAATCAAGATGAAAATATACAAATTTAGATAAATTATAAAAAACTGATAAAATACAAATTTACATTTGACCTCTAAAAAATACAAATTTTGATTTTTTATAAATAACCTCGCCTAAATACAAAACAATCCACACTTAAATAGATCAAATTACGAAAGTCTACAACAAAGTGTAATATTCCAAAAGAAAAAAATAGCTCCCAAATTAAAAAAGAATAAAAAAAATTAAAATGAAAAATTGATCCTCTAAATTCAATATTAAGATTAAATATACAAATTTAGAAATATTATAAAAGCTGACAAAATAGAAATTTGCATTTACTTCCGAAAAAATGCAAGTTTAAACTTTTTAGAAACAACTTATAAAAATATAAAAACAAAATAAAATACAAAATATGCCGTACTGAAAAATTCAAAATTCAAAAGAAAAAACACCTCACCCCTATCACGTCTATCTAAGGAACCCTAAGAAAAACAGCTTAGCCACTAAATGAAAGAGAATAAATAAAATTTGTCTGGCAACAACAGACACAAATAAATCAAACACTAGCTAAGAAAGACGCCTAAAAATTCTTAAGGTCAATGATTAGTTCACAATCACACACACAAAAACCTCACGCAAACACACAAAACTGACCAAGTAATCAAACCCCTCCACACTTCATTCTCTGCGAAATTCTAACCAAAAGATATACCCGACCGATAAAAACGTACACTCCAACAGATAATACCATTAATCAACAATTTAGCACTTACACACCAGGCTCTTCAAAACTCTAACAGACAACACAAGACACATTCCCTTCATTATCAATAACCCCAACCAACCTCCCACAACAGCAATGAACCAAATATAGGGAGCAGACGAATTCAGTTTTGCTTTTACTTCCCGAGGAAACTTTGGGCACCCAACGTTGAAACAAACATATGATTGTAGAGGACATATATTAAAAAATAATGTACATGTTCTAAAACATAATTTATAATAAATATTCACAGCTCTACACATCATATATCGAGCACTGTTTTAAATTAATGTTTTGGACGGAAAAAAATTATTTCTTCGTTCTGTACCCACTCGGATATATATATATATATATATATATATATATATATATACTATGTCGTGTAGGATTTCCTGTGTGTGTGTGTGTGTCACTGCGTTCCTCCTTGCTAGTATGTATACATGCTTGTGTGTTTCGATTAGTCCATCTGGTCATTCTGTGCGCGTGTTGTGTGTCTGTGTGTGCGTATGGGGGGTTATGATCTATTAAGTGCTGGGTTAATTTTTTTTTTCTTGTATTTGTAGGTAAGAATAATTGTCTGTCTAATATAATTGCATAATTTTAAATTTGTCTTGATTGCATTTGAAGATGTTTTGTGATAAAAGGAGTTTTCTGTTTTTTGATAATTTGTTGTTGCTTTTTGTGGAGGGAAACTCTGTTGTTTAGTGCTTGGCTGATTCCGATATAAGATTTATTACATTTTGTGCTTTTGAGTGTATATGCCACATTTTTTGAGTTGCCGTTCAAATTTTTCTTTATTGTAAATGTCTTTGTGGGGTGTTTCCTATTATAATAATGTGACAAACCTCACATCTTTTTTTGTAACATTTTATAACCGCCTGTATCGTTTAAATTTGGATGAGGTAAATATATGTGGTCAGCTTTTTTGGTTGGCATTTGCTCTTAATTATTTTGATCTTTTTAAATATGTTTTTCATTTTATAATTTTTGTTTAGTAGGTTTAATATTTTTAAATTTCTCTGAATAATTCTGGGTTGTTCCTGTTGTATGTTGAGACATAAGCGAGAGTCCGCTCGATGTTGCGTTTCTTTGGGATTTCGTAGTTCGTCTAGAGGTATTTTTTCTGTTAGTTCAAAACCTTTGTTTATAAATGTTGTCGGGCAGGCTAGTTTTTTAGAGTTCCATGTAGTTCTTCTAGGAGGAGTTTTTTGGGGGTGTTTGTCGGCCTAGTGCAAACCCTACGTGCTAGGGAATAGATGATAGATTTTAGGCAGTATTTTGGGTGTTGGCTCTTAAAATGAATATATTGTTGGGTGTCTGTAGGTTTGTGGTAGATATCTGATGATGAAGGTGTCCCTATTTCTAATGAGTATGTCTAAAATGGTAATTCATGGAAACTATATTCTTGGATGAGTTTGATTTTCGGGTGTAGGTTCTGGGGTAGAGAGTGAAATTGGTAAATATCGCCCCATGTGGATTTCCAGAAAATGGAGTAATCATCTTAGTATCGTTTCCAAGACTTACGGAAGTGGGTTTTCATATCCCCATAGATTTGTTTTATCCTTTCGTATATGTTTTTCTCTAGGTAACCTAATGTTAGGATGGCATATGTTGGTGCCACTTTCGTTCCTATTGCAATAACTAAGGACTGGAAATAGTTTTTGCTGTCAAATTCAAAGGTATTATTGTTTAGAATTAGCCCTGTACAATCGATGTTGAATCCCTGGGTGAATCTGGTGTATAGTGTTTCTCTCTGTGATTTGCTGTATAAACGCAATGTGAATTCACCATTTTTTAAGCAAATTGTGAGGGTGATGAGAAATGGATCATTTACAACAATGTTAAGCGAAGAAGATCCTGGATAAGACACATGATCTGACTTTAGTCACCCAAAAAGCATGTATTCATCCTAAGAAAGGCATGCTGTGCATCTGGTGTGATTGGAAAAACTCCTGTACTATGAGCTTCTGCCAAAGTAACCAGTCAATTGATTCTTAAAAGTACTGCTCGCAACTGCATAAATTATAGGCACCAATTCAAGAAAAAACGCCCAGAATTGGCAAACAGGAAAGGTGTTGTTTTCTATTAGAATGATGCACGTTTCTTTGACAGCCGGAAAAATTGTTTCAGCTTGACTGCGATATATTTCCCCCATATTCACGATACATTGCTTCTTCAGATTTTGGTTTATTCAGGTCTTTGCAAAATAATCTAAATGGTAAAAATTTTAATTCTTTAGATGACTTAAAAAACACCTTAATTATTTCTTTGTCTAGAAATCACTGAAGTCTTGAGAAGATGAAATCTTTAAGTTGAAGAAAAAAATAAAGAAAGGTTGTGCAACAAAATGGTTCATATTTAGTTGAATAAATATTTAATGGGGTAATTTTGATTTGTGTTAAAATTTTCTTTAAAAATCGGTATGATTTTTCCGGACAACCCAATATTTTGATAAATCTTTGAATATCTTAAAAGCTACATTAGAATCTGCAGAGACGGCAATGTCAGTAAGAAAGCACATTCTGTTTTTTGTTTTTTTTATCACGATGTCTGGGTGATTAGCTTTGATTGTTCTTTGATTGTATTGTAAAGTCCCATAAAATTGATACAAGTCCTATCTCTGTAAACGAGTATAGTGATGTGAATACCAGTTTCATGCAGTTTCCTTTCCGTAAATATTGCATATTTTTCATCGCAAATATTGGCTTCATCTATCATGCCAAGTTTTATATTCAGTGGGTGCTGGCATGGTGCAACTTGATGGATGATTAATTGTTTTTGGATATTTATCACAGAATCTGCATTTCGGGATAGCACGATTTTACACTATGTGTCCTTGGTAATTTCTAGTTAGTAAACATTGATTCTGTGCAGCAGGAATAAAAACTTCGGTTTCAGCTTTTAACCTTGCATTACATAACAATTGCTGGGTACGGAATTTGTCCTCTTAACGGAAATAAAAGTAAAATTAAGTTCCCTGTAAGATTGCAAAAGGTAACTAGAACAATTCTTTACTGAATAAGATACATTTTTTTAATCAATTTACTCCATGCATGGTGATCATGCTACTAAGTCGCAAGGAGATAATGGAAGGGAAATGAAATGAAAATAATTTAAAATAAACCAGAAACGCAATCCTAAACAGGAAATAGGGATAAACTTCTATTCCTGTTTGAAAGATTGCAGAAGAGCCTGAATTGAACGATAGGCGAACTTATCTACTCTTTCATAGAGTTGTCTGTAGGATGACAGACCGTAGTAGAAGGAAACGGGAAATGCATTGTTCAATAAAGTTTATGTCAAAAATTTAAAAATAAAAAATATGTATATCTTTTTGCTTTAACTCTAAAAAGAATCAACAAACACTTTCGATTACCACACACACACACACATACACACACATCCATATTAACATATGTATTTATGTATGTATGTATGTATGTGAGTGTGCGTCCCCCTATGCGTGTGTGTGTGTGGTGATGTTTGCCATCATTTGAAATGAACGTATTAGTGCACTCTATATAAGCTTAAATTTACTCGCTTGATTAGAACCTACCGGTGATGTGTACATCTTTTGCCGCTACAAACTTATATACGTTAAGCAACTTAATTCGAGAGTTAGACATCAGAATGCGGCTTTTTGTATTGGATTTAACTGATCAAGTAATCCTGAAATCGATTTGATTCCATTTGAGTTAAAACTTTTACACATCAAAAATTGAATATTTCCAATATAGTTTAAATCACAAAAAGAGGCGTAATATTTGCCAATGTATGTCACTAGATTTTTCTTTCTTGCTTCTTTTCTTTTTTAATAACTTAGTTTTACAATAATTGGAAACACTACCATCTAATATATAAAGTTCCAATTTTTTATACTAATATTCAACCTATACAAGGTCCAAGAGCCACTTAAATAGAGGTTTAGCCTGTAGTGCTGTATGAGCTGAAGAAATGGCAATAAATGTTTGAAAAATATTCAAATATATACATTATTACTTTTAGTATATCGAGGCAGCAAGTAATTTTCTAAACATCCGCTGTTAAATATGAGACAATGAATGTCTATTGTGTTTAATCATGAGCCGTTCTAAACGTCGTATTTTTGCTTTAATTTCAGTTGAAAATAAAGACAAAAATTCTCCAACATTTGGATAATTATTTATTGGTTTTCTTCTAAGCTCATGTGAGCCGAAAGCTTAGAAGAAAACCAATAAATAATTATCCAAATGTTGGAGAATTTTTGTCTTTATTTTCAACTGAAATTACAGCAAAAATACGACGTTTAGAACGGCTCATGATTAAACATAATAGACATTCATTGTCTCTTATATTTAACAGTGTATGTTTAGAAAATTTTTACTTTTGTAACCATTAATCTCCTAAAAAACGTAACAAATGAAAGCGAGAAGAAATGACTAAGTATAAATTACAAGAAGTCAGAATACAGAATGCATGGTCATTAGCAAAATGAGGAGCCCAAAATGCCAATTATAGGTCGGGTATACTAAAATCAAGCAACTGCTGTTATTTAAATACCTAGGAAGTATTCTAATAAAGGACACTGAAATCTGCAAGCGTATTGGCATGGTCAAGAACATATTCCAAAAGCTAAGCAGAGTATTAAGATACAGGAACATTTGGTTGGAATCACAGAAAGATGACTGAACTGTTATGGGATATCTGTCCTCTTGTATGGCAGCGAATGCTAGACAATCTCCTCAAAGATGAAGAAGAGACTCGAACCAACAATAATGTTGTCCTACAGAAGGACGCTGAGGATACCATGGATCAAACATGTAAGCAACGGCTAGGCTTTATCGAATTACATTAGTAAGAAGTTCTACTCAGACAAGTTATTTCTGAAAACTGTTACTGTGAGGTACAGATTTTTTTTTTAATTTTTTAATCATTTCACCCCGAGCAAGGCGGAAACGCCACTGATGTGCAGGGGGTTACATAGATGTAAAAAGATTAATTAGAAAAGAGTGAGGAGTACAAGCTAGTTAGAAAGGAACAATAGAAAGCTGAGAAAGCAGGTGCGATGACAGATACATAGGTGGAGAGATAAGGGAAGGTTATACAGGGGAGGGAAGAGAGCTAGAGGCCAGTGGTTAGTAGATGAGTATTAACTTTGCATTTAAATTTCTGGATTCCAGGGAGTATGCTTCCACATTACTTCAATCTTAACCACTTCAAGTCTCTGGTCAACTCTTATCTACTTTCAACAACTTCATTAAGTAACGCTCTACTTTGAGTAGCTGTTGGATCTTGTATTTGATGAACAATAATATAAAAGAAAACAACACAAATCCAACGCCCCTCATAAATTCGCAAAAGCCCGAGCAGGGCATTTAACACCTCTTTTATCTTTCTTTGCACAAATCAAGGTATTTTAAATATTTCAATAATAGTTTTTACAATTAAAAAAAGTCTGTTTATTGGTTTTCCTATCATCGCTGTTTCTGCCTACGTAGAATTTTTAAATTTGTTCTACTGTATGGCAGCGAATGATAAACAATCTCTTTAAAGATGAAGAAGAGACTCAAAACGACAAAGATGTGGTTCTACAGAAGGATGTTGAGGATGCCATGGACCGACCTGTAAGCAATGACGAGGTTTTTGAAAGAATAGAAACAAAAAGTAAAGACAGTTGAAGTTTCTGGGTCACGTGATGAGGAAGGATGGCTTGGAAATTTTGATACTCACATGACAAATAGAGGGAAAGAACAGGGGAAAATATGCTTAATGGGCTTAAGCAAATGGATAGCAGAGCAGGGTTTTGGAGTCTCGGTCGTTGTACTCTCCGGCCTTCTCCAAGTGCTATCATACAACAGCCAAAACGTCGTGAAAATGGCAACGAAGATGAGTACAATAGTACGAATAATGTAAATAATTGGAAGTGTTCACCCGAAATCGTTGCTAGTCAGATTTCAAACATTTGTCCACTCAGTGGACTGCTTCTACATATCAAGTTACTTTTACTTGGAGACCGCTTGTATTAGGTTGAGTCATAAATAATTTGTGTTTTTTTTTTATCGACTTTATTCTTCAAATTGTTACCAAAAACGGAAATTATTTTGATAAAACCTAATAACATAGTAATTGCATTAACTAACATTCGATAATCAACCAAAAGTAGGTAATGACAATAATCACCTACTTCAGGACCGTGCGGTAACTTGGGTCAAATTATCTTGTGTTTGAAAATCTCGCTATGAAAGTTTGTATGATTTGGTATTATTTTGATACGGTATCATTAGAGTTCAGTATGATGGACTCTTTCTCGTGTGAATTTTCTTTTATGTTTTCTTCTAGAGAAGCAGCAGCTTATGGTGTTCAACACTTGAAAATATCACTGTATTTATTCATTATTAATACCCCGAAGACATTAAACCAAAATAACCAAACAAATCTGGGATCAAAGTAACAAAGGAAAAACAGAAACAGTAATAATCGATACACTGAATTAGATAAGTGTTTAGGACAATGTAAGAAGCACGTTGTACACAAATACAATTTACAATTTGCCAATATAATCAAGCTGCATTTTAATGTAGGTTTTGAAAACTTCTAAAGTCTTGGAATTGACCTGTCGAAAGAGGGATTGTGTTCCCCTCATTACGCAGTGAAAAAGAATATATTCGTATGTTCGGACGATAGGGCTGTCGTTGAATTTTAATAGATGTGATAGCTGGATTAACATTCTCCTGAATGCACAGTATACCACCTTGCCACTATATATCAACGATTTTATGATATGACTATTGCATAGAACCTTTTGAAGAAGATAAAATCAGATAACATCTTAGCTTACCTGAAGACGGTTGTTCTATAACACATAATATATCACTAAATAACTCCGTTCCAGAAGCATAAATGGTGAGTGATATAACAAACGAACCACAGGATTGTTTACAGGCCATATATTGAAAAAAGGTTTTCGGAATTAAATATGCGACAGAGTTGATGCAGTTTAAGCAGAGGTATGAATCGATCAATCTGGTGGATTTATAATAGCTTTTAGTAAAGGATTAACCTATGTCATCACTTGAAATTACGATTTAAAATATTTATATATGAATATTAGATATTTGTTACGGTAGATATGGGATGTGAATGAGAAATCAGAGACTCGAGTTCAAATTCCAATTCAGTTCGTTGCATTCACTTCGACGCAAATATCCAGCTATGAGTTGAATAGCAAGATAGATTGGGTTCTATAACTGCAGAAAGAAATGGCTACCTACTACGGGAAAATCTTCAGTCAGTCATGGATAGAAAGAGACATGATCTCTCAAGCGTGTATTAACTGACTGATATATAAATCAGGTCTAAGACGTCCAGGCGAAAAAAAGCAAAGACTTTTAAGTCTATAGTGATAAAGGCGTATATTTTATTTCAGGAATCGTTTTGGTAAAACGATTTTTTACTTTTTGTAACTGTTGTGTAATCTGCTGTGTGTAGTTGCCTTAGACCTGTAAGACGACCACAGGAAACATAAAATAAAATAGGACGGACTAGTAGTAAGTAAATCTTCAAAAGTGTTTCGATACATTCTGTAGGAATAGTTCGTTGTAATATAATTAGTATACTGTCGGATTTATTTTGAATTTAGCTGCAGCGACTTGAAGACTTTATATATGAGGCTATAATTATAAATAAATATTTTTATAGTGTTATATATGACGTGCCCACCAAAAGTGAGTTGTGTTTTTGGATTTTGACTGCCTCTATGCATAAAGGCACATTTTTCAAGGATATATATCAAAAGCTCCCTTCTGTCTTTTCTACAAATATTTACGGCAACTGCTCTGATAAGTTTTTTTTTTTTACCCTGGTACCCCGTCCACGTGAATTTAAGCGTGCTACTAGATTGGCATACAAATATACGATTTGTATATATCCACCATGATATAAGTCTGATATAGACATACCCGGCACATACCTCAAAGCCCAATTATTATTATTATGCCATTTTTCATCATAAAAATATTTCTGTTATGGTCACACTACCTACCAAGTCTGCAGGAAGACCTGAGGCAGGTCGTGATGTTTTATGGCTCCATTTCATGTTTTTTCATATCTATCAAACATCTCGAGTGTTATATAGACAAAGTTCTCCTTAGTGTGTGGGCTGTACTTAACAAGACAATTCTTTGTATATCTCTTAAGCTGGGGTTTCCAGGGATCATTTCAATGTGTTGTTTTGTTCCATTTTTTATCATCCCAAGTGCACCCACTATCATTGGTATGATACTTGTTTTCAATTTCTACATTTTTTTGTATTTCAATTTTCAGATCTTTATATTTTGACAGTTTTTCGAATTCCTTGGTTGCTATGTTACAATCCGTTGAACAAGCTATATCAATTAATAGAAAAGTTTTTTCCTTCTGGTTTTTAACAATAATGTCCGGCCTATTTGCTTCAATTTTTCTGTCTGTGTAGATGGTGTAATCCCATAGAATGGTGACATATTCTATTTCTGTAACCGGTGCTGGGTGTTGTTCATACCATTATTATTATTATGTCATTTTTCATCATATTTCGATTTCTGCTTTGGTCTCACTACCAACCAAGTCTGCGGGGAGACCTAAGGCAGGTAGTGGCGTGTTGTTATGGCTCCATTTCATGTTTTTCTATCTTCCCTATCATCCCTATCATTATTATTATTATTATTATTATTATTATTATTATTATTTGATTTCTGTTAAACATAAATTTCCTCCCGGGTTCCAACCAGATGTCTAAGGTCAGAAATGGTATTATGACATTTTTCACGAATCATTTTTATAAAAATAAAATATTAAGATAACACACATTTTACATAAAACTTTTTGTAATATGTTAGCTGTACTTGTGAGTACACTTTTTGTATTTCTTTAATGTATACCAGAAATATCTTCAATCAGTCTAACAGAAACTTTTGCAATCAATCTGAGGGTTCAAACTACAAGTAGAATTATTGATTCTCTCACGTGCCACATTTTTTCAATTTCCACTTCATGAACCCTTTTATTATTATTTTTTTTGTTTTGTTTTGTTTTTGTTAATTTTTTAAAAATCTTCAAAGATACATTATAATCTGCAGGAACTGTCATGTCAATAAGAAAGCACATTCTGTTTTGCGGTCTCTGATCACGATGTCGAGATGATTAGCTTTAATTGTTTTGTTTGTGTGTATAGTAAGTCTCATAAAATTGTTACAGGTTCTATTTCTATAACAGGGTCTTGTTCATTATTATCATTATTATTAAAAGGGGAGAGATCAGCATACCAACAAAATGACGCTTTTACTGCAAACATATGAAGGCCGATGTACCCATCATTTTACCCATTTTGAATATACCAAGTACAAGCATAACAGCCAAATTATTATTACTGAGTGAGAGAGCAATACACCCAAACAATGTCACTAGGGTGCAAATTTACGAAGACTATGTGTATGCCAGGCACACGTATTGCAGCCAAATGTGCGATATGGTAACAGGTTTTAAAAGAAGTAGCGCATATCTTTGCAAGTGGTACCCAGTTAGATATAATTTCAGTTGCCTTGGTTGCTTCATCCTTCAGTTTTTAAAAACAACATTCTTGACATCCGGCCATGATGTTACCCCACGACTCTCGTTCACAAACAGAGATACCCAATGCCTCAGCACCTCGGGGACAGGTTAAAACCTGGAAAATGACGAACTGTGTAAGAATTGTATATTTACTGTAATCAATCATATTTCACCCATACAAAAACACCTCCAATCAGTTAAGATCAGAGGCAATGAGTGACATGGCTAGTGAAACACCAGGTAATTTATTATTATCATTATATTATTATTATTATTTGTGGTATCTTCTTGCCAGAGGGTAATTTCAAGTGCCTAATTACCAAGTCGCCTCTGGGGTTTATGACTAAAACGGACAGAGAGAGTTATCTACGCACATCTGTGATGTTTCGTTTAGATATTGAGGGTTTTGCAGAAGACATCTGCAGTTTCGCACAAAGTATTCTTTTATAGCTTTGGGATGCTGAAGTCACGTGATTTTCGATACCCCTCTCTATCATACCCAATGCTCGTATCACAACAAGAATAATCATAGTTTTAAGTTCCCACATTATTATCATTATTCCTTTCATTTTTACAGTATCATATTTAGACGTTGTGAAACTGTAAAGCTATATAAAGCTTGGAAACACACACACACACACACACACACACACACACACACACACACACACACACACACACACACATATATATATATATATTAGTAAAGCGTCAGAGAGGAGACAAATCAAGCAGATTCCTTCTTTGTTGCGTCAGTCTGATAATAGGATTATTGCTCAACATCCGGCCGCTTTATTTAATTATTTATTTTATCGCCATGTTTATGTTACTTTCTTAAAATGTCCTGAAGGGTCTTTTATTACATCAAGACAAGCCGAATCTTCTATAGTGCTCCTTTGAGCATGTTAGAAACAAAACGTCAGCGCTTATTATTTTTTCGGTTTTAGATAACTAATTTTCAGTATCATTGTTTTATTACTTACTTTATTCCGTCTTGTGTGTGTAGATTTTATCATAAAGCTCGGCTAATATATTATTTGTCAATTATTTCGAGAAAGACAAGAATCTAAGCAGAGCATATTTTCGTTTCTGTAAAGTTCACGTGAAATCTAATTCCAACATTTTGATATTTTTTTTAGATGAGTGATTGCTGAAGAAGTGAAGAACTGCTTAAACGTTAGAGACACTTCTCAAATTTCCCTAACATTCTGCAAAGTCGGTACTGGTAACATTTGCGTTAACCCATATATACATATTTCGCAATAAATTCTCGGTGAACGGTGACTGACCATAACTAAAACTTTCATGCTTTCTCATGCAATCATCAGGATGTCGCCAACAGTTACTTGAGAAAATGTTCACTTTATACTCCTACTAGCAGGTTAGCCCGGTTTCACTCCGGTAGTTTAAAGAATAATAAGAATAAAAAACATATGATGAATTTACATAGCAAATACTTACACAACGTCCACCCTCGTCACTTTTATAGATATAGATAACAATGTAGAATGTATCTATTAGATTAGGGTGGGAGGGGGGCAACATATGGATAATATAAAGTGGGGTTATCGATTATATTTTATGATCAATATATAAAATGATCCCTGAATTTGTGGGGTGATAATATATATTTTTTACCCCTAATTTTGGCTTTCTGAAAAATTTCAAGGTGTCGTTAGCGTTCTAAAATTTTGATCTACATCTGAGCGCAACTCTCGTTGAATTTTTACAGTATCATATTTAAACATTGTGAAACTGTAAAGCTATATAAAGCTTGGAAACACACATACACACACACACACACACACACACATATATATATATATATATTATTATTATTATTATTAAAGCGACATAATTAGTTATCTAAAACGTAAAAAGTCGAATCTATCAAACAAATAAATACTTACACAACGCCCATCCTAGTTACTTTTATAGATATAGGTGGCAAGTTCAAGATGTTACAGGGGTAGTTTATGCTTACCAAACATATAATCACCAACTAAACTCACAGGCGGTTGGGAATGCCCATCCGACCAAGATGGAAATACATTATGAGAAGGGGAAACAACAGAAAATTATGCCAAGAAAATCCTCGATATCATGGACAAGAGTACGACCTCAGCAAAGGAGTATTTATATATATATATACATAATCGTGTCGCCCCAAGCAAGGAATTTTACTGCCACTGTTGTGCAGGGGGTTACATAGAAGGAATGTAATGAGAAAGGGTGACAGGTTACAGGGAGTGTCAGGAAGAGGGTAAGAGAAGGATGAGAATACTGAAGATAGTGGGGTGGGCGGAGAAAGGAGCATGAGAGATAGGATGCAAGTTAATGAGACAGGAGATGACTATTGACTTAACATTTGAATTCTTGAAGATTTTAGCTGTCGGGAAAGCAAGTAAGCGGAAGGAAATTTCACAGGCGGGAATTGCGAGAAAAGAAGCTGATGGAGTAGAATTTGCGTTTATAATTTATTGGTTTCACAGTAAAAGGGTGGGACCTAGTTGCTAATCTTGTGGCTCCAGTAAATTCATATATAGAGGGTACCAGTGAGCTAAGTTCATCTGAGCAGAAGCCGTGAAATTATTTGTAGAAGAGACACAGGGAAGCCACACTGCGTCGGTGAGAAAGCAACTGTATCCTAGCTGCCAAGTCGGGATCGATCACATAACAGATTCTCCGTTGGATTTTGTCAAGGACATCTAGGTGGATAGCAGGAGCACCCGACCAGATATGGTAGATACCCTTAAGAGTAAAATAATACTCAACGATACTGAGCCCTCAAAGTCCCCCATAACAAATAATGTGATTTAAATAAAATTTGAGTCTGATATATAGCCACACAGGAGAAAAAGCTCAAAGAATATAAAATTAACATTATTTTTCAAATAACTAAATAACGACCTCCATATAAAAGTGTGAGGACGTGTAAGGAGACTAAGATAGATAGATAGATAGATAGATAGATAGATGTGTGTGTGTGTGTGTGTGTGTGTGTGTGTGTGTGTGTGTGTGTGTGTGTGTGTGTGTGTTTCAGCGTGCGGCCATTTAGAAAGCTTCTATAATCTATATCTCAGATTGATGCAAGCCTTGTTAGTGAAATTGGTTGACGGATTTGTTTGGAGGCTGTCGATGGTTGTAGTTGCATGAAGTCACAAGCCATCGTGTCAGAGGTTTTCAGTGTACTGATCTTGTTGCTGATTCTCTCTTTCACAGAAACTGTACCTAATATGAATGTTATATATTTTATATATTTGTGTGTATGCGTGAGTGTGTGTGTGTGTGTGTGTGTGTGTGCGTGCGTGCAGAAATTTCCAAGATTATTAATTAAAATTTATACATTAAAATTAGTAAACTTATTTCTTGATCATTAACATATTATCTTTAGTTTTCAGATATTTTCGAATTTTTCTTTTAAAAAGCCGTCAATTGTCGATGAAATTTTGTATCTCTAAAACTTTCGTCAAAATGTTGTCCGTGGAAGAATTTCCCAACAAAGCCTGTTTCAATGAATGTGTAGTCTTTCGAATTCTTTCATTTTCATTAATTTTGAATGAGTCTTAGCAATTTGTATTTCTAGTTTTCGCACTTGTTCTAGGATAAGAATTATTGAATAAATGCTATTTTTAAGTTGTTAGCAGCATCATTTAAATCTTAAACTCCGAGGCACATAATTAAAGTTACATATAGAGAAGTTAAGGGAGACCCAACGGTTTTGTCTCTTCTTAATAAATGAGTTGTTAATTGCAATGACGTTAACATCTTTCACGCCATTTTGTCATATTTATAAAGTATATTGCTCTGGTTATTCTTGAAGTTGTTAGTGGATTGGTTTTCTGATGTCTTCTCCACGGTGACTTTATTGAACAACCAGCTCAAATTAACTACCTGTTGATTCATCAATATTTTCATTGCCCTTTGATAAGGTTTATTTTTTATCATACATAGTTGCTAACCACCTTCCTCTCTGGAGTCAGCGGCCGATTGTGTTGCCGAACCTCTGATAAAGGAGTTAGAGGTAAATGGTTTTAATGTAGTTTAAGTTCAAAACTATCTTTTAATCTATGAATTTAAAGAAGTAATGGCAGTTAATGCTAAGTAATTTCCTCAAAGATGAAGAGAAAAATGACAGGACATGGATGTGGTTCTACAAAAGAGTAGTGAAAATACCATGGACAAGTAATGAGAAAATTCTAAGGACAAAAAATTCGTTTATATTTATAATTAGGAAGAGATAGTTGAAATTTCTAGGATATATAATGAGGAATGAAAGCTTGGAAAATTTCACACTCACAAGACATATTGATGGCAAAAGGGACAGAAAGAAAGAAATGGATGTCAATGTAAACGAATGTCAGAACAGTTACTGGGAGGAATAGTAAAAAGAAAAACCTTACTAAGTGTTACTGGTCTATATTTCTTAGATATGGTGGTATTTCCAGTCACAGGAACTAACTAACGTCTATATCCACTGGGCCATGTGTCCTTAAAGGCTTGTGACTTGACCCAGAGAGTTGTGAGTTCAATACCAGGTTACAGCAGTAGTGAACAAGTAACTTACAAGGTTAAAGGGAGATAACTCGTGACTACCAAAAGAGGGACTACTACACAGGGAATAAAGATTATATACACCAGTGATTATAATAAAGGTTTCGGTTCGAAATTCATAGCACCTGAAGAAGGCCCGAGTGTACAACGGCCGAAAGGTCGTACAAATGGCAACAAAGATAAAGACAATAGTCAGAAAAATGTAAATATTTCTAAGTGTTACAAAGTCCAGTAACTGTTATTGCTCTTTCCATTATAAATAGTGGCTTCTTCCCTAATTTTTACTTTGAAGAAATATAGAACATCAACATTTTAATCATGTCATTATTATTTTTTTTCTTTGCGTTACACGTGCTATTCATTTTAGCTGTTGGCTGAAAATCCTCGAGTGGAGTACTTTTTGTTATTTAGTACAGCTTTTTGTGTTTCTATAGCTCCAGTGTACATGTTTCGAAGAAGAATTGTATTTGCAACATTCTACATTCACTGGAAGATATTTTAATCTATTGGTCTAAGAAAGAGTTTGTATACAGCTAGAGCTAATTCATTTCTGAGCGGCTTTGGTACCATTCATGACATCCATACGAAAGTCATGATCTGATGAGGTTAATTAAAGACGTGACTAGAGGTTTTAGATTAACCTTTTGATTCTGTAGCTACCTGTGGTATTGTGGAAAACTTCTAACACAGCTTAATCTAGGATCAATGTCCTTATCTCAGAACTTCTGACTTATCTTCACCAAAGATACGCGAACTGATTTGGATTTTGAAACAGTCAAATCAATAGCCTTATCCAGATATTCATTCCAATATTGTTCAGTAAACATATCAAATGGTTCATCAGTAACATAAATTAACAACTACGAAAATATAATCCTTGCATAGAATCGAATAAAAGCTATTTGAATGGACGCTGAAAAAGTAGAACATCGTATTCGCATATTAATAATTGACCAATCAATACGCATTTAATCTTGTGTAAACAGCTTTGTGCGTTCGGCTGTCGCATACACTGTGATTAGCTGGCTGTCTATTTATTTGGTCAATGAGCCGGATCCAACCGGATTCTTGTGGATCGGATTTTTTTCCGGTCAAGGGCAAGGCCTATATAAACTGGAACAGTGGTCAAAATAACAGGCCGGATTAAACGATGGCTGTTAGCACGTTTAGTTTTCGATAAAGAGAAGGAGAGGTAACAAATTAAACAGATTTCTTCTTAGTTGACTCAGTCGAATTATGTCGCAACATCCGGGCGTTGTTATTTATTTTATCGCCATGTTTTTGCTGCTTTCTATAATTTCCTAAAAGGTCTTTTATCAGACACAAAGCAAACCGAATCTTCTCTGGTGTTCGTGTAGGCATGTTATAAACAAAACGCCAGCACTTATTATTTTTCGGTTTTAGATAGCGCATTTTCAGTATCATTGTTTTATTTCTTAGTTTATTCTGTCTGGTGTGAACAGATTTTATCACAAAACGTGGCTGATATATCCTTTGTCAAACATTTCGAGAAAGACAAGAATCTAGACAAGAGATAATTTTGTTTCTTTAAAGTTCAAATAAATTCCAATTCCGAGTTTTAAGAATTTTTTAAGGTGAATGATTGCTCAAAGGGTAAAGAACTGTTTAAACGTTACAGACACTTCTCACATTTCCCTAACATTTTCCAAGGATGGCAACGGTAACATTTGATCAACCCATATTTTTTTTCAGCAGCTTGAATATTCGAGAAATCTTATCAAACAAAAATGCGCTCCACAATTTTCAGATTGGTAGGCAAAAATAAAGTGCTGTTAAAAAAAAAGTACATAAACGGTGAGTCAAATCAAAAATGAGTGTTCACGAAAAATAACGGTTAGATTTATAAAAAAAATATGTCGGTGTGTAATAGCGTGCTACCCACTTGGAAAATGACTATAATCCATACGGTGGGTTGACCCAAGCCTTGTAAGTTAAATTGATAGACGGATGTCTTTATCCCCCTCCATTTCTGACCGGCAGACGAAAAGAAAACACTGGTTTAATAAAACCGTTTACTCACTGACGGGTATTCACTAAAAAATAACACTTAAAGTGATAAAAATATGTCGGGTTAATATATATATATATATATATATATATACATATATATATATATATATATATATATATATATATATATTAAACAATAAACATCCTATTTCCTAGATGAGGTGATTCAAAATTAATTCTTTAATAAAAATTTGCTTTGTAATTTAATACATTGAGCTTCTTTTTTTTTTTGGTGAGTCATTTTTAATATTTTATAATTTTTAATATCATATTATTAGGATCCACTTTGATTAATTACCGAGAAAAGTCTTCTTACGTCGGATCGTTTACCGTCACTATATAGATAGATAGATAGATAGATAGATAGATAGATAGATAGATAGATAGATAGTGGGTGTATGTGTGACAGCATGCGGCACATTTGGAAAGTTCTTGTAATCTATATCTCAGATTAATGCAAGCATTGCTAGTGAAATTGGTTGATGGATCTATTTCAGAGGCTGTCGATGGTTTTAGTTGCATGAAGTCACAAGTCATCGTGTCAAAGGTTTTCAGCTTACTGAGCTAGTTGATGAAATTGTAACTAAAGTCAACGTAGTACATATATATATATATATATATATATATATATATATATATATATATATGTACTACGTTGACTTTAGTTCTACACACACACGCAGAAAGAAAGAAAAGTACTGGATTTTAAAATTAAATACACACAAGCTAGGGTTAAATAAGGACTTAGGTGTGTTGAATCTTTACAAATATTTCAATAGCTAAAAAATTTTTTTCAGATATTCCAAGAAATTTTTATCTAAAACAAATTTATAAGTATTATTAAAGATAGTTTTACATTTACTAATATATATATATATTTTTAAATAAAGTCTGTCGCTTTCAGCGTGGCTTAGTGGGAGACAGACTTTCTCTACGGACGTGCTGCATGTTGTGAACAAACACACCACGTGATGTAAACACAAAAAAAAAATATTCGGACGCTATCGTGAAATACGTTTTTAATTCAACTTTAAAAATCGCTTGTTTCTGATGAAGGACCGAGGGCGGTCTGAAATATAAAATACAATAATAAAAATAAACAAATACTGTCCAAAAAAAGTACATTTTTAAATTCAAAAACTTTTTAATATTCTTTCCTATATATATATAGATATATATATATATATATATATGTGTGTGTGTGTGTGTGTGTGTGTGTGTGTGTGTGTGTGCGCGGATGTGTGCACTAGCGTGTGCGCATGTACCTGTATTGTAGTCGATATATACATATATCTGTTTCGTTAACAACTACCAACAAGGAAGATTTTATTAATTTTTGATTCAATTTTTCCAGTATTCCTTGTAAGAATACTGGTAAAACTAAATAAAAAAAAATCTTCATTCTCTGTCGTTTTAACGAAACATGCCGAAATATATATGTACATATATAAATCCTACCCTCTCTCTCTCTATATATATATATATATATATATAATTCTTCTTTTCAAAAACATGAAAAACACGAAAATTACATTATAGTCAAACACGAAGATATGGGCTTGCCCTAAAGAACTTAGCAAGGAAGTACATTGGATTACTCAAGAGACAGAACGAATGAAAAATAAACCCGAACAGACATGGTCTGGAATTACAGAAGCTGATGTTAAATATGCACTAAAAAAAAACACACAATTGGAAATTCCCAGGCATAGATAAAATTCCTAACTTTTGGCTATATTATTTAAGCGCATCACATAAAAAACTAGACAAAGAACTTCAAGAAATGGTTGACGATCCCACTAAAATTCCTGCATGGTTGACAAAAGGAATTACATTTCTTCTACCCAAGAATGGTAACACAAAAAATCCGAAAAACTACAGACCAATTACATGTCTTCCGACAACATATAAACTATTAACATCTATTTTAACAAAGCAGACATATTTATTCTTAGAAAGAAATGACATGTTACCGCTTGAACAAAAAGGGTGCAAACGTGGCTGTTATGGTTGTAAAGACCAATTGCTGATTAACAAAATGATCCTGGAAAACTGCTACAGTACAAAGAAAAATCTTAGTACAGCCTGGATAGACTATCGAAAGGCATTCGATAGTGTGCCACATGACTGGATTTTAAAGACTTTAAATATATACAAGATATCGCCCGTCATCATCAATTTCATCAAACAGTGCATGTATATATGGAAAACAACCCTTTACCTCAATCATATAAGTGGAACCTATAAGTCTGATGAAATAAACATCAAAAGAGGTATATTTCAAGGTGATTCTTTATCTCCCTTACTATTCTGCATATCACTAATAGCACTAACCAGTCAACTTAACAAGACAGAATGTGGTTATAAAATAGGACAAAAGAAAATAAGCCATCTATTTTACATGGATGACTTGAAGTTATATGCTAAGAATGATAATGAGCTGGAAGGTCTTCTGCAAACTGTAAAATGCTTCAGCGAAGACATTGGAATGAAATTTAATTTGAATAAATGTGCTAAAGCTACAGTTTTACGTGGATCAATACAAGAAACATCCTCAATTTGCTTAGACCCTGCTGTAACAATAAAAGAATTGAAACCAGAAGAAGCTTATAAATACCTAGGTGTAAATGAGAGCGAAAACATTCACCATAAAAAAATGAAAGAAATAGTGCGTAAAGAGTACTATAGAAGGCTACGAATGATATTAAAAACTGAATTAAATTCACAGAACAGAGTTATGGCCATTAACAGCCTTGCAATCCCAGTTGTCCAATATAGCTTTAACATCTTAAACTGGACTCTAAACGACATCAGTCGAATGGATGCTAAAACAAGAAAGCTTCTCTCTAAGCATAAGATGCATCATCCAAAGGCTGATGTAGACCGTCTATACATACCCCGTAAAGAAGGTGGAAGTGGTCATATTCAGCTGGAATTGTCATACAAGACAACAACTATTGGCTTACTAACATACATAGAAACAACAAAGGATTGGATGTTACAATTAGTAAGGCAACATGAAGAAAGAAAGAAAAAATATTCAATAATAAAAGAAGGTAGTAAATTCAAACAAGAATTACAGTTAGTAGATTCTGTAGAAAAGCAAAACAGAAGCCAAGAACCAACTATTGCGGCAAAAAATATAAAAATGAAAGCCAAAGATAAAGCTCTTGAAAAGATGAAACAGCGCTGGCAGGACAAACCTCTGCATGGCCAATAAATCCAATGTTGACAAAGTTAATACTCATCGATGGTTACGTGCATCTGGATTAAAGTCTGAAACTGAAGGATTTATACTTGCAGCACAAGACCAAAGTCTTTTCACGAGAAACTTTCAGGCAAATATTATGCATAATAATATGGATCCAAAATGCAGGTTTTGTGATAAACACCAAGAAACAATAGACCACCTAATCTCAGGCTGTTCTGTGCTTGCCCAAAACGAATATAAAAATCGCCACGAGTTGGGCAATATTTACATTGGACAATGTGCAAACATTATGGAAAAGCTGTAAACAAACACTGGTATGAACATCATCCAGCACCGGTTACAGAAATAGAAGATGTAACCATTCTATGGGATTACACCATCTACACAGACAGAAAAATTGAAGCAAACAGGCCAGACATTATTGTTAAAAACCAGAAGGAGAAAACTTGTCTATTAATTGATATGGCTTGTCCAGCGGATTGTAACATAGCAATCAAGGAATTTGAAAAACTGTCAAAATATAAAGACCTGGAAATTGAAATAGAAAAAAATGTGGAAATTGAAAACAAGAGTTGTGCCAGTGATATAGGTGCACTTGGAATGATAAAAAATGGAACAAAACAACACATTGAAAGAATCCCTGGAAACCCCAGCTTAAGAGATATACAAAAAATTGTCTTATTAAGTACAGCCCACACACTAAGGAAAACTTTATCTATGTAATGCTGGGAATGATAGGGAAGATAGAAAAACATGAAATGGAGCCATAACAACACGCCACTACCTGCCTTAGGTCTCCCCGCAGACTTGGTTGGTAGTGAGACCAAAGCAGAAATCGAAATATGATGAAAAATGACATAATAATAATCATAACAATACCGGAAAATAACATCCTTATAAATGGCCTGTGAAGTGGCCGAAAGCGCTTGAAAAGTAACTTTTCTGACAAATCAGTGATTCGAACCCGGGTGTCACACTCAGTTCTAACTGCTCGCCTGTATATATGTATGTAAATTCATATATATATATATATATATATATATATATATATATATATATATATATATAATTGTCTTCCCACTCCACACTTGACTCGCGATTTCCCACCTAAAAGAGAGGCTCTACTGAGTGACATATGCATAACTCCGTCTCTGGTCTCGGACATAATTTCCAAAATTAGGCTCCCATAAGGCAAGCGTGTAACACGTATAGTCCAAGCTTATCCTGGTCAACAGAGCACCAGAATGTAACACGCACAGTCAGCCTGGGTCTATCCCGGACAATACAGCACCAGATATGACGACGCTCTCGGGGCGCTAGTCGTGATGGCTTCGATACAGTAGCTAGTCTTCAAGTCGTATTACAACTGTGTTCTTCCTCAGCCACTCTGTGAACTGGGGAAGGTACGTTGAAATCTTGCTAGCTGTCTCTTTACCACGTTAACCAGACCGGACTCACGCGCACAATTGGGCTAATAAGAACGACACCAAAATTAAATCGAAGAACGCCTGGATGAGTTGCGGAAAAAGAAATCGAATAGTCGTCAATTTCTTATCCTTACAACGAAGCGAATGTTTTCAATAAAGAGTAATGTTTGTCTTCTCAACGTTAATTCAAATTCTCGGTTGGTAACGTTTATCACTCCAATCGGAGTTTTCAAGTTGTAACGATTCAAAATGTTTTATTCAAGCTTTCCAAATCATTTCCGGAAGATGCCGAAGCGGGGTCTCTGTGACGGCTGCGGTAAATTCGTCTTGTCTGCCTTAGCTCGGCGCAGCAACAACTACTTAAGTTGGCTCTCTGGGCTCTAGTTTTTATACCTGTCCCAAATTCTCTTGGGGAGGGTATGATGGACACGGTGTGTCCATGCAAATCAAATCTTTAACCAATGAAGTGGCCATATTTTTAGTGACATCATTTGTTTTCGTCTTCTTCTTCTGATTCAACTGACTACGTTAACAATCCAGCTTTTATGTTGGAAATTTTAATTCAACTTATCTCCCACAGTCATCAAATCTAACCTCTGTTGCTCTTGTCAAAACCTCAGATACGCAAAATCTCCTTTTTCTGCGTTTTGGGACAATCAACCGCCATTGTTTGAAAAATTACAAACAATCGAATTTTCATTTTTTTCACTCACTTCTTGCTGGTTACTAGATGTGTCGTATGAGACCTTCTGCTTCTCAGTAATGCGATGGCCTTGGTCTGGCCCCAGCTGGTTAAATTTTGTGTAACAATGCATCTGCACACGCGCAAATGTTTTAATTCATATTTATTCTCGGCTTTGTCGGAATCTCTATTTTTTCTCTACTCGGAAAATAATCTGCACAATTAATAATGCAACTAATAATAATTTCTTTCGCTCCGTCGTACTAAACTTAGGATTACATTTTTTCACATGCAAAAATAGTGTTACATTTCCTCCCCTAACCATCCTGTCATTTAAGCCTTAAATGACATTATAAATCCAAAAACACTATTTAACATGCAACTATAATTCTCATCCATTATTAAGCTTCCGCATGCAACCTCACAAAGTTCTCTTTTTATATTTTTTCAAAGTTCTTTTCCTTCTTCTGGTTGGACTTATACCATTCCATGCACTAATCTATCTATAAATATATAAAAACAAATACTTTACTAAGTCTCTTCAGACAACATTTCTTTTTCCTTGTTATTCTTATATTTTTTCATGCACTCATAATTCTACGCATGCAATTTCAACAAAAAGTTCTTTATTAAAGTTCGCTTCTGTCAACCTGAAAAAGAAAGAAAGAGAAGAAATGGGTGTATGTGTGCGGGTGGGGGTGTTTTTTTTTCATGACTTGTCCTTCTTGGAAACTGTTCTTTTCTGCTCCGCTGGGGTTATAGGTTTGGTTTCCTCTGGCGTTGGCTGCATTCCCACCTTATATGTCGAAGCCAACGCAATTTCTTCTTGGTCTAGCTTCGTTTCATCCGGAGAGTGGACACTGTCTGGTAACTTCTCTTGTTCTGTGCAACTTACCAGATTACTTTCAACAGATTTCAATCTGTAATCCTTAAGTTTCCATATTGCTGCTTTTATATCACCTAAAAATATCAAAGTACACATTACGGCTGACCAATTTGTTACGATTTCCTTACCATCCTCCCAGGCTATGCCTCCCCCTTTCAATGCCCTAATTGATCCTTTAATTGATTCATAATTATCTTCTCTGTGGGTTCTAATAGTGCTGGCAACTTAACGTAATGTTGGGGAATTCCTTCACTGTAGGATTCCACACATCTGTATAATTGCCCAAATTCCTGTTAATCAATTTTAAAACCGAATCCTTTTCATATTTCTCCTCTCTTTGGTAATAAGGAGGTAGGGATATGGATACTCCGAATGCTGAGCATCCCAGGGGCAAATTTACTAAAGAGAGCGGTGGCCTCACTTCTATTGTCCCAGTTGGTTCCCTACCACATACCTTGGACAATCTAATTGTTTTTTGGTTATACACCATCGGATACACTAACACTCTCGTGGCAGCATTGTTTTTGTTAACACTTTTACCTGACAATTCCTCTTAATCCCTTCCCTTCCCTTTTATTTTCAAACAATTCCAGCACACACATTCTGTGATTACCTGCCACATAAATGGGACTCAGTGAAGTAAAGGTTTTCAGGGCATCATTCCAACAACTCCCTGCTTCATCTGCCGGCAGTATCATAAATTTCGTCCTAGCTGAATTCAAGACTATATATTCGGTTTCAATTCTGTATCTTGCTATCACTCCGAAACTTTGATCTAGGTGTGGGTAGGGAATAGGCAAGTTTATAACTTGGTATATCTGAAATATATTCTCCCCATCCAACAACGGAAGGGACATCAAAACTAGCACTTTGTTATGCTCCAACAAGGTTATACAACCTAGATCATTATAATACTTCCATAGTTCCTTAATAGGATCTACCGGTAATCTAAGGTGATGGGTTAATTCACCCTGTATTTCCAACATAAGCCCCCGCAAACGTGCTAGAGTTAGTATGCGAGGGGGCAAGTGTCCCAATGATAACATGTCCATCTGATCTCTCACATGCTCCAGTAATATGGCCAATGACCGACTAGTCCTTCTCACCCTATTAGCAATGGCGTTCAACTGAAAGTACTGTTGAACGAATCTACTTCATCTTTGCACTTCAGTTGCCATGGCCTCCGTATTATTAGTTATTTCAGGCTACTTATTATTCCATTGGTACTGGCTCTATTCGTCGCCAATTCTACTCTTGTAACATTCAATATCGAAGCACTCTGCTGCGCCCACTGGGCCAGGATTTTCTGGTTTTTCTGTACCTTTCCTAGGCTCTTCCTTATGACCCCGAGGTCATCCTCTGTTATTGTTTCAAAGAGAATATTTAGCGCCTTCGCAACTATGGAAACTAATGCTCGTTTTTCTCTAGTTTGAATCTCCCCCATGTAATTCCTCATGTTATTCTACTGGCCCTCCATTAACAGCCTTTTCTACCTCCAGGGTATACAACAACCTGAGATATTCTTCCTGTCTTGGGTTATTCTGGGTTACTTTTATTCTTGCTATTCCCAGCCTCCTTATCGCATCCTTAAATCTGTAAATTAAGTAACACCTCGTACGGGTTTAAATCTAACACAAAAGTGACCACTCATTTTGATCTTGTTATTATCCTTTCACTGGTCTTCTTAACCCTCTAGGGCCATTCGTATCATATTTGATACAGTATGAAAACAAGCCTTGAAAGAAATATTTTCCTGAAAAATTCTTTAAGAGAAATATTTTATAAATTTCAAATGAAAGCAGTACTGACTGCTCAGTCAATGAATACCAAATGTTTCCTTATAGGGAAATACCAAATGTTTCCTTATAGGGAAATACTTTATCAAATATGATACGAATGTCCCTAGAGGGTTAAATACTGTACTTCTGCTGTTTTCATGATCCTATCCTCATCATCATCATCATCAGCAGCAGCAGCAACAGCAGCATTGGTCCTCTCATCTTGGCCACGCTTGCAAGGGTAACAGATCCTCTGTTTTATACCTTTAATAATCCATTAATCAATTTAATACTTTACTTAATTATTCACTAATTTGTTTTTCACTACCTTTCTCTCTTACTACCGTTTTAGCCTTCAGTTCCTTTTATCGCTAATTAACTATTATTGTTTCGGACAAGTGGGCGTTGCCCATGCCACAGCGGTTACATCCCGCCGGTACCACTACTGGTCAATGCCAGTAGTGGTACCGGGCAGTAGCATCATCGAGCGATTTCATTCTCACCGCGACACGCCATCCGCCCACACATTCTTTCAAACCATGGCCACCCATTTCCTTTTCTCTTTCTTTCCTTTATTATTAGGATCTCTAAGGGATCTTTATTCTCCGTCATCTTCTTCTGAGATTTGGGTGTGTCTGCCTTAATCAGTCACTTTTTAAGGGGTAATTCTGACTCTATCCCTAACTCATCTCCAATTCCTAACTGTCTTGAAGTTTAGGAAACGAGGCTTTCTTCTTCTTCTTCTTCTTCTTCTTTTTCTTTGGGTAGTTCAGACTGTGAGCTCTGGATCTCCTCATTCGCTGTAGATTGGAAGTCTAACACTTTTTCATATCTCCATTTCTCTTGGAGTTGGGAGAGAGGTATCGCATCCTTCTCTTCCCATTCACTTGATTCGCCTTCTGATTCTGGTTTACGAAGTTTCAACTTCGATTCTTTGAGTTCCTCTCGTCCTTCTTTTATTGGGTTTTCGGGAAGGAATGGTGAGATTCGAAGGCCCCCTCTGCAATGACACAGACGACGAGTGATCGCCGCTGGCCGCCACCGATGGATGTCGCTCTGACACATGGTCCGTCCCGTCTGGGCCTCTGGAGTTCATTGTAATGGATTGATGATCCATCTATCTATCTTTTTCTCCTCCCTCTCTTTCAGGGTCGTCATCTGATTCTAATCCTTCTGGTTCTTCCTTGTTCTCTTCTTGGCTTTTGGCTCACGCATATCCCAATTAGCAATCTCAGCTAATTTTAAATCATTGGCATGATCTCTCTTTGTTCAACCAGCCACTTGATCCCAAATTACATATGACACTGAACTAGTTTGCTCTACTATTCTATAGTATGGTTCGCATTTCTTGTCCAGTTTTCCTTCCCTCAAATTAACTTTGTAGTACACGGCGTCTCCAACCATTTTCCTATTGGCATTCACCGTTATTCCTCCTCTTTTGGAATCTTTTTATTCGTCTTCTGGCTTGTACAAACAACTTATGCTGCTGCTCTATCAGCAACTGATGGTGGTCTTCCTTCATATCTTTCCTACGGGGCTTTAATAGGTTATCTATCGGTAAGATTACATCCCTGCCAAACAGCATGTAATATGGTGAGTATTTAGTCGTATCATTGATTGTGAACCTTACCGCCGTGAAAGCCTGGGTCAGGTACAGCTCCCAATCTTCAACATTGTCTCTCGCTAATTTTGCTAGAACGTCACCCAAGGTCCTATGGAACCTCTCTACCTTGGCGTTGCTCTGGGGTGGTAGGAGGATGTTGTTATATGTATCATATTCAGGCCTTCTGCTACCTATCTCATCACATAATTTACATTTTCAGGTTCATTGTCTGTCACCAGGCACACAGGGGCACCATACCTGGGAAAAATTTTACCCATGATTAAGTCAGCTACGGTTTTAGCTTTCTTATCGTGTACGAGGATGTGCGTTGTGGTGCAGTGGATATCGGCTCGGAACGAGAAATCGGGGAGCCGAGTTCAACTTCCAGTTGAATTCATTGCATTCACTTACGATCAAATACCCTTGGGAACGGTATTAATCCGTCTCTTCCTTCCAGTTATGGGTTAATTAACAGGACAGATTAGGTTCTATAGTCTTGGCTGGCAACCAGTCTACCGCAGAAAGCAATGGCAACCTACTGCGGGATAATCTTCTGCCCAGTCAGGCATGTCTCTTTCGAGACATGATCACCTATGCGTGTTTCACGTATGTCATTTAACTGACTGACTGACTGACTGACGGGGAGGGCCTCTACCCAATTCGTCAACCAATCTACAGAACTTACTCTGAAGAGGTTGTCTCTGGGGGTCTGTTCATACGGTCCTGAGACATCCATACTGATTTTCTCAAAGGGATAATTTGGAACATCCATCCCTTCCAGCGGCGCCAATTCCTATCCCCTATTTTGCATCTCGCACACCGCACAGCTATTAACGTAGTCAGTAACCTCCCTGTATAGTCTAGGCCTGTAGTAGTTTTTGCTTATCAATTTATGGGTTTTATTAATCCCCATGTGGCCTAGTTTCTTATAACAGTGTTTCAATATTTTGGGTCTTAGATCATTGAGTATATACAACCTGGATCGGCTTTCTTCATCCCTATCCGAAAGATAATATAGCTTCCTCTCCTGTATCATATATCTAGAGGTTTCCCCTGCCTCTACTTTTCTTCTGAGGGCTGTTATTTCATTGTCCACCTGTTTTTCTTCAACCTGTTCTATCCACTGGGGATCTATTCTCGGCTATAAAATTTCCTTTTCCTCTGCCCCTAACACAGGGCGATCTTTTAGCGTATGGGAGTTAATTACTCCGATTTGATATGCTTTATCATCCACCCCTGGCTCTACGGTCAGAGATTGATTTTCTAACTTCTTAGGTATCCTGGAGAGCAAATCTGCACAGGTTTTATCTTTTCCTGCTAGATATTCTATTTTGCAGTTGTATCCACTTAACTTCAGCGCCCACTGCTGTATTTTCTTATTTGCCCAATCTGTTTCCAGCAAATACTGAGGAGATTTATGGTCTGTTTTTATGGTAAGCACCGCCCTGCTTAGATAATAGTCTAACTTTTGAAGGGCATACAGAAAGACGTACGCTTCCCTTTCTATCACTAGTCATCTCTGCTGTGTTTCTGAGAGCTTATGTGACAAGAAGTATATCGGTACTTCCCCTGGTATGCCAGGCACTGAACCCTCCCTATCCGGACAGGGTTGGGTAAGAACTGCTCCCACATGTTGCTCACTATCATCTGTGTATAATACCATGGGCTTGCTGAGGTCGGGGTACGTCAGCAGAGGTACAGCAGTCAGCTGTTCCTTCAACGCATCAAAGGCCCTTTTACAGTCCTCTGTCCACTTAAATCTTGTGTACTTTTTGGTCAACGGTATCAAGGGGTTCGCTATCCGAGAAAATGCCGGAATAAAGAGTCTGTAATACCCTATATCCCCTATGAATCATCGCGCCTGCCTTACTGTCTGGGGCAATGGCATTTCTCTTATCACTTTACCTGATCCATATCAAGTTTGATTCCCTCATCACTTATTATAAACCCTAAGTACTTGGTTTCATTCCTTAGAAATTGGCACTTTGATAGTTTTAACTTCAAACCGTGACTTCTCAGACGACTGAAAACTTGTCTTAAGTGGTCAAAATGTTGTCCTGGGGTCTCTGAGAACACCAGAATATCGTCCAGGTGTAATATAACAATCTGGCCCCACCCGAGGAAGTGATGCAAGCGATGGTGTTTCCCGTCGGTGAAGGGGGCGGCGAAGCGACAAGACAGGTGTTTGTGAAATACATCCTGTCGAGGCCGGAGCGGATGTCATTTGACCTTATTTCCGACAGCGGCGGAAATGGCTACAGAGGCAAACAGATCAGGTGTCTCTTAGAATTACGTGGGCGTTGCGTGGGCGAGGCAAAACCGGAAGAAAAGTCCCGGTTCTAGAAGACTATATAAAGACCTCGACACATGGATTCGCCAGCAGAGAACGGCCAGTGGAAGCAGAGAAACACCACGGCAAGAATACACTCCCGTCAACCCATTCTATGTGCCTCTCACTCTTCCGTTCTCTATTCCACACGGTTCGTCGTCATTAATAAAAATATAACCTTATATTTTTATATATGCGTGTTTGTTGTTTTGTCGTCGTACGGCGATATATAACACAGGTAAGCCATGGCAAAACTCTCCATTCCTCCCAGCACTATTGACATTAATTGCTGGAAAGTCCAGGGTGCATTATCCAAGACAAATGGCATAACTTTGATTTGAAACAGACCCATGGGACATACAAATGCAGCCTTTTCTTTCTCTGCCAATACCCGATCTCAAATCTAATGTGGAAAAGCTCTTAGCTTTTCCCAACAGAGCCAATATGTCATCTATCAATGGCAAGAGCACCGCCAATGGCCTGTAAACAGCGTTCAGTTTCCTAAAATATACACAGAATCTATGCCCACCATCTTTCTTATCTATTATCACTATGGTGATAATATGGTTCCAGGGGAACTTTGACTTTTCTATCATGCCTGTCTCCAACATATCTCTCACTGCTTTCTCCACCAGGGGTCTTTTATGGATAGGAGTTCTATAGTGTCTTAACTTAATGGGAAGGTGATCACCTGTGTCTATTTTCATTTTTACCGTATCAGTTTGGCCCAATTCCTTATCTGAAGTGGCCACCTCATCACGATTGACCCTCAACAGGTTCTTTACTCTAGCTTTAAACTTTTCGGGGACCAATACTTCGTCGTCTAAAATATTATCTACCCTCTTTAAGCCCTCTCTTTTCTTTTTGTCTAACTTTATTTGTTGTCTAGTCCTTAGGGGCAAGGCTCTACCTACCTCCTCCCCTTTCTTTACTTTAACGGTCTTAGAGGCTTCGTTCACCAATAACATGGGAACTATTTCTGCCGCATTTACTACCGTCTCACACATGACCGCCTCATACTCTTCAGGTCTACTTTCCTCTAGAGGAACTAATTGTATGATCCTTTTCTTCACTTTTTCTTTGTCATTAATCTCCCTCTGCCTGTTACTGCTGTTCTATGGGGTAACTTTATATCTTTTTCTGTCAATACTGTTATACACTTGTTGGGGGAACCTCCCAATGACATCTTTACACCGTTCACCACCAACGCAGTAGGGTTAAACTCAATTCTAGCTCTATGTCTATGTAGCAAATCTTCTCTCAAGATCATTACTGCACATAGTCCAGAAGTGATATAAAATCTCTGGAGGCTCTGTGTCCCTCCTACCTTCACCGGAAGATTGACCATACCCCTTATTCTCATGGAACCACCATCAACCTGTGTGATTTCTATATCGGGCCTTCTCATTCTTCCCTGATTCTTCTACTATGGCTTTCACCACTGAACCTTCTACCACTACCTCACTGGAGAGCTCTCTTTCCTGTGTCAACAAGGAGAATATCTTTACTCTTCTCCTTCTTCGTTGCTGTCTTTCTACCCACCCAACCATTGGTGCTGGCAGCAGCAGTCCTTCATTGATATCTCTACGGGAACCCCCCATAACCTCTGTTCCCATATCGGGGCCTTTTAATTCTATCTCCTTTTCTGTCTCTATATGGGCAGTCTCTCTTCAGGTGCCCCGGTTTCCCACAAAACCAGCACCTTCTTCTTGGACATTTCTTTGCAAAATGACCTATCTGCCCGCACCCTCAACAACGTAATTGATTTTCATTCATATTGGCCACCCAGCCTCTTTTTTCTCGGGGTGACACTTTGGCGTTTTCCTGGTACAGCCCTCCAGGTTTCATTTTCACTTTTGGCACTGGGGGGTTTCCCTCTTCAACCCACACCATTTGGCCACATACCCTCTATCTCTGCATCTCGTGCATCTTTCTTGCTTGTGATCCAGGGCAAATCTCACTTTGTGGGACATTCTGTCGCACAGTGGCCTTCATACTGGCATTTCCAACATACCAGACCATATCTATCCGACATGAGTTTATAAAAACCGTGTCTTCGGAACCATTCTTTACTTTACAGGGACCCTATTTCCAATCCTCTTTTTCTTGTTTGGTCCAATTATTTTCTACAGGGGGGTTCTTTCTGTGATCCCGTCTAAGATTCCTCTTCCACCTGGGGTTCCTTCCTATGTCCTTCTGCCTAGCTATCTCTCGACCCAGGTCTTGTGTCCCAGGGTTTTTTACTTTGTTCCACACCCCCTGGCTCTCTTTTGCCAGTGATACAGCCGCCACCAACTTTACAGGACCCTCTTTTAGAACATCGTGTCGAATGCGCTCATCCTGTAGCGCTCCGACGTACAGGTCTGCCAACTGGACCTGGACTGCCGCATTCTCCCTGACTTCTGCAGAGAAGGCCAGAGAGGCTAGTCTCTCCGTTCTTTTCCCCAGTTATTTTGCTCCGTCATCTTTTCCCTGAACTAGTTCCATGAGGCTTCTCATGGCTTCTATGGCTGCTTCTTCATTAGCGTATTCCTCCATCAGTTGTTCCTTTAGCTTCTCCCATGTCAGATGAGGGTCTTTTTCTAGTAACCGGCCTATAAATTCCGACGTTTCCCCACGTCGCGGTATGGAATGCCACGCAAACCGCCCCTCTTTCCGTCAGTCCATAGATTAGTTGACTTTTATCTACGGCCGCTAACCAACTCCTCAAATACAATTAGCAATTAATAAAATTAATTAATAAAAACGAGAAAGAAATCGATTTACGGAAAAATGGCAGGCAACAACAATTTCAGCGGGGAACCAAAAAGACTTACCTGCTACCTGCTCTGCGTTGATTTTCGTTCGATTCTTTTTCGACGAAATCTGCTACCTAGTTCTGGGTTAATCTCTCTCTCTCTCTCTCTCTCTCTCTCTCTCTCTCTCTCTCTCTCTCTGATTGGTTATTCAGTGTCTATCCTGGTCAGGGCACCAGAATTTAACACGCGTAGTCCGGGCTTATCCTGGTCAACAGGACACCAGAATGTAACATGCACAATCAGCCTGGGTCTATCTCAGTCAATAGAGCACCAGATATGATGACGCTCTCGGGTCGCTAGTCCTGATGACTTCGACACTGTAGCTGGTCTTCAAGTCGTCTATTACAACGGTGTTCTTCCTCACCCACTCTGTGAACTTTGATCCTGAGGAAGGCACGTTGAAATCTTGCTAGCTATCACGTTAACCAGACCGGACGCGCGTGCACAGTTGGACTAATAAGTAAATCGAATAACGGCTGAATGAATTGCGGAAAAAGTTTTTACAAAAAAAAAAAACAACAAAATGTAATCGAATATAATAGTCGTCAATTTCTTATCCTTACAACAGATCGACAGTTTTGAATTAAGAGTAATGTTTGTCTTCTCAACATTAATTTAAATTCTTGTTTGGTAACGTTTATCACTCCAATCGAAGTTTTCAAATTGTGACGATTTAAAGTGTCTTATTCAAGTTTTCCACCGAAGCTTAACGGAAAATGCCGAAGCGGGGTCTTTGTGACGGCGGTAAATTCGTCTTGTCTGCCTTAGCGCGGCGCAGCAACAACTACTCAAGTTTGCCCTCTGGGTTCTAGTTTTTATGCCTGTCACGAATTCTCTTGGGGAGGGCATGATGGACACGGTGTGTCCATGCAAATCAAATCTTTAACCAATGAAGTGGCCATATTTTTAGTGACATCATTTGTTTTCGTCTTCTTCTTCTGATTCAACTGACTACGTTAACAATCCAGCTTTTATGTTGGAAATTTTAATTCAACTTATCTCCCACAGTCATCAAATCTGACCTCTGTTGCTCTTGTCAAAAGCCCAGATACGTAAAATCTCCTTTTTCTGCGTTTTGGGACAATCAACCTCCATTGTTTGAAAAATTACAAACAATCGAATTTTCATTTTTTTTCACTCACTTCAAGCTGGTTACCAGCTGTGTCGTATGAAAACTTCCGCTTGACAATAATGCGATGACCTTCGTCTGACCCCAGCTGGTTAATTTTTGTGCCACAATGCATCTGCACACACGCAAATGTTTTAATTCATATTTATTCTCAGCTTTGTCGGAACCTAATATTTTTTTCTCTACTCCGAAAATAATCTGCACAATTAATAATACAACTAATAATTTCTTTCGCTCCGTCGTACTAAACTTAGGATTACATTTTTCCACATGCAAAAATTGTGTTACAAGCGTGGTTGATAGAATCCCAGCCGTCGTTTTAAAAAAGTATGCTCGCTGAGCTGGCTTTAATCATCTCCAAACTCTATAACTATTGCCTTTCTGATTCCAGCTTGTTGGAAATCCTCATCTGTAGTTTCTGTTTTTAATTACCCTGAGCCCTCTAACTATTCCCTTATTAGCTCTTACCACTTTTCGACAAATTATTCAGGGCTCTAATTAATGTAATGTAGCAATTAAGCATCTCACCTCTCACAACCTACTCTCTGACAAACAATATAGCTTCCGCTACGCTAGTTCTACTGCTGATGTGTTAACAACCATCACTGAATATTTATACAAGGCTCTTGATAATAATGGAGAAGCTTGAGCTATGTCTCTTGATATTTCGAACGCGTTTGACAGGGTTTGGCATGCTGGCTATTAACACACGCTTCAGGGCTAAAGTATTACTAGATGACTGTTTGATTTAATCCAATCCTTTCTATCAAATCGTGAAATTAAGGTTGTTTTGAACGGGGACGCTTCCAGATCCTTTACCACGAAGGAAGTCCCTCACTGTTCTAGCCTAAGTCCTACGCTATTTCTGATCTTCAACGACGATTTTCCTGATGTCATCTGTTCTCAAGAAGACATTGATACAGACGACACTATCATTTACTCCCATCTCAATAGGAAATCTGCTACAGATGTCAAAGTAAACCTGGCTGCTGATCTGCAAAAAGGACTTCCATTCAGTAGTTAAATGAGGCGGGAAATGGCTTGTAAATTTTAATGCCACCAAAACAAAACTGCTTTTCTTTAACCACTACAGAGAATTTATTCTGGCCGATGCTAGTCTCCTGTAGAACAACACACGACGCCTACAGAGCTTCACTTTTTCAGTCGGCTTGAAGTGGAACGACTAGATCAAATCAATGCCTGCATCTATCGTTAAAAATATTGGGTCACTGTATCGTGCCAAAAAGCTTTTCTCATCAGAATCCATCTTGCACATTTATAAATCTACTGCACTGACGAGCTCCTTTTCCTGCTGCCCCGACCACGTGAATTTAAGCATGCTATTTTATCCAGATATCCAGGTTTCACACTTTTACAGTTGAAATAGCTAAATGTCACTTGCACTTCTACTCCAATAGTCTCTTGTTTCGCACTTCCCACCTGTGGAACTCCCTTCTGTTTGATTCTTTACCTAATAGATAGAATCTCCAAAATTTAAAAGCAACGTCAAATGTCATTTTCTCTCTTCTTGAATCCCATTTATCTTTTATCCTTTCCTGAATATCTTCTGTACCCAGTCATTTCTCTCAGTGAAAATCCCTACTAACCAGACGTGGTACCAACTTGCTTGCAGTGAAATGATTATATATATATATATATATATATATATATGTGTGTGTGTGTGTGTGTGTGTGTGTGTGTGTGTGTGTAAGAGAGAGAGAAGAGAGTGATTGAGAAAGCATTAATATGGATGGCTTGATTTCATCTCTGCCTTCTCTTCTTCGATTAATGACCCCCTCCTAATCGGTTTATTTCTCCACCCTAACAAACTTTTCAACCTGGCTGACTCGCTAAGCAATCACAGGTCGAACTCATTCAACGATTCGTTTCCCGTGGTCGACGGCAACAGCAGCGTGTCTCATTGCCCAATCAATGCTTGAATAGTTCATCGATTATTTTTCCAAAACAGTACAAGCTCAAAAAAATACATGACTACGGTGTGATCCTAAAAAGGAACTAACAATCAATGAAATCACTGATCACGTGTATATTGCTGTTTAACGATCTCAAAAATTCATAATGCACAGCAATAATTTTAAGCCATATTTCAAGTACAGAACTTTATGTGAGTTTTCATTCTCAATATTTATACATGAGAATTTCTAATATAATGATAAAACAACAAAACAAGATTCATTCTTATTTCAGCTAATGTTCCGTAGTGATATACTCATGGGTGAATGGTTCGAAATCAAAGAGATCCACGTGTCATGTCCCAGTCTTGTGTTTGTTCGAACCATTGCACTAAGCCCAAAGTGTCCATAATTTTCTGTTGCGAGTCAAGTCGGGGAGTAGTTACTTTCTTCGAAGAGACATACGAGATGGATTTGTTTTTAAAGTTAACGTTTTCTTGATTTTACCGAAAGAGGTAAATGAAGCAAGTGCGTTTGAATTCAGAGTTTCCTTCTCCTAGACGAGTTACCATCCAGTTTGTATTTTACCCAGAGTTGGAGTGATGTCTCCTAGTCTGTCCTGTTATTTTATCCATAGATGGGCTGATGCCATCCAGTCTGTCATGCCATTTTACCCATAACTGGGTGAGAAAACATGGTTTCTTACCTTTTCCAAGGTTATTAGCAAGTAAACGAATGAAATAACTAGAATTCGAACTCGGCTCTCCAACTTCACAATTTGGGCCGCTAACCATAACTCCACCTGTTCTTATCTAATAAAGCTTTCTTTATTCATCAGGTTTCCTAATCATACGGGTTTTTGAATTCATGGGTTAATATTTCATTTAATAGAATTAATACTATATTCATATTGTTAGTAAATCGTATGATTAATTACTTTAAAGCTTTAGTTTAATTGGTATATGGCAATTAACTATGCATAGCTTAGATGTGGTTCAAGGCCGAAAGTGTGGAGCACCCAGTGAAATTCGAATTCACTATTCAACCGTAATTGCTCCAGTGTAACCAGATAGCTAGCTATGGTACTACGCTGAAGTGCTCAATTAGGTCTAGTGATTATTTAAACTATTTATGTAGTGAGTTGTGAAGTAATAGTTAATTACAAGTGACACGAGACAGAAAGGATGGGATACCCAGTGAGAAAAGTAAGAAAAGATGATAAACCAATTTTAGATGCAGTTACCTATCATTCAACCTCGGTTCTGCCTTGTTTGGTTGACTCAAGATGAATTGCTGTGAAAGACGCTATTACTTTCCAAACATACTAATATTATTCTATTTTCTCATTCTCTTAAACAGTTATTGGCTTCTTTTAATGTGTCTTTACTTGTGCACAATATTCAAGTACAATTGTTCATCTTCCATTAATGATTAGTTTTTATCCAAAGCTTTTAAAGTATTTTACTTAACCTTCACCAAGTCACACTTAAAGAAATTGTTTATTAGATTTGCATGATTTCTAAGTGAATTTCTATTGCCACTTTTTTTAGTTCTTTTTTGGCTAATTTTCTGTAATTAATTTGGTATGAGTTCTTGTGTCATCTCTTTCCTCATATAAACGACAGCGCACGGCTTGCTTCATAAGTGTGCATTGTGATGCAATCAGCCTTTATGCTCTTTCCTCGACCAACCATTATTAACCACAATCTTTTGCTTTTCAGATGTTCTATTTCTCAGCCACACACATACACATATGTATTTCTTTTTTTGTGATCTCTTCAGATTATTGTGTTTAGCATAATGAACTTCATTTTAATATTATTATGTCATTTTTCATTATATTTCGATTTCTGCTATGGTTACACTACCAACCTAGTCTGCGGAAAGACTTCCCTAACATCTATAGCGTTACATAGACAAAGTTCTCCTTAGTGTGTGGGCTGTACTTAATAGGACAATTTTTTGCATATCTCTTAAGCTGGGGTTTCCATTGATTCTTTCAATGTGTTGTTTTGTTCCATTTTTATCATTCCAAGTGCACCTATTATCACTGGCACGATTCTTGTTTTCAATTTCCACATATTTTTTATTTCAATTTCCAGGTCTTAATATGTTGACAGTTTTCTGAATTCCTTGGTTGCTATGTTACAATCCGCTGGACAAGCCAAATCAATTAATAGGCAAGTTTTTTTTTCTGGTTTTTAACAATAATGTCCGGCCTATTTGCTTCAATTTTTCTGTCTGTGTAGATGGTGTAATTCCATAGAATGGTGATATCTATTTCTGTAACCGGTGCTGGGTGATGTTCATACCAGTGTTTGTTTACAGCTTTTCCATAGTGTTTTCACATTGTCCAATGTAAATATTGCCCCACTCTATCGTGACGATTTTTATATTCATTTGGGGCAAGTACAGAACATCCTGAGATGAGATGGTCTATTGCTTCTTGGTGTTTATCACAGAACCTGTATTTTGGTTCCACATTATTAAGTATAATATTTGCCTGAAAGTTCCTAGTGAAAAGACTTTGGTTTTGCGCTGCAAGAATAAAGCCTTCAATCTGATTATTATTATTATTATTATTATTATTATTATTATTATTATTATTATTATTATTTCCTTTGATTTCTATGGTATACACATTTACGTCTGGGCCCAACCAAAGATCTAAGTTCAGAAATGCCATCATGATATATTTCACTGATCATTTTAGTAAAAAGAAAACAAAAATACTAAGAACGCACAGATTTTTACATAGATAAAACTCTTTGTAATATGTTAGCTCTACTGGAAAGTACATTGTTTTGTATTTCTTTAAGGCAGGGGTCAGCAACCTTTTGGCGAGAGTGGGCCAGACAGCTACGCAAAGTCTCGAAGGACGGCCATGATATCAAATGTACTGTAATAAATTGTCTCGACCTCAGACCGCTCCGTCCAGAAGTCCGCCATCGTCTTGACGTTTAAAGAAATAACAATGAAGTTAATGTTATATTATTTATAAAAGGTTCTTTATTTATTGCAAGACTAACAGGATAACAACTAACACACTCAACAAAAAATGCAAATTCCTTAAAACAAAAAAATACCGTTAGAAATGGCAAATTATCTAATAAGACATTTGTTTCTCTTTATTGTTCTTCTCCACATCAGTTGATGTATTTGCTGATGCCAGGAACAAAATTTCATTCAAGTGGTCATCATCCAACCATGTTCTTAAACGATTTTTAATATATTTCGTTTTCGTAAAAAGGTTGTTCTCTAGCATATATTTTTCCAAATAATGATACCATCATTTTCGCATTATTCAGTAGATTTTTATTTTTTCCACTTGCCAAAATATATTTCTTAAGAAAGTCAGCAGTGGATCTGAAAGTAAATTTTGATTTTAAAACATTGCGGCATTGCAAGTCGCTGAACACTAATTGATAATTTCTTTGTCACTTTCTCAGCAAATTAATTAGATAATTAGTGTCGATGTGTTAAAATAGAGGGTCTGACAAAACTTTTTCGCGGGCTGGATGTGGCACAGGGGTCAGGAGATGCCAACACCTGCTTTAAGGTATGGTCTACCAGGATTCCCTTCAATGAGTATATCGGAACTTTTTTCCAATCCATCTGAGGGCTCCAGCCACAACTAAAATTAATGATGTCCTCATGTGCCACATTTCTTTAGATTTCTACTTCAAGGCCCTTGTATTTTAATATTTTTTTTAATTTTCAAAAATACATTACAATCTACAGGGATTGCCATGTCAATAAGCAAGTTGATTCTGTTCTTGTGCTTTTTGATCACAAAGTCTGGATGATTAGCTTTGACAGTTCTGTCTGTGTGTATTGTAAAGTCCCATAAAATTGTTACAGGCGCTACCTCTGTAACCAGTTCTGGATGATGTTTATACCAGTTACTTAAAGTTTACTTCCTGTAATAGTAGCAGATCTTTCAGTGCAGATATTGGCCCAAACTATCATGCCGTACTAAACTTTGCAACCTAATACTAGATAGTCAATTATTTCTGGATTTTTATCACAAAATTTTCATTTTGGGCAAACACAATTTTTCAGTATATGCGCGTAGTAAAAATGAGTGGATGACTGAAAAGATTCTCGATATTTTTTTAATCGTATCACCCCGAGCAAGACGGTAATGCCACTGATGTGCAGGGGGCTAGATAAGATTAAAAAGATTAAGTAGAATAGAGTGAAGAGGAACCAGTTAGAAAGGAGCAAGAGAAGGATGGGAATATAGGTGTGTTGACAGTTGTAAAGGTGGAGAGAAAGGAAAGGATATACGGGGTGGTGAAAGAACTATAGCCAAGTGGTTAATAGATGAGTATTGACATTGCATTTAAATTCCTGGAGGTTGTAGCGTTAGGAAAGCAAGAATATGGAAGCGAGTTCCACAGGCGGGAAGTGCGAGAGAAGAAACTGCAGGAGTAGAATTGTCATCTGCATTTGGTTAATCTAACTGTGAATGGGTGAGACTCAGTTGTCAGTCTGGTTGCACGAGTAAACACCAGTTGCAGAGGCACCAGTGACTTAAGTTCGTTGGAGCAGAAGCCATGAAAGTATTTATAGAACAGACAAAGGGAGGCCACATCTTGTCGGTGTGGAAGTGGCTGTAGTCGAGCCGCTAAGTCGGTATCTATCACATTACTGATTCTCCTTTGGAGCCTGTCGAGAACACTGAGATGAACAGCAGGGGCGCCTGACCATATGTGGCAGCAGTATTCCATGCACGGACGAATGGTTGATTTATATATATGCAGGATGGATTCAGGCGGGAAAAACACCCTGGCCCGACACAGTGACCCAACCTTCTTAGCAGTGGATTTAGCGATGGACTCGATGTAGTAGCTCCATTTGAGATCAGAAGAGAGGGTAAGGCCGAGGATGCGCAGTGCATTGCTCTCTGGGAGACTTGTTTGGTCCATGCATATGGGAGGCAGGAGAGGTTGCCAGTGATGATTGACAGACAACAGCTTGGTGTTAGTCGCATTGAAATTGACAAGCCACTTCTTGCCCCAATTCAACAGAGTGTAGATCCCATTCAAGATCAGCAGCAAGTTTATGTTTGTCTGCCACGACGGGTTTCTTACTGACGCGGGAGTAAATTGTGGTGTCATCTGCGTAGATGCCTACTTGGCTCTTGATCTCATCTGGGAGGTCATTTATGAAAATAAGGAAGAGCGTCGGGCCCAGGATAGAGCCCTGAGGAACACCAGCGTTTGTGCTGTAGGATGTAGAGGCATGCCCATTCAGGACGACCATCATTTTGCGGTTATTTAAAAAAGATTGGATTAGATCAAGCAAGCGGCAAGCGTCCGGTAACACCGTAACCCCGTAGCTTGCATAGAAGGCCAGAGTGCCAAACCCTGTCAAAAGCCTTGGAGATGTCCAGTGCAACAGCACGAGCCTCGCCTAACTCATCAAGGGCCTGGACCATGTACTCCGTAATGGTTGTTAGCATGTCAGCCGTGGACCTGGCAAAGCGGAAGCCATACTGCCTGTCAGAATAGTTTGTGGGCAGTAAGATTTTGAACTATTTCAACATTAATTATGGCTTCGAACACTTTCCCGAAAATTGGTAGAAGGCTGATAGGGCGATAATTGGATGGGTCCGAGGATTCACCACAGTTCTTAAATACAGGAACGACTGAAGAGAACTTCCAACATGCAGGAAAACAGGAAGCAGAAAGGCAGTAATTATACAGTTTAGAGAGGACAGGTGAAAGTTCTTAAGGACTATTACCGGGATTCCATCACCACCGCTCGCCTTATGGGGTCAAGATATGATGCAAAGGAGACAGAAAATGATGCCAATATATGGAATGAAATACATTAAACTACACAAGGAAATAAGGAGCAAATTCAGACAGGTTAAAGAGGAATGGCTCAATGACAAATGTGCAGAAGTAGAGAGATTTAGCAGGACTAATATAGCAGACATGCATAAAGAAATAAGAGAACTGATAGGACAAATACAGGTAGGGGATACTAAAATCTAGCAGGTACAAAAATTTAAATACCTTGAAAGTTTTCTAACAGGAGACATAAAGTGCGACACAGAGATCCGAAGGCGAATTGACATGGCGAAGGACGCGTTCCAGAAGTTGGGTAGAGTATTAAGAGACAGGAAAATTTCGTTAGCAACGAAGAAGAGAGTACTGGATTGCTATGTGATGTCAGTTCTTTAATATGGCAGTGAATGCGGAACAATATCATTGAAAATAAAGGAAAAAACTTGAAGCAACTAAAATGTAGTTTTACAGCAGGATGCTGCGGATATCATGGATTTAGCATGTTAGCAATGAGGTTTTGGAAAGGAAGGGAAATAAAAGGAAACTAAAATGAGCATCAGGAAGAGACAGCTAAAATTCCTGGGACATTCAATGAGGAAGGCCAGATTGAGGGACGGAGAGACAGGAGAAAACAGCGTGTAATATACTTGACTGGCCTGAGCAGGTGGATGGCAGAACAAGGGTTGCGTGGTGTTACAGGAGAAAGCGTGCTAAGAGCCACCAGGGGTAAGGAGACTTGGAAGACCATGGTCACCTACATCCTGAAAGAACAAGGCACATAGAAGAATTTCTAGTGAGCAGCATCGGTCCTGTGAATCAAGAACAAAACCTTCGGTTTCAGCTTTTAATACTGCTCTACGTATTATTATTATGTCATTTTTTCATCATATTTCGATTTCTGCTTTGGTCTCACTACCAACCAACTCTGCGGGGAGACCTAAGGCAGGTCGTGGCGTGTTGTTATGACTCCATTTCATGTTTTTCTATCTTCCCTATCATCCCTAGCATTACATAGATAAAGTTTTCCTTAGTGTGTGGGCTGTACTTAATAAGACAATTTTTTTTATCTCTCTTAAGATGGGGTTTCCAGGGATTCTTTCAATGTGTTGTTTTGTTCCATTTTTTATCATTCCAAGTGCACCTACTATCACTGAAACAACTCTTATTTTCAATTTCCACATTTTTTTCTATTTCTATTTCCAGGTCTTTATATTTTGACAGTTTTTCAGATTCCTTGATTGCTTATTATTATTATTATTATTATTATTATTATTATTATTATTATTATTATTATTTCCTTTTATTTCTATTGTATGCGCATTTTCTTTTACATTTAAGCCAGAGACTTAAGGTCTTAAATGACATCATCACATTATTATTATTATTATTATTATTGTTATTATTATTATTATTATTATTATTTCCTTTTATTTCCGTTGTATACACATAATTTTCTTCCGGGTTTTAACCAGAGTACTACGGTCAAAAATGGCTGCAAGACATTTTTCACTGATCATTCTAGTAGAAAATAAAATTAAAAAACATACGATGACACATTTTACATAAAGGTCTTCGTAATGTGCATATTATTATTATTATTATTATTATTATTATTATTATTAACTCCTTGTCTTCATATCATTATAGTAGTAGTAGTAATAGTAATTATTATTTTGTTTACCAGTTAGAATGGCTGTTGAAGCAATTGCACTCTTTTACGTTGGCTTCCTGTTTTCTTAATTCGTTACTGGTTGAGTTTGTTGGCCGTGTGCAACACAGGGCCAATTCTAAAATTATTTTATATATATATATACGAATATAGTTGGCAATGCGCGGACAACCCAGTGTGTACACATAGGCTGCAGTCGCCGCAGGCAAAGAAATAGTGTCGAAGGTCACATTCAAAGACAACATGGCGGAACAAACAAATCTCTCGCTGTTCCTGATGGCGACTGAGAGACGCAGCGTTACCCTTATATTGTATCTATGTCTTATTTTATAGGGAAAAGGTAAGTCAGAGTATCATATATACGTGTGTGTATGGACAGGTGCGTCCGCATATGTGACACACTCACACACATACACATATCTAGTGTTTCGATTTATTCATTATTTTTTAAACATTTGTGTAACTTTTGGTTTTATTACCTTTTCTCATTTCTTAGGATTTTTTTTTCTTTTTTTCTTCCCTTGAGTCCCAGTTTGTTTGTTTTTTAACTTGTGTTTATATTTTTTTTTTTTTGCTTTTTTCTTTCGTGTTTCCCTTTTATATTCTCACTCTTTGCTGTCTGGCTTTCTTTCCATCTTTCTATTCTTTTCTTTTATTATTCTTTCTTTTATTATTTCTACTTGTCTTTATTTATTTCTTTGATTATCTTTCTCTTATATTATTACATTTCCTTTTATTTATTTTGATCCTTTATATATATATATATATATATATATATATATATATATATATATTATCGATGGAGCAAGATAGAAAAATTATGTGTGTTTAATTTAACTAATCAGAATGAAGTTCAACTTTTAAATTTGAAAATATAGGTAAGACAATAATCTTGTAACAATAATGGGTACATCACACCGGAAAAAAGTAGTCTAGACGGTAGCTCAATAGACTAACACATTCCCGTTAAAATTGAAAGAAAAACCCCTGTATTCTCCAAAAATATAACCTGTATTTTCAAATTTAAAAGTTAAAGTTCATTCTGATTAGTTCAATTAAACACACACATGAATTTTTATGTCCTCACATATTCATATTAACTCTTTCAATAATAAGTGTATTGTTTTCTACATTCAAATGTAAAACAGTATCACAACAATGAGTCAACATTGCCTGATGACGAGGTAAAATCTCAAAACAAAAATTTCCGTGTCGCAATGTAAATTAAATTAATTTTAAATAAAAAACAAATTTAATAATAGTTATTAAGTACATTTTAAAAATATAATATATAATGTACATTTTAAAAATATAATGCCGGGTAACTCTGAATTCTAAAATTGTTTGTACTCTTTACCTGGAGGTATACATATATATATATATATATATATATATATATATATATATAGAGAGAGAGAGAGAGAGAGAGAGAGAGAGAGAGACTTCAGGAATTAATTGAGTTCTTTCGCTGTCTGGCGTGTGTATACAGTGCTTATATACAACACGTTAAAATTTCTTTTCTGCAGCTCCACGCTTTTATGACTAACTTAAATAAAATGACGCATCTATTTTAAATAAGAATATCCACTAATAATAACGTTTAAAGTAATAAAAAGTGTGTGTGTGTGTGTGTGTGTGTGTGTGTGTGTGTGTGTGTGTGTGTGTGTGTGTGTGTGTGTGTGTGCTTGATATCACAGAGCATAAATACTGGCTTGAAAAGACACAACGCATTAATAAAAGTTAGATCAGACACCACAGATAACCGGTAGTTTTTGATCCCAGTCTTTGTCCAAATTATTTCAAACTACCATGAGTAGTTAGGAAGAGTCAGATGCTCGCTGACAGAGTGTTGGTCTGCATTACATCAGGTTTTTCAACTGTCAGATTACATGTTGTTTTGGGACCCGTTCAGTGTTTCCCTTTTTGCTAAAGATAGTCTGCCCTACTTTCAAAACAGTTTTATCGGGTATAAGTTCAAATGTCAGTTTGACGCTGAATACGTCGGACGGGCCAATCAGAGAATCGAGATCCGAATTTCTCAATATGTCACTGCCAATATAAGATCCGGTAATTTGAGCAGATCTTCAAGGACAACTCAGTTTGTGAATGATTTAACCATAGGTCAGAATCTACTTGACAACTCAGACTGTTCTGAGAAGTATGTACATGATTTTCCGCAGTTTTTCACAGACCTCAGTCCGCTCACAACACGTGTGCTCGAAACGATTGACAACCAGGCCTGTGAAACAAAATCAGCACTTTATTCGCTCCCTTGGTTTATTTGGATGGTTGTGAGTAATTTTTCTTTTATTATACCAAATTGTAAAATTGATTATTTCTTTTATTCGTGGATTATTTTACCAAGAAATTGATTTAATCGTGCTCCAACGTTACCCTCTTCGTTTATTGCTTTTATGTGTAAATCATCTCTTTTTTCTTTTGCTCGTCGTATATATTGCCTATCTTGTTTCTTCTGATCAAAGAACTCCTCAAGAAAATTGAAAAATAAATGAAAACGCCGTTGTGCCTTTTCAAGTCAGTATATATATATATATATATATATATATATATATATATATGTGTGTGTGTGTGTGTGTGTGTGTGTGTGTGTGTGTGTGTGTGTGTGTGTATATATATATATATATGGGGTGTTCGCATCAAGTTTAGCTGGCATTTTAGACCTCACAAAATTTTTAGCCAATGTCTAAAACCGGTTTTCGAGCCCAGATAAAGTGCTGGTATTTCGAATGCTGAATTTCAAGGTAAGCATCACTAAACCGTCCACTCTCCAATTTCGCCTTGTGCTAAGCATGACGTAGTCGATACTACCCTATAGAAAGGTAACATGTTACTTTTGCCTCCTCATTCTCTCTCTCTCTCCCTCTCTCTCTCACACACGCACACACACATAAACTCTTATTTTTCTCAATATTTCTCTCTCATTTTTCATCTGTAGCTGCTCTATAGTTATGGCCGTGTGCCAAACTAAGCTGAGCTTAGTAAATCTATTTACTTATTTCGTTCTGTCTCCTTTTGGCATTATTTTTTTTTCTTTTTATTAATCTTTTTAACATTTCCTCTTTACCTTTTTTGTCTATGCGTTTTATGTTTCTTTTTTTTTTCACAATTGTTCTTTCGCTTGTTTTATATCGTTTTTTTTTATTAATATTATTTATTTCTTTTACTTGTTTGCATTGTTTGAGTTAGATTAGCGTGAAATATAGTAGGGTCAGTTATATATTTTTTCATACATAATGGTTTCACCCCAAGCAAGGCAAGACCGCCATTGATACGCAGGGGTTTACAGTTAGAGAAAAGTAAAAAAAAAATTTTCAAAAAAGGTATAGGGGATGTTGAAGAAAGGTGGGAATCAAGGAGATAGAAGTCAGTTGACGTTGCATTTAAACTTCTGGAGCCATCAGGAAAGTGCGAGAGTAGAAGCTGTAAAATAGAAGTGATGGTTACATTAGACTATTTTGCCGATAAAAGGGTGGGACCCAAATATCAATCTATAGCACGGTTAAATTCATGTCGTCGGGGCACTATTCAGAAGCCGTGATAATATTTGTAGAAAAGACAGAGGAAAGCTACATCCTGTCGGTGATAATGTGACTGATGTTGAGCTGCCATATCGGGATTGATTACATCCTCCTTTGGATTTTGTCGAGAACCCCGAGACCAACAGGAGGAGCACCCGACCAATAGTATTCAATGCACGGACGAATGGTTTATTTATAAATGTGCAAGATGGATTCTGACAAAAAGACTCCTGGCCGCACAGTGACAGAACGTTCTTAACAGTAGACGTAGCTATTGATTCAATGTAGTCGTTCTACTTGAGGTTGGCTGAGAGAGTGAGGCAAAGGTGGCACACTATGTTGTTTTTTGGAAGAGTAGCGTTGTTCATAAAGATGGAAGGTGGGAAAGGTTTTTTATGGTGGTTAAAGAAGAGCTGCTTTGTTTTGGAAGCATTCAAATTTACAACTTAAAAAGCGCTATAATTTCATTCGAAAAGAAAATCGGAAATATTGCTAGGCATTTCGCATCGACAGCTTCAATACGAATATTTCAGTGTGTTTGGGTATCAATCTGAGGAGAGTGCAGAGAATTCGGAATGAGTTGGGTGATATTTCCAGTTAACATAATGGTGTTTTGAGTAATCACGAGTGATGGCGACGTTATGCCTCCATTCATCTTCCCACAAAACCTCAGGTTCAAACGGAGGCCCACATCAAGTGCGTTGAGGACGTAGTGCTGCCCTGGATCAAGAGCGTGGCTGCTAGAAGACCCTATGTCTAGCAACAGGACTCAGCACCATACCATACAAGCAGGAGAACCACTCATGACTGTCAAATAATTTCTGCGACCGCATCCCCTCTAACATCTGACCACCTAACTCCCTAACTGCAAGCCCCTTGATTATTATGTGTAAGGCGCAGTTTAGTGAAAGACCAACGAAGCTCCTCGTATCACCAAAGATGAACTGAAGGCAAGTCTTATGGTAACATTCACCAACTTAAACAAGGTGAACGTCCAGATGAATTGCAGAACTCCGGAGTTGTTGTTGAGACCAATGGTGATTTTATTGATTAAATTTACTCTTTAGTATTTCAAGATTTTTTTGAGCAGACTTGGTAAAAATATCAGTTAAACTGAAGTGTCAGTATCATTTTTAGTTTTACTTAGTCAAGACGACAATTTATCAATAGCACAATATATACTCTTGTTTTTATTCGTATTTTTTGTTTCTTCTTTCTTTTTATTTTTCTTTGTTCCTTTTCTGTTTCTTTTTTCTTTCTTTTTTCAAACCTTTTCTTTTCTCCCCTCTCTGCTATCCTTCTTTTATTACATTTTTCTCTTTATTATTCATTTTCGTCTACTTTCCTCTTATTTTGTTTCATTTTATTTTATTAGCTTCTTTTCTTCTTCTTTTCTTTTTAATCTTTTTTGTTTTTCGTCCTTCATTTACTTATTTACCTCCCGATTTCTATTATACTTCCTTAGTCTATATTTTCTACATTTCTTTTTTTCTTTCTCTTTTCTCTCTCGTTTTTTCTTTCTTTTCTGTTTCCATTATTCTTACCTTCTTTTTCTTATTTAATACTCATCTTCCATTTTCTTTTCTTTTCTTTTTTTTTTACTTTCTTGTTTCTTCCTTGTTTTTACCTTTTTTCTTTCGTTTTTTGCTCGTTTTGTTATTGCTCGTTTTGTTATAGTTTTTTGCTCGTTTTGTTATTTGTGTTATTCTTTTGACATCTTTCTTTTTCTAGTTTTATTTTATTTTTATTTTTATTTTTATATGTTATTCTTGATTTCTATTTCTACGCTTCTCTCACTCTCTCTCTCTCTCTCTCTCTCTCTCTCTCTCTTTCACTTATTCTTTCACTTTTGTCATCTTTGCCTTTTCTTATTCAAACCTTTCAATTTATCCGCTTCTTTCTTTCTTTCTGTCTTTCTTTTTTCTTTCTTTCTTTCTTTTTCTTTCTTTCTTTCTTTCTTTCTTTCTTTCTTTCTCAAAATATTTATATATCCGCTTCTTTTTTTTCTTTCTTACTGTTTATTTCATTCTTTCTTCCTATCCAAATGCAGTATCGGTACAAAGAATTCTCATTCCATTCCACTTACATACTTTATAATTCTGACATTTAAATTTTATTTTCCCCGCTATTTCGTTTCTCTGTCGCCCATATTTCTTTTTTCTCATTAACATCTTGTTTCTCTATTGACTCCTTTAAATTTTCTTTTTCTCTTTTGAATTTCATTTATTTTACACTTTGCCTTATTTATTCTTTTCCTATCGTTTTTTTTTTTCCAGCATATCTACAATCCTTACTGAATTTAGGGGGCCCTCTGTGAATTCGTCCACAAATTTCTCAGACAATTTTTCGTTTTTTTTCTTAATATTTATTCACCTCAGCCCTTCATTTATTCTTTCATTTCGGTTCCCGGTTTGCCTGCGGTGGTTTGTCCTCTCCTCTTCAACCATCCCAACTCTAGTTCCAATTTCACCGACCAACATTCAACATCTAACCGGATTGTATCGACAAGCAAGTCTCTGGTAGACGCCGACCAAGAATTGCAAATTCAAAATCACCTCTAATGAAAAGAACAAACGCGATATATAAGTCCCTAGAGGATATACAATGACATACATATATACGTACGAGGTGAAGACGTTGGCTAATTTCATAAAGGCAATAGTCCAAAACGCTGCGGACGTTCAAATATATATTCAAATAAACTCTACCAACAGCTTCTTTGAAAATAATAATGATTATGATGTTGATAATAATGATGATGATGATGATGATGAAGAAGAAGAAGAAGACGGTAGAAATCTCAACACTTCGTGGATAAATTATCGTAAAATCTTTGATAGCGTGTTATACTCTTGGATCCAAAGTCTCCTCATTGATAGTAACTTTTTTATATCTACCATAAAGCTGAGGAAAACCACATTATATCCAAATCACACCAAAGACACTGCTACCAGTGTTTTCAATATCCGACATGGAATCTTTCAAGGAGGCTTCTTCCATTCTATTTGTCCCTAATCTTCCGTTTGCATGAATTAAAGAAATAAATATGGACACAAAATGAACAACAAAACATTTAATCACTTATTCCACATGGATGGCCTCAAACGTTTTACTAAACATGACAATGAGTTGAAAGGTTTCCTCAATACTGTTAAATGTTTCAGTGATGAAAACGATATCGATTTCACATTAGATAAGTGAGCAAAAGTAACATTCGAGAAAGGGAAAATTAGCGGAACACACTCAGTAGATCTCGATTTTGTCACGATGATTAAGAAACTGGAATAAGCAGAAGCGTATAAATACCTAGAAGTCAGAAAAACTGAACGGAATACAGCTTACCCAAATGAAGATGAAAATAAGAAAAGAATACTACAAGTGTGTACATCTAGTTTTAAATACCGTGTTGAATTCACAAAACAGAATATTAGCCACGAACATTTTGGCTATCCCTATGATGCAATGCAGTTTCACCATCAATAATTAAACCATGACTGGCATGAAACGAACGGATGTCAAAACGAGAAAACCTTTCACTTGCCACTGCATGTATCATCTTATGGCTGATGTTGATTGTTTTTATGTGTCCATATTCGAAGGAGGCAGAGGATTAGTTCAACTAGAACTGTCTTATATTTAAATATACCTAGAAACTAGGAAAGACTAGATGATGATTTGTGCCAAACGACATGAAAGAAATAAGGAACTTAATTCTGTAATAAAAAAAAACAACAAATTCAAATGGGAACTTAAACCGTGTGAAGAAGTGCAAATAAACTATAATATATCTACTGTGGCAACAAAGAACCTAAAAAAGAAAACAAAATGCAATGTACAAAATGCAGAAATTATGGCAAGATTAGCCTTTTCAAGGTCAATACGTTGCCCGTACCAAACAAATTGATGTAGACAAAACCTGTACAATCAGTAGTTATGTAGTGCAGTGTTAAAAGCTAAAACCGAAGGATTTATTCTTGATACTTTAGCAAAAAAAGGACCTAAAAATGAAGCAAAAGCAAATATAATGAGCTAAATGCAGAAACGGAGGCAAGACAAACCTTTTCATAGTCATTAATCTGCCGATGCTAAAAAGTTGATATACACTAACTCCCTATCACTCAAACCAAAGGTTTTATTTTTGATGCACAGGACAACTGCTTGTTGACTGGAAATTATCAAGCAAATATACTAATTCTGTTAATCCGAACTGCTGATTTTGATGAATATCCAGAAACAGTGACCATCTTTAACCAGACTGCACAGTATTAGCATCCACCGAGTATAAAATTTGGCATTGACATGGCAATTCCTGCAGACTGTATTATTGAAGATCTTTCAAAAAGCACTATGAAAATATAAAAATCTTGGAATGGAAATCTGAAAAATGTGGCAAATTAAGGCATCAATAATTCCTGTTGTGGTTGGAGCCATCTATTTGGTTGGAAAAAGCTCATTGAAGAGATTCCTAGTAGCCCACGCCTGAAAGAAATATAAAAATTATTTTCACAAATACTGCTCATAACTTACAAGGAGCTGTACTTATGTAAAATCGGTGTGATCTTTGGTTGTTTATTTTTATATTTTATTTGCTATTAAAAATTGTTGTGTACCCAAAATAGGTCCGGAAGAAAACGCAAACTTGGGAATTAGTGAAACATATATATAAAACGGAAAACAAATACAAGAGCGTTACACGTCAGTGTGACTGCCAAGTATTAGACTGGGGAGACTCAACCCAATTCAACTTCATCCCAAGAGGCATATTCTCTCGGTATTCATAATAATAGGAAGAGTTCATTATAGTCAGAAAAGGGTAGGTCCCGTAACAAAAATATGTTCAGTAGAAGATATGATGCTACTTCTGATCATGGCCCATAAGGATATCAATAATTCTTGTTGTAGTTGGGGCCTCGGATTGATTTGAAAACTAATTCAAGTGTTCCATGCCTCAAACTGACACAAAAAAATGTTGCTCGCACAATACAAAGAGCTTTATGTGTGTAATGTGTTTTTGTGTGTGGCGGGGGGAGTTACAAAATGATCAGTAGAAAATATTGTTAAGCGATTTCTGACTTTAGGTCCCGCGAAAGGAAATCAAAAGAAATAACAACAATAATAATAATAATAATAATAATAATAATAATAATAAATTGAAGCAAACAGGCCAGACATTATTGTTAAAAACCAGAAGGAGAAAACTTGTCTATTAATTGATATGGCTTCTCCAGCGGATTGTAACATAGCAATCAAGGAATTTGAAAAACTGTCAAAATATAAAGACCTGGAAATTGAAATAGAAAAAATGTGGAAATTGAAAACAAGAGTTGTGCCAGTGATAGTAGGTGCACTTGGAATGATAAAAAATGGAACAAAACAACACATTGAAAGAATCCCTGGAAACCCCAGCTTAAGAGATATACAAAAAATTGTTTTATTAAGTACAGCCCACACACTAAGGAAAACTTTATCTATGTAATGCTAGGGATGATAGGGAAGATAGAAATACATGAAATGGAGTCATAACAACACGCCACGACCTGCCTTAGGTCTCCCCGCAGACTTGGTTGGTAGTGAGACCAAAGCAGAAATCGAAATATGATGAAAAATGACATAATAAAAATTACTGGGAAGAGCCGTCAAAGTCTGTATCACCTGCGTATCTTATATTGATAAGATACGCGGATGATACAGTGCTGATAGCAGACACGGAAAGGAAACTACAAGACAAATTGGCAATGGCCAAGAATGCATTGAAACAAAGAAGAGGGTGCTGAATTACTATGTGATGTATGTCCTTCAATGTAGAAGTGAATGCTGAACAATATCATTAAAGACTAGGGAAAAACTTGAAGCAACTGAAATGTGGTTATACAGAAGGATGCTGCGGATATCATGGACCGAGCAGAGCGGAGTTTGGGTGAGGTAACAGGAGAAAGGGTGCTCAGAAACACCAGGAATAAGAAGACGTGGAAGGCCATGATCGCCTACGTCCTGAAAAGACACTGCACATACAAGAAGAAGAAGAAGAAGAAGAGATAATATTTTCAAAATCATACAAGTCTTTGTACAAACATCACTTGTCTTGAAAACACGGCTATAATGATAATGAATGAGACAAAGCGGATGAAATGCAACTAAAACTTGCGTAACATGTTAGTCTTGAAATGTTCTGTTAGTTCATTAGTTAATAAGAGAAATTAATCAAATAGTTTATTATGAACTTTATGGAAATCTCTTTTTTTTTCTGTCATTTTGTTCACAGCTTACCCCAGGGGAAGACACTACCAGTTTGCATATGTAATTATTTTCATGCCTCTTAAGGATCGGTGGTTTCTTCCTAATTTGCATAACGTATACCTTAAAACGTTCTTCGAGATTACCGTCGTCTGTGATAAAAATATTACGTAAGTTCTTTTCCTTTTCTTCCCTCTGCCAAATCATTTTTTCTTGGATGCACTTGTGAGCAGCTGTCGTTAAAACTTGTATACTTTTCGTCCGAACCCTCTTTCACAATCCTTCTTACCGCCCTATCCGAAATATCCATCTTCTCTTGACCCTCTTCTTGACGGATTCAATGACTTTTCTGGTACGAACTGAATGGGTGCTTTCTGGAGTTGAATTTGGTAAGACTTTTTCTTTTTCTGAAACTTAAAAAAAATGTTTTTTAAATATTTGATCTCTATTTCAATAGAATTTGATCACGTTTTGTTTGAGCCTTCATATTTAATTAAATTAGACAAAATAATGTTAAGAAACCTTATGCAAAGTTTTAAAACTTATTTTTATGAATAGACACGTTTTCCTTTGGATGAGCGTTGTCATATAATGGATATCGACTCGTAATCAGAAATCGGCAAAGCTGGGTTTGAATTCCAGTCAGGTTCGTTACAGTCACTTGCGGTGCAAATACCCTCGAGAAAGGTATGGAACTATCTCTTTTGCCTATCATCTATGGGGCCAATAGTAACACAGATAGGGTCCTATAGTTTTTAGGTTTTTCTTTTTTTTTTTTTTTTTTTGGCAATCAGTCTACCTCAGAAAAAAATGGCAGCCTGCTGTGGAAATTCTTCTGCTAAGTCAATTATGAATCAAGAGGGACATGATTACTCAAGCATGTATCAAGTCCGGTACTTGACTAAGACAAGAGTCAGTTCAATGAAAAATATTTTTAGTGATGGCACTAAGAAATGTAGCTTGTCAGAAGCGACAGAGCAGCAAAGTACTAGTAACATTTCGTTTGTGAAAAAAGGGTTGAGTAAAAATTTTAAAAGAACCCGGTGAATTCGACTGCACCAATCCCGTAACCTATTGGGGTCTTTGGGACATCATATCCTTAGTAGCTATAGTTGCAGTTGTGTGTCTAGGGTAAAAGTGCTCGACGAAGCCCGTTCCTCTTCAGGATGATCTTGAATTTAGAGTTACCACCTCAAGGTAGCAACATAGTCTGCACGGATATTCAACCCATAGCTGGAGGAAGATAGATTCATGCCTTTTCTAAGAGTATTAGCGAGAAGTGAAAGAAAGCAAAGCGAGCCTCAGATCAACTAAAGTACGAGGCTGGTGAAGATCGAACACGCTACTAAATTGTAGTGATTCTGGCGAGACAAGCTTATTACATACATACACCACGTCCAGTCATTTATTTTAACACCTATCCCATATCTTCTAACTGATGTCGCTAAATAGTCGATGTTTTCGTCAGCTAGTAAGAATTATTTCTCTTTGACCTTCTTAAAAAATGTTAGCCTGAAGCAAAATATATTTCTCTTATTTTTTTTTTCAATGTCTTTTTAAATCAGTAAGAGAAAAACAGGCATAATATGAAGAAAGGTTGAAACGGCAAATCAATATGGACATATATATATATATATATATATATATATATATATATATATATATATATGTCTTTATTTTATTTAACCATATATATATATATATATATATATACAATTAATGTAAAGAAGTTTGTATTTGAGCTAAGCAGTGTTATTTTAGTCATGCCGGCTTCAACATTTCGTGAAGGCATCATTATTATGCGCACGATCTCTATCTTGAAATTGAAACCTTTTTGCCAGAAAACTGCTTTTCTAAAATTCCTTTCTACCAGTAAACTAAACAGAAATGTTGGCACTAAGGATCATCGACATTTAGCACTATATATATATATATATATATATATATATATATATATATATATATATTCGTCATCCACATACAAGTTTGTTTCGTAGTATCACGGCTCATCCTTGTGACTAGACATCCACTTGCCTCCGAGCGGGATCGAAACTTGACCAATTTGGTGTCAGTTGAAGTCTCTAACCCCTAAGCCATAGGCACATGGAACCAGAGAAGGGAAATTTTAGCGTGTTATATATAAGCGGCGTATACACACGCCAGTCACCGAAAGAACACAATTCATAGCTAGAGTTATGCATATATCGCCAAAGTGGTAACTGTTTTTGAATTTTCCTCTCTAGAATGTTCATTCATAATGAGAGCCTGATATTAGTCATCCACACACACACATATATATATATATACTTTTATACATTTGTTTAGCATTTTCTTTTCCAACACGGTAAGACATTAGAAGTTTAGCGTTCCAAAATGCCAGTATGAAGTAAAAAAATTAATGTTCTCTATGACACTGATAATATTAACAGCAGTTGGCCTTCTAATAAAAAAAAGTGTATTCTCCAGCAGGAACCGAAACTACATTTCTCTTTGGAGAATTTATGAGAAATCCCTTTCATGCCGTAGAACAGATTTTCTTTATTAAGATTATCTCGGAAACGCAAACCGATATACCGAATACTCGCTGTTTAAAGTAAAAATAAAAATGATGTGTCTGTTTCAAATAGGAGTATCCTCTAATAATATCATTTTAAATAACAAAAATGTCGGTTTCAAACCAATCGATTAATTCTCTCTCTCTCTCTCTCTCTATATATATATATATATATATATGTGTGTGTGTGTGTGTGTGTGTGTGTGTGTGTGTGTGTGTGTGTGTGTGTGCGTGTGTAGCACATAGTACTGTTAATAAAACAGTGCTCGATGTAAACTAGTAAAGCTATCATTATGTTTATATTAATAAATATACATATCAACCCTCACTGATAGCACGACTCGGAATTTCATGCATAACGTGATCTTCAGCTGCTGAGTATCGAGTATAATCTATACTCAGCAACTGATGATTGCGTTGTGCCTGAAACTCTGTGTCATGCTTTAATGAGGGATTATATATATATATATATATATATATATATAGAGAGAGAGAGAGAGAGAGAGAGAGAGAGAGAAAGAGAGAGAGAAAGAGAGAGAGGGTTTATGCCACAAAATGTACTGCTGCCATATCTGGTTGGGTGCTCCTGCTATTCTCCTCGGGCTTCTCGACAAGGTACAGCGGAGGGTCTGTAATGTGATCGATACTGACTTGGCAAACTGCCTGCAGTCTCTCTCTCACTAGCGCCACGTGGCTTCCCTGTGTCTCTTCTATAAATAGTTTCACGGCTTCTGCTCCAATGAACTTAGATCACTGCTGCCCCCTAAATACGAATTTGCACGAGAAACTAGATTAGCAACTACCAATTCTAGAAATTTCCACCCTTTTACAGTGAAATCGATAAAATGCAACTGCACTTCTACTCCAACAGTTTCTTTTCTCGCACTTCCCGACTGTGGAATTCCCTTCCACATGATTGCTTCTCCGACGGCTACAATCTCCAGGAGTTTAAATGTCAGGTCACTAGACACCTCCTAACACACTAACTCGCTCTCATTCTTTCAAACACTCTTCCCATCTGCTCAACCCTCATCCTCGGTATCCTTACCCATCTATCACCTTCCTTCTGACATTTCCTACACCAAACCACTCCTCCGCTTTACCTTCCCCTATGTAGCCCCATGCGCAATAGTGGCAATGGAATGCTTTGCTTGGGGTGAAATGATTAAAAAAAAGAAGGAAAGGAAACACTTGTTTTTCGTAGATTTTACGATTTTACTCATGGAGGACCTTAAAGCTTGTTGTGTATCGCAGAAAACCGACATTAGCGGCTCTTAGACAAGAAAGTGAAAACGTATGTTCACCAATCCCACTGGATATTTGTCGAAGATTAACCACGGAGATTTGGTTTGCCGTACTAATAAATGTCTGGAAACTAAAGAGCACCATTTTTTAGCAACTCTTGCGATTGTAGAGTTCAAAGGTAACTTGTATTAATCTCGTGATGTGTGAATATATATATATATATATATATATATATATAAAGAGAATGCGAGAATAGCAGGAGAGAAAATAGTCTATAAGAAACAAGGGAACAGTGTCTCAAAGTTTAAGAAAGAGATTATTTAATCGTATTTAATGACAAGAAAATAGAGAAAGAATGAAGAGTTTTCATTTGAAAAGAAAGACTGCTAAGTCGAATACATTTCCTTAGATGAAGGCTAATGAGATAAAAAATGAAGAAGGATAAAAAAGAAACTTACATACATTTTTCGAAGAAGAATAAATCGAGAGTAAGGAGTGTTGGGGTGACGGGAGAGTAAATATGGCCTTCACTGAATCATAAAGCATGAAATTATCGCCGATATGTTTGCATGGCCTGCTTCTGTGACTAAAATGTCTGCGACGCTCTCAGTAGGCTTGCCTTATCCAATGACGAGCGGCGTTATCTGGGGCGTGGCGAATCACAGAGCCACAGCTGCGACAAGTGTTTTGGGCACATGTCAAATATTACCCGATTCGTTAACTTCTAATTGATCCGATGCGCGCACAGACGAATTATCTCGCACACTCTTTCTGATAGATTTTCCGAACCACATATATATTTAAATACATGAATATATTTCATCCCACATACAGTGTTTGGTTTGGCTTGGTTATTTGGTTAACGTAACTATATATCAACCCACCCTAGGCTATTTAGCATCAAATATTATTTTAATAAAACAAAACTACAATTAAATTTGAAAATAGACATTTGAGTCAAAATGTAGACCAAACCCTAACTTATATTTGAGTCAAAAGGTCCCCGTATGTTCAGTTTTTACTCAAGTCAAAAGGTAGATCTAGGTGTGGTTTAAACTCGAGTCAAAAGGTAGTAGCGTCTGAATTACAATTGAATTAAAATGTCCCGTTTATACGTGTGTCAAAACGCATACTTAGGTACAAATTACAGTTGATCCAAAATGTAAACATAACCGCTGCTTACAATTAAGTCAAAAAGTAAACTTAAGTCCGAATTACAATTGGGGCGAAATGTAAACCTAAGTCTGGTTTAAAATTAAATGAAAAGATATATATTGAACGTAATTGCAATTGAACCAAATGATAGATATTACCTCCTCTTACAATTGAGTCAAGACGTAGACCTAGATCCGGATTATAATTTAGTTAAAAAATCCCGTTTAAAATCGAGTCAAAAAATAGACATGACTGGTTTAAAATTGGTGCAAAAGGTAGGTATCGGTTTGAATTATAATTGAGTCAAAAGCTAGACATCGCTCTTGGTTTTGTTCAAGCCAAAAGGTAAAAATATGTGTGGTTTGATCTTGCGTGAAAATGTAGTGATGGGACGGAATTTATAATTGAATCTGCAAGTATCTACCCAATATTATTTTATTACTAGCTTTATTCAATTCTATAACCGAGTCTGCAAGTATCAATCCGAACGGTGGCTACTTTGGCCCTATATGAGATGCCGTCAGTGTATCCTACATTCAACTGACAGAGAAGTATATGAAGTGTCTTTTCACAATGATTCATGACTTGTTACTATCATGATAGAATTATCTGTTTGCCGCAGAACGTTATCGCCTTAGATAACATGTGAAAGGCGGTTATAAATTCAGATTCTGCAAAATGAAGATGTTTATTCTCCCTTTTTCGTTCATTTTTTTTCATATTCCTATAAACATAAAAACTCCATAAAAATTCTAAATACACAAAAGAAGCAACAATAATATACTAAATTTCATCCCCAAATTCTGTGACATTGAAATATGAGTATATATCATTAACGAGTCCTGAAACATATCTAAACTTATTTATAAATGGAACTTTGTCTGTGTGTGTCTCTGTGTTTGTGTGTCCGTTACCTATAGACTCCGAAACGGCTGAACCGATTTTCTTGAAAATTTACACAGTTGTACTATAAGCGTCTGCAAGTGTCCTTAGCTAGGTTTTGTGTCGAGGAACCCTCGATAAATATCGAAAATCGGTAATCGAAAAAATCGGGTTATAGAAAGAGTGGTCCGATTTTAATCAAATTTGATACACTCATAGACAAAGATATAAGAAACGATATTCAGAAGTTTCAAGGTTGCAGTTCTTACAATAGTGCAGAAAATCGATAATATATATATATATATAAAAGGCAAGATGTTTGTGTGTGTATCTGTTTATCTGTCTGTATTTTTTTATCCGATTCTCACCAAACTTTACACAAATATTCTTTAAGCTGAGTCTGAGCTCCAGGACCTTGGATTAGTTTTAAAGCTTTCATCACACCCGAGCAACGCCGGGCTATACTGCTAGTATTGGGATAAACAAATAATACAGTTATGCTTTTAGACGAAAATGAGTAAGAAAAAAAACAATTAAATAGAAATAATTGAAATACTAATAAGAATTGGTAATATTACCCTAATTTAGCAATTTTGCCATCTCCTTCTCTAGAACCTGTAGAATACTGGTGGATCATAGGTGCATAATCAAACCACGTTATATGATTCTGCAAGTCCATGGTGTTGTCATATATAGTCCGGTGTTCTTGCAAGTTATCCAGAGCTCCATGATAAAATCCAAAAGAGTTTCAATCACCTCCCACCGTCGTAAGGTTGTCACCCTGTCCCTATTCTATAAACACTTTCATGGTAATAGCTCGCATAAGAGCTTTGCTTTGATGCATTTTTGAATTTAAGCGCAGTACTAGACTGGCAACGATGTTTTATCAATTTACAGATGATAGGCTATATACAACCGTAAGTTCTATGCTAGCAGTTTCGTTTATTACACTTCTCAGTTGTTGAACTTCCTTTCTGCTCCGGGCTTTCCAATCAACTTTAATCTGCAAAAATTAAAAAACAATGTCAATCGCTTTTTACTGTCCTCCTGATTACTCTTCTTTTGTTCTTGCTGCTAAGTAATGTTTCAGTTTTCTAATGTTTCCACACCCAGTAACCACTTGTATCTTATTGATTTTACTGCATTAATTGGGGTGAACACGATTAAAAATTTGGTTTTATAGGATGAAGTTACAATCCATCTTTAAGCCCACCTCTCTAATTCAACTCTCGTTATCCGGCAACTCTCATGGTCCACAATTAGTTCGTTGAGTTGCTACGAGGGGAGCGCCACACATTGTTTACAACTTTCCGCAGCAGCCAACAACGGCAGAGTGTTTTGGTGCTACGGTCTTGCTCATTTTCTTATATATAGCTGCATATGTGCCAACAAAGAATCTTCTTCTTCATGTGTCATGACCCTTTAGGACATAGGCGATCATGAACATCAACTTCACTTTGTCTCTTGTCGCTCTCAGTATTTTTTCTCTTGGTATCTCTTCCAACGGAGACTTCATCAGTGACGAGCACAGAATTATATACGCAGGTGGTGAATATAATGAAAAAGGAGTCGGCGTTATACTAGATAAAAACACAAGAAAATGCGTTATGGGATACTGCCATACATTTGAGGGAATTCTTGGAGTTAAAATACAAGGAAAGCCTCTCAATATACCAGTGTTATACGCACCAACATCACAAAGTACAGAAGAAGAAATCAAGTATTTCTACTCCATGCCAAGGCACAGTGCAAATCACAAGGAATCAGATTTATCATGGAAGATCTGAATGCCAAAGTTGGCCGAGGAAGAGAAGGTGAAACGGTCGGTAACTTTGGACTAGGACACTGCAATAGCCGTGGTGAGAAATGGGTCCAAAGATGCACAGCGAATGACCAGATAATAACCAATACCTGGTTCCAAGAGCACCCAAGAAGACTATGGACATGGAAAAGTCCAGGAGGAAAAATGAAGAACCAAATTGACTACATTATTATCAACAAGAGAAACGCAGTTCTTCACTGCAAAGCCTACCTAAGTGCTGACTGCGGAAGTGACCATCTGCCAGTCGTATGCAAACTAAGGATATAACTAAGGAGATTGAAGAAACCTAACACAGCACTAAGTCTGCAGTACAATAGACTTATGAATTTCCCGAGTCTGCAGGAAATTATACGGAGAGCGTGAAAACGATATACGAAGGACAAATTGGAAATGGGAGCTCAAAATGGGACGCACTAAAAGCGGCTTTAGTGACATCGGCGAACGACATCATTCCTAAGGAAAAAGCACGTCAAAAGTAAAACGAGTGGCTCACCGAATAAATTTTTTACCTGATGCAAAAGAGACAGAAAACGACGCCAATATATTGAACGGAATACAAAAGACTACACAAGAAATTACGGAGCAAATGTAGACAGGCTAAAGAAAGATGGCTCAACGGCAAATGCGCCGAAGTAGAGAGACTGAGCATAATAGAGACATGCATGAAAAAATAAAAGAACTAACAAGGCAAAGGACATGCTCAGCAACAGGATGTATAAAAGCAAAGAATGGCACACTAATACTAGAAATTAAAAAAAAATACTTCAGAGATAGGATGAGTATATCAGAGATCTCTTCCACGACAAAAGAGAGCAACCAACAATGCACAAAATTATGGATGGACCAGAAATATTAAAAACCGAAGTGGAATCGGCATTGGCCAAATTGACGAGAAACAAAGCAGCGGGACCAGACGGAAATGTAATAGAGATATTGATGTCCCTAGAAGGCTTTGGCGTAGACAGACTAACAGAAATAATAAACGAAATGTACAACGGCGACAATATACCGGAGGACCTAAGCAGATCAATCTTCATAACACTACCTAAGAAACCAGGTGCAAAGGAATGTGAGCTCCATCGGACAATCAGCTTAATGAGCCACATAACAAAACTCATCATCCGAATTCTGATGAACATAGCGCGCAGCAGAATCGGCCCAGAGATAGGACAAGAACAATGTCGCTTCGTTAATCATACCGGAACGAAAAATGCGATATTCACGTTCGGAATGCTATCTGAACGACCAAAACCAATGCAGAGGGACCTTTATCTGTGCTTTATAGACTACGCAAAGGCGTTAAACAAAGTGCGACACAAAGACTTGATAGAGATGCTCGACAACCTCGACATTTTCGGAGAAGACGTTAGGATAATCAAGAATCTGTGTTAGCAGCCAACCGCCTGTGTACGGATAGGAAGTGAACTTAGAAAGTATGCAAAAATAGAAAGGGGCGTAAGACAATGGTGTGTTTTCTCACCGAATCTTTTCAACATGTACAGCGAGGCATTTATGAGAGAAATAAAAGCCTTGCCATGTTTCAACATTGACTGCCACAATTTCAACAATATCAGATAAGCGGATGTCACGGTACTGATAGCAGACACGAAATGGAAAATGCAGGACCTTCTACAGAAGGTAGCAAAAGAAGGTGAATAAAAAACAACTACTGAGCAACTAGCTCAGAAAACTACCTCAAGAAAACTGCATGCATGGTCATCAGCAAAAAGAGGAGCCCAAAATGCCAAGTACAAGTCGGAGAAACTAAAATAAAACAAGTAAAAAATTCAAATTCATAGAAAGTATTTTGACCGAAGATAGAAAGTGTTACATGGAGATCCAAAGACGCATTGGCATGGCCAGTGATGCATTTCAAAAACCAACAAAAGTACTGAAAGACAGGAAAATCTCATTAGAAACAAAGAAAAGAGTGCTGAATTGCTATGTGATATCTGTCCTTCTGTATGGAAGTGAATGCTGGGCGATTTCCTCTAAGATGAAGAGGAGGCTTGAGGAAGCAGAAATGTGGTTTTACAGAAGGATGCTGAGGATATCATGGATCACGTGTGCAACTATGAGGTGTTGGAAAGGATGCAAACAAGATGAAAACTACTAAATATCAGAACGAGTCACATGAGGTTCCTGGGACACGTAATGAGGAAGGAGGGCCTGGAGAACTTAATACTTACAGGTCGGATAAATAGAAGAAGAGACACGGGAAATCAACGCAAGACGTACTTGTTAGGTCTGAGCAAATGGTTAGCAGAGCGGGGCTTATAAGAGATACCACAAGAATAATATTGAGTGCGACAAAAGACAGAGCCAAATGGAAGTCCATGATCCCCTACGTCTTGAAAGAACACGGCGCATGAAGAAAAAGAAGAATCTCCTCCAAACCCCGATCCGCCATCCATTTGCTCAGGCTTATCAAGTAGGGCCCACACTGCTTCCCCCTGTCTCTCTTTCCTTCTATTCGTCCAGTGAGTATTAACTTCTCCAAGCCCTCCTTACTCATTAAGTATCCCAGGAAACTCATCTGTCTCTTCCTGATGTTAAGTATGAGTTTTCTTCTCGTTTGTATCCTCTCTAACACCTCATCTTTGTAGACGTGCTCCGTTCATGGTGTCCTCAGGTAGTAAAAATATAATAATTTTTGGTTTAAGCTTTTGTTAGCTTTTGCATTGCATGAAACAATAAAACCCTTGTTTAGATGCATTATTGATTGTTTTATTTCTTGTATTAAGCCTCGTTCTATATTTTATAACACGGCAATATATATATATATATATATATATATATATATATATATATATGTTGGGACGCCCGCGCCTATTCGGCTATAATGGACTATTCCATTACTATGTAAAGTAATGGTGGCATCTACGTAGGAGAGTGTGCTGAGCAGCCGATCGACAAGTCAGTCGTAGACTTCCGGTGACGACCCGGAAGTACCCATTGCTCATACTACGTCTTACGACGGTTGAGACGATTAACCTCTATTCTTGAATTGGATACTAATAACCTTTGTAAATACTATTTTCACGGAATACAACAATTAACCTATTACTGTTGTTGAGTTATTTATTCTTACTCACGGCATAACAGTGTGACGACGAAGATTGTCGACACAACAGTGGCGATGAAGATTGTCGAACACAACAATGTGTGTGTGTATGTGTGTGTGTGTGTGTGTGTGTGTGTGTGTGTGTGAATGAGCGGGCACATCTGTGTTTTAATGCTATATTGTTAGTGGTCATTTCCGACATTTTCTGTCGTCTGGCAGTCGTCTGGTCCAAGGGGTGACGGATTAAGAAGATCGGATTGTATTAGCTGCACACCCAATCGGTTTTGAATTAAGAAATCTCCTTTTCCTAGACTGACTACTACTAACCGCATGAGATCAAAATAACTGATTGATGCAAAATCAGGTAAAAATGGCAGTTAAAATAGAACAGGCCAACAAAGTACTAACTTTTTCCTGTGTTATTCTAGTTTTATGCGTCTTTCAGTTGTCATGGATAACTTCAATTCATTGGCGATGGCAAGGTGTTTTATGACAAAATTTCTATAGGCACCTTGCAGTTGCTGAATGTAGACATGTGAATTTAGTGCTTCTTTGCGTCCTAAGAATTCTAAAAAATACCCAAACAATCCCACCGCACGCACACGTTACTTATTCTCCCATGCAGCTTAGATTTTGTGATCTGTTGTGAAGAATTTTATGTGTTTTGTGGTGCAGTGGATATCGGCTCGGAATGAGAAATCGGAGAGCCGAGTTCAAATTCCAGTTGAATTCGTTGCATTCACTTACGCACAAATACTAGTTACTAATCCGTCACTCCTCCCTCAAACTATGGGTTAAATAGCAGGACAGATTGGGTTTTATAGCCTTGGTCGGCAACCAGTCTACCGCAGAAATTAATGGCATACTACTGCAATAAAATATTTTGCCCACTCAGTCATGTCTCTTTCGAGACATAATCGCTCAAGCGTGTATCACGTATGACATTTCACTGACTGTGGAGAATTATCCTTGCATCTTTGTTAATCCACTAGCTTTTGCATTAAAAAATGTTGCATGGAACCTATTTTCCTCATCATCCGTTTTGATATATTTAAGGAAAGTTTAGTGCGGGTGATACATTCTCTATTGCAACTGGTTCCCAAAAACGCAAATTACTTATGACTCAACTTAGTTAAAAACATCAATAAAAATCGTTAAATTCTTTCTAATTTATAGCAGTTATTAATTAGACCTTGTTGCCCAAATTTGAATTTTAGTTTTTGTCATCAATTTCACACTGTCAGATCAGATTTACTGCTTTAAATTAAAACAAGATTCCTACATAGTTTTGGTCCAGTCCAAAATCTGAAGCTCATCGAACTTTAGCAACGTTCGAGTAGTGTCAGTATCTGGTTTAGCTGCCCGCTTGGTAATACCAGGTGTTGTAAACATGGATATGTGGGTGGTACAATGGATAAAGTTTCGAAATTAGACAGCCGAGTTCCTAATCAAGTCAGTCATTTTTTTTACTGACATGCAAAAACCCTTGGGAAAAGTATGAATCCACTTCTTACCCGCCGTCCTAGCTATGGGATGTGCGTTGTGGCGCAGTGGATATCGACTCGGAACGAGAAATCGGAGAGTCGAGTTCGAATTCCAGTTGAATTCCTTGCGTTCACTTACGCACAAATACCCTTGGGAAAGGTATTAATCCGTCTATTCCTTCCAGTTATGGATTAAATAACAGGACAGATTGGGTTCTATAGCCTTGGTCGGCAACCAAACTACCGCAGAAAGCAATGGCAACCTACTGCGGGATAATCTTCTGCCCAGTCAGTCAAGTCTCTTTCGAGACATGATCACCAAAGCGTGTATCACGTATGGCACTTAACTGACTGACACTTTGGAAAATCTATGAAACTATTTGATAAGATAATTGAAGTATGTTCACTGTTTGAAGTTAAACTTGAAAATAGAGGAAAATGAAACGCACTTTTGTGAGCCGATTCTTTTTTTATTTCTGGAAATTAAAAACTACAGCACAAACAGTAAAATATGTACCGCTTATAGAGATGGTACATTAGCCGAAAGTACTGTTTTGTTTTGCGCTTGGTTAAAAAAGGCACAGTTTAGTCTTACTGACCGAGAACATTACAGCAAGTCGTTGATAATGATCAAATCGAAGCGGTGATAAAAATATATTCCTGGTTATATCAAACTGGACATTGCAATGATACTTCACATATGAGCGTTGTAAGACATTTGAAAACAGTTCGATATGTAAATTGCTATGATGTTTTGGTGCCACACGATTTTCCGGAAAAAAGGAATTGGTTCCACGTTAAGTATCGAATTCAGGACTTGGTAGAGTCCAGATAGTAGGTTTATATTATATTGCAACACTTGCTATTTTTAAAATACATCCGACCAAGTCATTCAAGACATAGAAGAAACTATGACCTGAAGTTAGAATGACAGCAACTATGTCATGTACTCTAAATGCATTATAAAATTTTGGATGTAGCGTTAGTAAATACTAAACACACCAAATACCTCGCTGTACAGATCAGTTAAAACAAATTTATTATAAATGAAGAATGAATCTAGAATATGCTGTGCTAGGAATATAAACTATCCCCACCACAACATCTCATAGAGAGAGAGGGAAAACAACGAAGAACCTACCTAACTAACTAGCCTTTATAAATAAGTGGCAGAGCAGGAAGTGGAAGAGATTGTAAAATGACAAACATTACCAAGAGCTACAAAGTATAAGAAGCTGTTGAAAACCATGATGATCATTTATCTGAATTCAATCTCAAATTTTGGAGCTCGTATTGCATTTCAAGGGATGTGTGTTGTGGTGCAGTGCATATTGGCTCGGAATGAGAAATCGGGGAGCCGAGTTCGAATTCCAGTTGAATTCGTTGCAAATACCCTTGGGAAAGGTATTAATCCGTCTATTCCTTCCAGTTAAATAACAGGACAGATTGGGTTCTATAGCCTTGGATGGCAACCAGTCTACCGCAGAAAGCTATGGCAACCTACTGCGGAGTAATCTTCTGCCCAGTCATTCATGTCGCTTTCGAGACATGATCGCCCAAACGTGTATCACGTATGGCACTTAACTGACTGAATGCTTTTCAAATCCTAGTCAGTGTACAACATCATCTTTTTCGAATGCAGACATGCTCATTTCGTTTTTCCCAGGATGTGTTTAACTCTACATTGTTGCAAACTATCCATTTTTCACCGTTTCACTTCGTTCTTTTCAAAAACAGGTGGTTTTACTATGTTTGAGCAGATGATCGCAAATAGAAATGCGACCAATTCATTTTTTCCGGAAAATCGTGTGGCACCAAAACATCATAGCAATTTACATATCGAACTGTTTTCAAATGTCTTACAACGCTCATATGTGAAGTATCATTGCAATGTCCAGTTTGATATAACCAGGAATATATTTTTATCACCGCTTCGATTTGATCATTATCAACGACTTGCTGTAATGTTCTCGGTCAGTAAGACTAAACTGTGCCTTTTTTAACCAAGCGCAAAACAAAACAGTACTCTCGGCTAATGTACCATCTCTATAAGCGGCACATATTTTACTGTTTTTGCTGTAGTTTTTAATTTCCAGAAATAAAAAAAAATAATCGGCTAACAAAAGTGCGTTTCATTTTCCTCTATTTTCAAGTTTAACTTCAAAATATTTAACATTCATAATCCGTATACGAATCATATAGAAACACACGCTGTAATTTCGTCTTTCAGGATGTGAATATATGTCATGTGACCTAATGGATACCGTCTCAGAATAAGAAATCAGAGAGCCGAGTTCGAATTCCAGTTAAACTCGTTGAATTCACTTACGAACAAATACTCATAGGAAAGGCATGAATCTATCTGTTCTCCCTTCAGCTATGGGTTGAATAGCAAGAAAGTTTAGGTCCTCTAGCCTTGGTTAGCAACCAGTCTACCGCAGAAAGAAATGACAAACTACTGCTGGAAAATCTTCTACCTTGTTAGTGATATTTTGAAAGAGACATAATCGCCCAAACATGTATTATGTACGGCACTTGACTGATTGATTTATGTAATAAACTTCAGTTACGTACAAAGCAAAATTACGTATTCAAATAACACTTATTGAAAAGCGCTACAAACTATTCTACCAACTCAATGCAAAAATTACAAATGATTTTAATAAAGAAAACAGAAGAAAGAACATTTTTATAGGCAGGAATTAA